>CM053581.1:534890208-534906715 GCA_028627135.1 Pseudochirops cupreus
AAAAAAAACTGCTTTATTAAGTATCATTTATTATTACATCTATCCTTTACTTAGAAATGAGCATTACTTCCCAATTACCTCTTCAATTCCAATCATATATAACTACAGTACTTGTCCTATCTTAAAAACCTCTGTCAGCTAGCTGTTTCTCTCAAACTTGCCCTAACTTCCAACCCATCCAACTCACTTTCTCTCATACTATCCTTTAGTTCTTATTTTCTACTTTATCTGTTACCTTTCACATAGGCTTTAGTCCCTTTTCTTCTCTGCCTCCAATTCATCACACCTGTCACCTTCATTGGGTGCCACACCATCTCTATTTCTCTACCAGACTATGATTCTTCCTTCTTTCAATACTTGAGCTGGGAAGACTTTGGAAAGATGGTGAAATGAGACTTTGAAAAGGAGACAAGTTCCCCATGATGCCCACTAAAAATGGCAAAATAATTACTAAAAGGAAAAAAGTTAGAAATTAAGAAAAGTTCAACTCACTACAAAGACAAAGAGAAAACTAGAGCATCTCAATAGTGTGTGTGTGTGTGTGTGTGTGTGTGTGTGTGTGCATGTGTGTGTATACATGTATGTGGGCACGTGAGTAGTCACACTGAAAAATATTAGAGGGGTGGCTAGGTGGTGCCGTGAATAGAGCACCAGCCCTGGAGTCAGGAGGACCTGAGTTCAATTCCCTCCTCAGAGACTTAACACTTACTGGCTGTGTGACCTTGGACAAGTCACTTAACCCTAATTGCCCTGCCCTTCCCCCTCCAAAAAAGCAATTTATACATGAAATTGCACCAAAAGGCAAGAAATTCTGAGACAAGATTAAATAATAATAGTCACACTTGATGAATCAGAGAAGAATCATTTGAAACTAAAAAAAAAAAATCCCAGGAAATGATTTTTAAAATCATCAGCATGAAGATAGCATAGAGAAACTGAAACTGTCAATGGGTGCATCCAAAAGCAGCCTAATGTAATAGAAGAGAAAGTGGAAAAAAAACTCAGAAAAAGTTGATAAAAAAAAAGAAACACTGGAGATGGAAATGACATATTCAGAGCATTTAATGGAAGGAATCCACAGAAATGGGAGGGATCCTATAAATATTAGAAAAATGATCCAATCCCCACACTTTAGAAAATTGTGCAAAAACAATTCCCAGAACTATTTTTAAAAAATCACTCTGGAATTAGAAAGATTGACAGAATTCAAGGCAGGAGAACCTTAAAATTGAATTGTCAAGCAAATTATTGTCAAACTTCAACACTGAAGAAAAAAAAATCTTCCAATTGCCAGAAGAGGAAAAATACTCTTAAAATACTCTTATTTTTTTTAAAAAAATCTCAGTCTGAGTCTCAAGATTTTATTACAAAAGCAAGAAATGATTAGTGATGTCGAATAAGTTATTTTTTAACACCATATCTATTTGAGAATCAGTTTCATAGCAAATCTAAGTCATGTGTTGGTAAACAAAAGATGAGCAAATATACTCCAAAAAGACAACAGAGAATCTCTGAGGAAAAAAATTACTTCAAAATTCTTTGGACTTCACCTGGAAAAACACTCTGGAGATAAGCACTTAGAACTACAGATACTTTTCTATTGTTATCTTGGCATAATGAGTTCCTATAGCATGATTAAAAATAACATTGGTTCAATTTGTTGTTCTGTCATTTCAGTCTCTTTGAGAACCCATCTGGGGTTTTCTTGGCAGAGATACTAGAGTGGTTTGCAATTTCCTTCTCTAGTTCATTTTACAGATGAGGAAACTAAAGCTATCAGAGTTAAGGGTCTTACCTAGCTGGTAAGTGTTTGAGATGGGGTTTGAACTCATGGAGATGAGTCTTCCTGATTCCAAGCCCAGTGCTCTATCCTCTGTGTTGGTTAAATTACTGAATGATATATTTTAGGTTTGAGAGGAGGAAGCTGGCCTTCTTGCTGGTCTTCAGACACAACATTTCATCTCTAGTATCCTTCCTCAGGCCTAGAATGCATTTTCCCCTACTCTCCCACCCCAGCCTCTACTTCTTAGAATCTCTAATTTCTATCAAAGCTCATGTACCATCTCCTACATAAGAACTTCCCTGATACCCCGATTGCTAGTGCTCTTCCTCAAAATGACTTTTCATATATTTTGTGTTTATTTCTGCAAACATATAGATGCTATTTCTCCCCTGTTGCCAATAACATGTAAGCAGGAAGGGATTATTTCATTATTGCCACTATATCCATATCCCCAGTAACCAGGGGAATGACTGGGTAAGTACATACTTGATAAATGAACTAATTTTGACAGAAATAATGAAAGAATGATTGAAGGGAACTCCCTTCCACATGAGTAGTTCAGTCTGGTCCACTAAAAACATTATTACTTTAAAAATAATATATAGATTTAATGTAGTATCAATTAAGACAGTAATAGGCTAAATTATTGAATTAGATAAGAGAATAACAAAATGTACATAGAAAAACAAGTGGGCAAGGATACTAAGGAAAAACTATTAGAAAAAATTGAAAAAGAATTTGCCCTGCTGAATGGGAAAGGCATGTATTAAAAATGTAAGGACTGAACAACAGAACAGAATGTAGAATTCAGAAATAGAACCTGGCATTTATAACATATTAATAACAAAAACAACAATAACTAACATTTACAGAGTGCTTTCTATCTATTAGGCACTGTGCTAAGTGCTTTATAATTATCACATCATCTGATCTACATAGTAATCCTGGAAAGGAGGCCCCATTATTATTACTCCCATTTTACAGATGAGGAAACTGAGGCAAGATTACAGTGACTTGCTCAGGGCCACACAGCTCGTAAGGTGTCTGAAGCCCAATTTGAAGTCAGGTCTTCCTGACTCCAGACCTTGAGCTCTATCCTTTGAGCCTCCTAGTGGTTGATAAACCCAAGATTGCCAAAAGAAATGGAGAAAAGAATCGTTCTTTGTTACTAATGGTAGGGAAAGTACATACATTATGGTTAAAAAAGCAGAAAAGATATACACTAGCAAACATTTCTACTGTATCACTGATATACATTTTAAAAAATTATTTTATCTCACTTGTAGAAGGTACACAAAGTAAAGTTAGTAATAATACGAATATGTAACCAATAAATTTAATTATACTGAACTTTGTTTTCATGGGACCTGTGATTTCACTGGTGCAGGGAGCTCCTGGTGAGAAAGTCAGTTAGTCAACCAAAAGTTTGAGACATGTGAAAGGCAGTTGGAGATACTGGACTGGATGGAAGTCTGCAGAGAGGCTGGGGTAAGAAGGGTGGATTGGAGAATCATCAGCATAGAAATGGTAATTAAATCCTTGGGAGCTGACGAGGTCCCCGAGTTTCTCTAACCTGCATCTTCTTTGCAACTTGCAGTCTTTGAGAATTTTGTGGAGGTACCACGAAGTCAGTAACTTTCCCACAACTAGCCTGGGACAAAGGCTGGGTTTGAATTCAGGTCTTCTTAACTTTCAGAGAGCTAAATATCCACTATGCCCAAAGACCTCTCATATGCAAAATTATGCAGCAATAAAAATAGTCCACACATCAAAATGCAATGTGTCAAAAAAGAAAGGAAAGAAAACAGATTGGGAAATACTCTGTAGTAAATAAAAGGGCAAAAAAAAATCTGACATGCAGAATCTATCACTAACATATATAAATTTGTAAGAATAATATCCATTTCCCAATAGATAAATGGTCAAAGGATATCAACAAATAATTTTCAAGTGAGGAAACAAAAATTATTATTACTTATTCAAAAAGATGTTCAAACTCACTGATAATCAGAGAAATGGGCATTTTAAATTTAATATTTTATTTTCCCCAATTAAAATTATTTTTAATATTCATTTTAAAATTTTGTTGAGTTCCAAATTCTCTCCTCCCTCCTACCTCCCACATTGAGAAAGCAAGCAATCTGATGTATGTTATACATCTTTAGTCATGCAAAACACAAAATACAAATTTTAAAAACTTAAGATTTATGCTCATCAAACTGTCAAAAACACTTAAAATTCATTGCCAGCCAACTGCATGGAAATTGAGACTCTACTATATTACATGTGTCACTGTGAATTAGGAGAATCTTTTTGGGGAAAAAAAAAGCCAAACCTGATGATATATATCAAGAGTTACAAAACTAATCACAGTCTGATCTAGTAGTCCCATTAATTTGTAATATAACCTAATGACATTTTTTAATATAAAAAAGCTATTTATATTAAAACTATGCACAATAGCTTAAGTTATAATAGTAATATATACATAAAGTGATTGGAGAATGAGCAAATAAGTTATCATACTGCAACATAATAGAATATTATTAACCATAAAATGACAAATACTATAAAGAAAAATCCCTGGTAGATATAAGCTTCTTGAGGACAGCCTTTTTCCTTTTTTAAATTTGTTTCCTCACCCCCAGCACATAGTAAGTGCATAAGAGGTTATTGAGTTGAATACAAAGGAAATAGGGAAAGATATGGAACCATATAGAAGGAAAGAATCAGAATGAGAGGAACAATGTGCACATTTGCTGTGACTATAAAAATGAACAATAACAACACAACTTTATAAGCAAATAGCTGGAATGGATTGAAAGCAAAGCAAGTTATTATTTCGATAAATTTTGCATTTCTTTTGTCCCAATGTAGTTTTTATATTGGTCAGATTTTACAGTGTTATTTGGGATTTTTATTATTTTGTTTGATCATTTCCAATTCTTCAAATTATCTGATAAGCTTATAATACAAAATAAAATATGGACAATTTTTAGTCAAACCTCAGTTGTTCTACAAAGGTTTTTCCAGGGGTCCCTCTCTCTTTTTTTTTAGTGTATTAGCCGTCTTTCCATTTGTTCTCTTCAGGGGCAGGGGACTTTTGAAACTTCATAGGGTGGGGGCTTAATGAATGCAACTGAGTGATGTGAACATTAAGCTGTCTGGCAAAATCAGAAATAAATGGGATTAGATCATGTTAATACCACCTACTGCACAGTCCCTTTCTTTAGCATGCTTTCATACAATATTTGACCTTAAACAAGTCAACAAGCATTTATTAAGTGTTTATTATGTGTCAGATAGTATGGGGACCAAAAAAGGTCTTGCTCTCAAGAAGTTTACATTCTAATAGGGGAAACAATATGCAAACACTGTTTGCACACAAAGAGATATGTGTGTATATGTAGACATATATATGCAAGTATAGATAATGTGCATGTGTATGTACACATGCATATGTGTGATTATATACATACATGCATGTGTGAACACACACACATATATACAGGGGAGATTGAAAGTTAACTTCTTAACTTTCTTGTGAGGTAGCAATAGACAGGCACAATCTGGGGAGACTGAAGTGGGGAAATTTTGGGTCATGGAGCAGACGTAGATGGGGTGGTCTAGTGGAGGTCATTAGGCAACATGAGAACCATGAACCTCTAAGGAGAGTACCAGCAGGGAAGAAGAAGGCTCAGAAAGGGGAGAACAAACTTCACAGCTTCACCTATTAGCTTCCTGGCAGCCTCATGCATCCATCCTCATCCACCCCCTGGCCAGTCATGTATGCCTCCTGGTCCCCTACACTCAGTGGTGCCCTCTCTTCGCCAGGAGCCTCTCTTCACTGGTGCTTGGGCTATTCTCATGTAGCATCCCTAACAACAGAGATTTTCATCCCAACAGTGGGTGTTGGCAAATACTGTTATGCTGAGCCCCAGAGAGGGCTGGCAGGTGGGGTCACAGGCCACCGAAGAAATGAAGAGTGTGAATGAGTCAAGGCCTGGGGAGTGAAGAAAGGATCTAGTCAATCTCGGGCTTATATATGGATAAGGATAAGGGCTAGACTTGGGATTTTATTGGCGAATCCTCCTACCAAGGGTGGTCATTAACTTCTCTGTAACTTCTAGTCTCAGTGAGTTGTCTAGAGCACAAAGAGGTTAAGTGAGTTGACTAGGGTTACACAGCCAGTATATTTCAGAAGTGGCCCATGCTGCTGCTCTTGTGCTGATATATCTGTAATAATTCCCCAGGCTGCAGGGGTGGAAAGGGAGGGAGAGACACAAAAGTCTCCTTACTTTTATGTTAGTGGCTCTCAGCTCCTGCTTCATCACTCTCTCCCTCCCTGCTCCAACCTCTTCTCCATTGTTTTCTACCCTCTCTCAGGTTGTGAAGAGGAGACAGGAAGTCAGAGACTGAAGGATTCTTCATTCAGAGTCTCAATGCCAATGTGAAGGGACATGATTTATAAGGGGAAGTCAGTCAACCCCCAAATAAGGAATCTATATTCATGGGTGGTGTTTCTTGCCTAAAAGAGGCTAGGGGCACATGAATAAAGACAGAACACCTTAAATAACAATTACTGATGAACCTTAAAAGTAAAAATTTATAGACTTGTGGGTCCCTGGTAATCAATGAAATTAAAGGCAAACCTCTCAGGAAAATACAACTTGAAGACTTCAGTTTTAGTCACAGTGGGGTCAGGGATTATGAAAGTTTAAGGTCTCACTGGTACAGGAATCCATCCCCATTATACATATCTAAGATAGTAACCAATAAGCAACCAAGAATTGTGATTCATATATATGAAATGCTGAGCTTTTATCACAAAGAGCACCAGCAGATTTTGCTCATATTGGATTGTGTGATTTATTTTTCAAAAGGACTTTGTAATAAGTTTGAAAGATTAAGAAAAGGGAAGTCAGTTTGTGACAGTCAGGGTGCATGTAGGGGCTGAGAGATGATGACGTTCATTTCTCCATAGTTGGAATTCTTACTGTTTTGTGTGTGTGTGTGTGTGTGTGTGTGTGTGTGTGTGTGTGTGTGCATGATGGAGTCCTCTGGAAGTCTGGCAAAGCCTAAGGACTCAGTTTCAAAATATTGTTTTTAAATATGTGAAATACAATAAGTGTAAAAAAGGATTCCAAAGAAGACCAATTATGCTGAAATACAGTTGATGAAACAATTTTTAAAAAAAAGTTTGTCAATCCCAGGTTAAAAATGTTCCATAGGACTGTTCACAGGAAAAGAGTTAATCCTTAAAGCACCTATATAACTATTTAAGGTCAGTTTTCCCCATATTCAACAAAGCACCGATGCTCAACTGACATGACTTTTTAAAAATGTACCATTAATGGGGTGGCTAGATGGCACAGTGAATAGAGCACCGGCCCTGGAGTCTGGAGGACCAAAGTTCAAATCTGACCTCAGACACTTAACACAAAAAAAAATAGCTGTGTGACCTTGGGCAAGTCACTTAACCCCAATTGCTCTACCTTCCTCCCTCCAAAAAGCAAAAAAAAAAAAAGGAAAAAAAGTGTACCATTAATTTCAAGGCAACATGGTGTAGTAGACAGAGTGAGGAGCTTAACCAGGGCTTGTTGCCTAACTGACAAACTGACTGTTCCTCCCTCTGATACTTGCTAGCTATGTGACTTAGAAAGTCACTTTTAACTTTATGTACCTCAGGTCCCTTCCTAGGAATTTTCTACTAAACCATCCATAGCCTGCCTGGAAATAATAGAATCTTCACCTATTTGCATAACCTTGAATATTATTACAGACCAACACATTGGATGTAGGAAAGGCAATGACTATGGTCTCTTATAGAACTCAGGTTTTACTTATTTAAAAAAATTCAGAGACATAGCACCTTTGGGTATAACATTATTTTTCTTAATTCCCTGGAATGCTCCTTCTGTGCCAACTAATCTATTGCCAACACTTCTCTCCAAGAATGCTCCTGATCCCCTCTGTGCTAAGTTCACAATATCTCTCTCAGTCCTCATTCTCTATGCCTCCTCCATAGCTGATCATCCACTAGTTCTCAAAACTTTTTCACACCTTGGAACTGTCATACAAAATGGGTGAAAGTCATTTTAAG
Organism: Pseudochirops cupreus; assembly: GCA_028627135.1. NCBI lineage: Eukaryota > Metazoa > Chordata > Mammalia > Diprotodontia > Pseudocheiridae > Pseudochirops > Pseudochirops cupreus. The sequence continues at coordinate 534,898,095 of CM053581.1, forward strand.
TTTTTATTGAAGAACAACTTTATTTTAAATTAAATATTTAATTCTGTGTCAGAGCTATAAAGAATTAAGAGAAAACAGTGTTGGGAATTCTATGTCAGTAACAGTTTGTGAACAGAAGTCACTGCTGTGGAAGTTGGTAAGGAGAATTAAGTTCTCTAGCCCTAGCTATGGTCTATGAAATATTTGGAAAAAGCTTCCAGCTCAGGAGCCAATGAGAAAGAGGGAAATGGAAGAATTCTTTCTAAAAAAAGTAAAAATAAGTTGGCAGAGAATTCTTTTGCAAATAGAGAACCTAGTTACTTATGCTTTCTAAGTATAGAGAAATTCTTTGTAGCTGAGACAGTGCCTTGTGGTAGAAGCTCTGAATTAGGAATTAGAAGACTTGGTTTTTCTATATGCTTTATATCTAGTAATGGTCTCTGTTCATCTGACTTTTGGCTAATGACATACCTTCATCTTTCAACTTGGGTTATTCCTCCTTCACAGAACTGTGAGAATCAAATCACATAATGAATGAAAGAATGTTTATTAAATTGGAAAGCACCATACAAATGCAGGGTATTACTCTTAACCATTTCTCTTCTAAAGAACATAAAGAAAAGATCAAGAAATGTATGTAAGGCACAAAAATTGAGGATAAGAGAAGTTACAAAAATTTCTGAGAGAGGAGCAGTTTAAGAATACAGGGATATCTCACATTAGCCTGAAGATAAATGTTCAGAAAGGACTTTCGAGTCTAAGTAGTATTCAAAGTTTGTTGATGAAAGAAAATAATAATGCTTATTATAGTTAGCATTTAAGGTTCACAGAGTATTTCATATATTATCTCATTTGATCATTACAACAGTCCTGGAAGGTAGGCTATTATATTCCCATTTTATAGATGAGGAAATTGAGATTTAGAGTGGTTAAGTAATTTGCAGAGAATCATACACTTAGGAAGTATCTGAGGCATGATTTGAACCTAGCTAGCTCTTTCTGGGTTCCTAGTCCACTGTGCAACCTAGCTGCCTTAGTAAAAAATTAGTAAGAAATAATTACAAAGGTACCAAATAGCACCAGAGTTACTTTTTTTCCCCCCTATTTCAGCATAATGGTTAATGTTTAAATTTAGCCACTTTAATAGTATAAATTTTTTTGGAGGCAATCTAGGTTAAGTGACTTGCCCAGGGTCACACAACTAGTTAAGTGTCTGAGGTCACATTTGAACTCAAGTCCTCCTCCAGGGCCAGTGCTCTGTCCACTGAGCCACCTAGTTGCCCAATAGTAACATTCAAAAAAATAAGAAACAGAAAATTTATGGTAAAAGAAATGGGCTCAAAGATAGATCTAAAACATCAGACAAACATTGATAGCACATAAACCTTAGTATTTGGACCACTGGTTCTGATACTAACTTCTTTTACCTAATCACGATGTTCTTAAACTGTAGAAAAGTAATTCAGGGTGGGGGGAAATCAATCTTTTAAGTGCTGAGTCTGCAAAGCCAAAATGATGAAACAACATATCACACATCCTGGCTTCCATCTTACTCTCTGACAACTCATTTCATTTTTATTAATTACTTTTCTCTCACATGTATCTGGCAATTTCTCAACCAAGAGTGCTCAGTTCTATGCTTTTCCCCATTCATTCATTCATTCATTTTTATTGAATGTCTAAGATTTGCAAAGCCCTATCATCTCTAAACTCTTTCTCAAAATTAATCCTTCTTCATGAAATCAGCCATGAAGTCAAAGAATTAGTCTCAGAGTTGGAAGAGCCTTTAGAGGAAGCTCTAGTCCTACCTGTATCAGAACAGGCATTCCTTCTATGGCATTCCTAGCTAGGGGTGGGGAACCTGCAGCCTTGAGACCACATGTGGTCTTCTAGGTCCTTGGGTTCAGTCTTTTAATTGAGTCCAAGTTTTACAGAACAAATCCTTTTCATGAAGGGGATTCATTCTGTGAAATTTGGATTCAGTCAAAGGGCCACACTTGAGGACCTAGAGGGCCAGGTTTCCTGAATTCTAGCCTTCAGTTGAAGGGTTCCAGTGACGGATGACCCACCATACTGACTGGTAGGGGAAGAGAGGGCTTTGACCTCATTCCATTTCCAAACTGAGTTGGTTCATCTTTCCTTAGATGATCTGCTGGACCCATGATCCTGAAAGCTAATCATATTAGTGTTGAACATATTAGGAATAGCCAATTGACACAGTTCTCTGCACCTCAGAATTTCCAAGAGCCCAAGAGATCTGCCAGCCTCCATGGCAGCTAGGATTACAGGCATATGCCGCCATGCCAGGCTCATTCATTTTTCATGAGAAAAAAATCTGATCTTGATTTCTTCAGCTCCTGCTATGTATGGCCTTTGATATTGATTTTAAAATTTTAAAAAAGTTACAGACAAGAGAAGTTACAATTCTTTTTTTCAAAAAATAGATGAAAAGTACGAGAGCACAGTTTGTTTAAAAACAGAATAGGGAGGAAAAAGGAATAATAAGTTCTGCCTTATTTAGTCTATAAAGAGAATTACTGGCCTTAGAGCAGGATTTGGAAGACTCACCAAAGTAATATAATGTCTGCTTTGTAAAGATCATCATTGCTCTTAAAACTGTTACTTATTTCCATCTACTCCATGCATAAAGAAATACAAAATGCTGTTTCACCAGAGCAAGGTTTTCTGTCATTCACTATCTCTCAGCTTTGACATAAATTGCAAATATTTTACATGCCAGTTCACATGGAAAGATTCGCAAAGGCTCTGCACCTCCCCAGCAAATGAGAAGTAGGGGAAGTGGATAAGGGAGCAAGTGTTCATTTTCCAATGATGGATATTTACAACAATAATAAAATTTTATTTTTATAGTGCCTCACTACCATTTGCAATCTGGGTACTTACTACAAATGTGGAATAGTCAAAATAGCATTTAAAATACTATAAAGGCATATCAAAATATCATAAAAATCAAAGCACGTGATATCCTGTATGCCTCTATTAAAAAAAGAAAAAAATAAACCTGTTTTCTAAGAACCTAAGTCTACCACCCATAACCAAGAATCAAAGCGCTCCCCAGGCTAGTAAAGACCAAGAGGGAAAGAAAATCTTTAGGCCACTAAACTTAGTGTACTTTTCTCTTCCTTTGGCAAGAGATTTTTAACTCTTTGGTTACCAGGAAAGTAAATATTATTCTGCTTGGACACTTGGAAATAATAGAGATGTCATTGTCGTTATAGTCTGCCAGAAGATCCATTAGACAGGGAGTCAAATGTCTCAGATTCGAGTTTCAGCAATGCCATGAATTATCTCTGGCAATAATTTCATTTCCTTGGGCCTCAGTTTCTCCATCTGTAAAGGGGATAGGTGTTATCAGGTCATCTCTAACGCCTCACTCAATGCTGAGAGGCAGCATGGGTCTCTGGCAGGCACATTTTGCCATGCAGTGGACCCTTCTGGTGTAGAGTCAGACTGGACTTTAGTGTGAGGATGATAGAAGATGTCAGATTTGACTTATTTCAGTGAGAAAGTTTTAAATGTCTCTCTGGAGTGTGAGTTTTCAGCTGATGCAGGAATCACTTGCCTTTCATCTCACTTGAGTCATAGAATCATTGGTTGAGAGAAGATGAGATCTTTGAGGTTGTCAGGCGCAACCCTCACATTCTAGGAAACTAAAGTGTGGGAGGCTGAAGTCATTCACCCAAGGTCACAAAGCTTGTAAATGTCTGAGGCTGGATTTGGCCCCTCATCTTCATGATGCCAGGTCTCTCTCTCTGCATACTATGCCACCCAGCTTCAATCTCTTGTGCAAAATTCCAGAGTCTAGCACTGAAGGACACTTAATACCTACCAACTGTTTTGATTAATACAAAGCTGTGCATGATGGTTTGCAGTAGAAACCAGAAGATAAGGATGCAAGGCTGGAGCTATGAAAACTCTATTGAATTTGCCTGTAAACAAGGATTCATGGAGAAATTACATCTGAAGCAAAGTGTCAAAGAAGGGGAGGAACATGAAAACAAATAAGACAACAAAAAAAGATGTATAGAGCATTGTGGAATTTGCAAGGTATCTCATCTACTTGTGCTCATTCAGGCTTTATAATAATCCTAGCAGGGTCAACCCCATGGCAAAATATGACGTAGATTAAATTTTTTCTTTGATGTCCCCTAGCTTTTATTTCCTACACTTTTTTCTCCACTTTTAGCACCTGTTTCCAGGAATCTAGTGCCATAATGTAACCTCGATCCTTCTGTCATGGAAGAAATTAGATTTGAAAAACTATTAGCGCTAAAGTATCAATAACTAATAAAAAATCTCTTTCAACAGTATTTTCAGGTTTGTTAGTTACTTGTTTTTAAAAGGATGTCTGGGACAAGAGAATACTTTGCCAAAAGGACTGAATCTTAAATAATGGGATTTCAGGTATTATGAAGTCTTAGAATCAAGGATACTCTGGGGAACGTCCACCTTCTTAAGACCCCCTCTCTCCAGTCCTTTGAATAATCATAGTTTGTAGGTTTCCTGCAACTGAATTTACTGTTGGTCTTGAACTTAGTATTGGAACAGTTCTAAAAGACGTCTAACAGCACCAAATCCTCCATGGTCCAACACCACAGGAAGCTGAGGTGGTTCCAAGAGTGATCCAAGATTCATCCTAGACAGAGTCAGACATTCATTCATGTTAGCCCACCTGATCACCTGAAAATTTCAAGATGGCACATGAACATCTATCACAGCCCTTAGCACTCCATAACTACTTGGTGAATGAATGGATGCCTGGATCGACTGAATGACTTGGAGACAGGCTGAGCCTCTGAGCAGGACTGTTATAGAACACAGTGAATGTTGTCTCAATCACCATCTGCCAGTCCTGGTCTTGGTCCATACTCCAGGGCCCATACTGTAGCCCACATTGGCTAGACATTGCTGGAAAGGGAGAGGCAAGGCTGTATCTCTTCTGCCCTTTACTATTATGTGCCATTCATGTTGGCTTTCCTCTGTTGTAAGGGTTCTTAACATAGGGTTCATGAGCCACCACCCCCGCAAGGAGTCAGGAGATAGGTTTTATGTAATACATGAATTTGGATGGGGAAAATATAACGTTTATTTAAATACAGTTGTTTTCCTTTGTAATCCTATGTATTTTTATTTTTGATATTTAAAACATTATTCTCAGAATGGGTCCATAGGCTTCACAAGATTGCCAAATGGGTCTAGAACACACAAAAAAATTAAAATCTTTGCTCTATTGAATAGAAACACAGTGTTTACCACAGGATCTCTCCCTACACATGGAAATTCTTCCAAATGGATTAGAGGAACCTATAATGCAACCCCAGGGATGTTTACAGAGCATTTTATAATGGAGACTTATTCCTAGATAATTTTTTTTTGTCTCACAATGGGCAAAACAGAGACATTTGAAAGGCAATATTATACATATTTATGGATATACTGCCTCCACTGTCTCACATAAAACATTCTCATTGTGCTCAGTGTAAGGAAATTTGATATTTCTCTTTATAAAACTTCTATTTGGTAAAAATCTCTTACACCATATGCAAATACAGAAAACACCTATGGTTCCATCAGCATTGGGAAAAGGCTTTCCATAACTGCTACCTTCCATGGAGATAAATGATCCAGCACTGGGAGCTTTTAGGGATAGGCTAGTAGAAAGTAATCAGTCAATCAACATTTATTAAGCACCTAAAATGTACCAGGCATCATTCTAGGCACTGCAAAGACCTTTGCCTTGCAATTATACCAGTTGGATTCAACATACTGGTTCCAATAACGAGTAGCTTTATGGCTGTAGATAAGTCACAACATCTCTGAGTTTCAGTCTTCTCATTTACTAAATGAGAATAAATGACATTTTCCTCTTTGTGACCTTGGGCCAATCACTTTACTTTCCTGGGTTTCATTTTTCTCATCTACAAAATGATGAGTTAGACCAAATACCAGTTCTAGGATCTTACTCCATACAAAGCTATTGAGGAGTAAACTTTGAAGTACTAGAAAAAACAGGAATTATGTGTCTGTAATGGTCTTCACTCCAACTTTCCTGAGGACCAAAGAACATGCTCTCAGACTTAGTAGAGAAGGTGCTTAAAGCAAGGAAAGGTTTATTTATTTGCTTGAGGTCAGGTGGCTAGGAAGCCTCCAGAAAGTGGACTGGATCTTACTGAGTGTAAATCCAGGACTCAATCTATCTCACCATGCTGCAACTTTTTATACCATATGCTTTTAAATCTGGAAGACTTTACAAAAATATCACAGAGTGAAGAAGAAATCAGTAGACTTAGTTAGCAGAGTGCCTGCAAACCGCCCCAAAGATGGTCTTGCACAATATGAGGTTTTTTTTTTATCAACAAAGACATAATTTCCCTGTAGTATCTATATTATTCTAATACGGTAAGATAACACAAAATGAATTAAGGTCTGAGGGGTCAAGAAAGCACATTTTATGGAAATAGGAATATCTGTTCAGTCAGGAATAAAATGAATAGGACCATTCCCAGCGGCAGGAAATATAGGAAAATGTAAAAGAGAAAAACACAAATGATAACTTTTGTGATTTTTTTTCTTATGGCACTTTTATATGTGATAAAAGATTGTCATCGGAAGCCTGTGGATTCTTCCACATAATACTCCATATGTATTCTGTCAAGCTCAGTTTAAATGCATGCACGGGGAATTTTAAAGTCTATTCATAGTAATGAATGCTGTAGTTAAGAACGGAAAAGAGTTTTAGTCATTTAAAACTCAGGGGGAAAAATCTCCTTTAGGGCTAAACATTCCATGTTTGGTTCTCTGTTCAAAAGCAACTTATTTTTGGAAACTTGCAGAAAAAAAAAAACCCAACACTGACAATAACCACTAAACTTTTTTGAACTCCCAATAGAAGAAAATGTTAAGGGTATACTTTTCCTACCCCCAAATGTTACTGTTTTTATTTAAAGTAATTAATAGCTTCCTTCCCCCAAATCCTACCTACTTTTGTGATGAGGCATTGTAGGGCATCCAGGTGATTGGCTTCACGAAAGCCAAGACAAGAGCAGAAGGTCTGAAAGCTCATAGGATCTCAACTCTAGAGTACATGCACATCAGAGACCATCTAGTCTGACCATTTCTTTTTATAGATGGGAAATAAAGACCCAGGGAGATTAAGCATCTTGTTCAAGGTCACACAATAAGTAGCAAAGTTACCATTTGGACTGCGGTCCTGAAATGCCAAGTGTAGCATTTTCTCCAGTAAGCCATGCTTTCCCACACAAAGTAGAAAGATTGTGCAGCAATAAATTATGTTCCTTTTACCAAATTCTAGCCTTGCTAAACTGAGGGAGATTCATCTCTGGAATATTGTCTATCAAGGGATGATTTTTTTTTTTTACATGAAGATAATTTACTAGGGTGTGGGTGTGAAGGAGTGCTGTTCTGCATTGGCAATACCCACATCAGTAAAAACAAGGATCTTTTGAAGTTTAGAATCTTGAAGTCTCTTATTTACAAAACCATCATATTTGCAATAACAAGGTTGATTTTGCCAAGTTAACATTTGAAAATAGCACTCTGAGTAGAGTAGTAATGTGCACTTCTCAAAGAAGATATACAATAGAGCCCTGGAATTATGTATGTTTAGCATCTATTTGTTAGGAGACATCTGCTGTTCCAACTAAACTCTAAAGTTCAGATATACCTAAGAGGAATTTTGAAGCATCAGGGTGCTTTTTGTGAGTTGGAGATGCCCAGGAAATTCCAAAACTGGGCTTTGTTATTCAGGAGGGTGGCAAGAATGGTGAGTTTGGAGTTAGAGAGCTGGGCGTTACATCCCAGCTCTATCAGTAAGTACCTTTGTGACCGTAGGCAAATCATTTAACTTTCTGGGCTTTAATTTCCTCCTTGATAAAATGAAGGACTTGCAATGGGAGCCACTAATCTGCATACAAGGATTTCTGCTGATCACATATTGACTTAGTTTCAAAATGAAATATTATCTTTGTTTTATTGTATTTTTATTTATTTTGTTAAATATTTCTCAATTATATATGAATCTGGTTTGGGTCTCACTTGGGAGTGTTGACCCATGGGTCCTGTGTTTTACATATCTGGACTAGATGACCTCTAAGCTCTAAATCTATCATTCTGTGCATTGTATCAAACAACATTGCATCCTTTAAACTACAAAATCAAAATCCCTCTTGGTAAAGGAAGGAAATCCAATTTATTACCCTTCCTCCCTACCTTGAACCGATCATAAAAACATGACGGTGTGAGTCAGGAAGATCCAATGGGATCTGCCCAAAGCCACATCTACTATGGGCAGCTCTACTCAGAGGGTAGGGATAGAGTGTCCTTTATTCTCTTTGTAAAAGTACATGCACGTAGGAACATAATACCCTATTGGCTTGAATACCTTTTTATATATGGTGCACCACTAAATTGAGATCTTTTTTAAAAGAAAATGATAAATAGGTGTATGCTGGAAAATAATTACACAAAATGACCATATTAAAATATATTTACTGCAAAAGTTTTTTGTCTTTTTTTTTTTGATTCAGACAAATGTGTTCTTACCAGTCTTCCCATAATACATGTTATTATAGACCACATGTAGGTTTTACCCAAATGCAAAT
>CM053581.1:534907215-534945042 GCA_028627135.1 Pseudochirops cupreus
GTTCCATGCCAAGCAGATATTTGCAACACAACATGCTTGATCCTATCCAGCACAGCTATAATAGGTGCCAACAGAGAACTCCAGTTAGATTATAATATGCAAAGCAGACATTTTGTGGAATTAAGGAGGCTGGGTAAGAAGGAGGAAGAAAAAGAAAATATACCTGCTCGTCTTATTTTTAAAGTGATCGAATTGCAAGTTACTTAAAATAAGGCAAGGTCTCTGAAGTGAGCTGGTCTGTTTGTTTTACTCCACTAGGCATATCCTTGAGATAACTTCATTTTACGTTTCTCCCTAAATTTTGATGCCTACCAATAAGGGCTTAAAAGAAAAAAAAATCCCACTGTCTTTTAAAAATAAAAAGCTGCTTCAAATGAAAACAAAATCTTTAAAAAAAATCAGTATACAAGCCAGCTGAATAACAGCCATTTGAAGATACAATTTCCCCACCCCCCTCCTTGTGGTGCCGGTGACGTTTATCGTCATTCAGCTCAATGTTATTTTACAGCAAAGTGAAGATGTTTGAAGAGAAATGAATCAGGCCTCTGAAGCTGTATGTGTTAAAGAAAAACATACGGAGCCTTTCCTGCTGTGGACTCCCCACTGAGGCACAAATTCAAGGGGGTGGGGAGTTTACTTGTTCAAGCTTTCTGTTTTCTAGGATGAGCTCAGCAATGAATGGGGGTCACCTCAACCATTCCACTGGGAATTTTGTTCTTCTGCAGTCTCCTCACTCAGATTCCCCCTACCACTCAGGACAGCTCCCAGAAAGAAGGTAGATGGCATCTGAATATTATCGACCCTGTTTCAATCACATCTCCGTGGCTGGGTCCACATAGATATATTTGAGGAAGGTAGTTTGTTGCTAAAAGGCGTCCGTCTTAGCCATATGTTTCTTCTTTTGAACTCATTTCTAACCTCTCGACTCCTTAACTGAGATAACCAGCTCAGGGTTCCATGCACAAGTGGTATCCTGTGAATTCCTAGTCTAGAGAATTAATTCAAGAAAAGATTAATGCTCCCTTTTCCCTTCAAGCATCCCCTGCCTCCCTGCCTTTGTACACATGCTCTAGAGACTTGATGGTTCCATTTACACTGAAAGATACTAACAGGCTCGTACTCAACAGCGGTTAACAACTGCATATGAAGAAAGTGACACATGACACAAATTCAAAGACATTGTTACCTAAGCTGTCTTCTTCACCCTCTGCTCCATCCTGCCTGTCTGGGGATTTCACAAATCACTACTTCGGGATTGCTTAAAGCATCCTCTTCTCTCGTCCTCCAACAATAATACTGAGGGTATTCGAAGAGTCAGTGGAAAGGCAGCTAAGAAGTGCAGGGGATGCATCTACCTAGACTCGTACCCGGAATCGGCAAGGCCTGAGTTCAAATCTTCCCTCAGAGACTTGCTAGCTGTGTAAACCTGGGCAATTCATGGGACTCCTTGGCCTCAGTTTTCTCATCTGTAAGATGGGGATAATAATAGTACCTGCTTCCCAGGGTTGTTATGAAATCATGAGATACTATTTGTAAAATAATTAGCAAATTTTAGAGCACTATATCAATATTATTGTTGTTGTTATATGAAGTCAGAGGATTCAGGTTCAAATCTTGCTTCTGTTATTTACTTCCTATGAGATCTTGGACAAAGCCACTCGAACCCCCTGGGGCTCAGTTTCCTTAACTTTAAAACAAAGTGATTAGATATCCTCTAAGTGCTAAATCTGTGATCTTATGACATTTCAGGCCATCTGAAACTTCTCCCTATTAATCTCAAGCTTTTCCACCAAAAAAAACAAACTAAAAAAACCAAACACACAAAAATCCACCAGTTGCTATAAGCAACAATTAATTTCCAAGTACTCTGACATTCAGGCTTCAACCTTCAGTCGTAGGCCTGTCGTGAAAGGGAGAGTGTTATCACAAAATGCTTCTAGAAACAAATCCTACTCATGCCGACTCTGTTTTGTTTCTCTTTAGGTTGTACTTTTAATTGTGAGGGCAGATGCTTCTATAACCCTAGTCCAAAGATATGGATAACAAGTAGAGTAATTCCAAATGAGGAAAATTAATATCATGCTATCTTACTTAATGAACAATATTAATCTGTGATCCATCTTTTCCCTCACATTTTTGCGAGGCCCCACTTCTGAAGGGCAGGCTGTTTCTGACAGAGCAAATGATCATGCCTAGTCCCCAACTAGCATCTGCTGGTTAACTCACTTGGGCTACACCCTGCCTTCTATTTACCCCATAAACAGAAACCATCTTGATCTAGGGCCTGCCAGGGGACACATCCCCTTGTCCTTGCTGTATCTTCATCAGAGTCGGGGGGTAACCTGGTCTACCAGAGAGACCAAGCCAGGGAGATTCTGATTGGGGTGGTTTTTCTAGCCATGATTGCTAGAGGCAGCTGGATCTCAGAAAGCAGCTAGCATTCCTTACGTGTCAGAGAGAGGTGTAATTAGCCACGTCTGAAAGCCAACCCACTTTCCCCAGCTGAAGACTAATCCTTTCACCTGAGGATTAGTCTTGCTCCCCCCTACCCCCAACAATGAAGTAATAGAAAGGAGCTGAGAGCTACTTAATCCTCCTCTTCATTAAAAAGTCTACCAGTGGAGGTTGCCTTGCCTTTGCCAGTGGAGGTTCAAATGATGAACTATTAGACCAGCATAAGGAAGATACACCTACATTTAAAAACTCTTGTTGGCGCTCACTCCAGGTTTTTGGCGCAAATGAAGGCAGGCCAAAGACCCCTTTATTAATAGGTTCAGTGCCCTATTAAAAAACTGTTATCTGGCACGAAAAATGGCCTCAGTGTGCCCTTTTGTTAAATTTCACTGGCAACAGTAGGAAGGGAAAATGGTTAGTGAAGATCGAGCTGATGCATATGTGGAATGTACTGGAAGACACACACAATTTTTATGAATATAAGTTTTGAAAAATATATGGGTGGATAGTCTGCCCTATTTTGGATTCACCAGACATCTATAAGTCACTTTTAGCTGTGTAGGCCAGGGGCATCATTTCCTGCTAAATGTGAGCACAGTGCTTTTGACAACATCATCACCAGAGTGTGCAAGAGGGAGTGAAAGTCTCCACCTCCCCACAAATATTAGGGCCACCTTTCAGTTTTTAAATCCAGCCAAGAGCTTCCTCTAATTACCAAACAGAGCATGGTGGATAGAGAGCTGGATTAAGACTTAAAAGACCTGTGACAGCAGCAGGAGCTAGAGAGGAAGAGGAGGATAGCCAGGGCTTCACATTAGAGATGGGCATCAGGAGCTAGAGCCACAGCTTGTACTCGTTATTGTTGTTGTCAGTGGTTATAGTGATGGCGGTAGTGGTGGTGGTGGTGGTGACAGTAGTAGTAATGGTGGTTGTGGTGACAGTAGTGGTGATAGCATAGTAATAGCAGTAATAGTAGGCATGGTAACAGGAATAGAAGTAGCAGCAGCAGTAGTAATAGTAGTGATGGTGGTTGTGGTGATAGTAGTAGTAGGTAGTGGTAGTAGCAACAGTAGTAGTAGGATGATACTGGACCCGTTTTCACATACTGGATGAACATCTGTCAGAGATATTATAGAGGGGATTCTTGTTCAAGTGTAAGTTAGATTAATTAACCAATTAATAACATTATTTCACTAATATTCAATGATATTATATTATATATTATATTATATTACATAGTATATATTACTATACATTATATCATTAAAGAATAATGATAATAATAGGTAGCATTTATGAAGCACTCTAAGGTTTACAAAGTGCTTTCCATTTGATCTTCAAAACAACCTTGTGGGGTAGGGCAATTATCAACCGTATTTTATAGATAAGGAAACTGAGGCACAGTGAAGTTATGTGACTTTCCCAGAATCACACAGCTGGTGAGTATTTGAGGTGGGATTTGAAGTGAGGTCTTTCTGATTCCAGGTCCAGTGTTCTATCCACCATGCTGTCTAGTTGCCTTTGATGGACCCTTCCAACTCAGAGTTTGAAACTTGGAGTTCCCCTATATTTATAGGCATCTTCTGCCCTGAAAACAATTTTTAACCTAGAATTGCTACCATTGCAAACCACTAGGAAGCCCCTCCTATGACTTTCTGTTGTAAGGGGCATGAGATTTCCTGTTAAGTTCTAGCCATATATTTCTGGAGTATAGGGTAGACATTTAGACCTCTTATTGCATTTCAGATAACTAAAAACAGAGACTCCTATTGACAATGAGCACAAATTTCATAGTGAATAAAATCACAATCTCCATTTAAAAGCTTTCAAAGATTCAGAATCGCCTCCTTTTCTTGTAGTAGCATTAATAACAGTATTATTATTATTATTAGTAGTAGTAGTACTAGTAGTAATAGTAGTAGTAGCAGTAGTAGTAGTAGTAGCAGGAGCAACAGCAGCGACAGTGGTGGTGGTGGTAATGGTAGTAGTAGTATCATATGAAGCTCCCTGAGACTAGGAATTGTTTCCTTCTTTTCTTGTAGTAGTAGTAGTAGTAGTAGTAGCAGTAGTAGTAAAGAGAAGGAGGAACAGGAGCAGCAGCAGGAGGAAGAGCAAGAGCGGAAGCAGTAATAGCAGAAGCAGCAGCAGTAATTAGGAGCAGGAGCAGAAGCAGCAGCAGCAACAGCAGTAGTAGTAGCAGCAGCAGCAGTAGGGGTAGTGCTAGCAGTAGTAGTGGTATCACATGAAGCTCCCTGAGACTAGGAATTGCTTCCTTCTTTTCTAGTAGTAGTAGTAGTAGTAGTAGTAGTAGTAGTAGTAGTAGTAGTAGCAGCAGTAGCAGTAGTAGTAGCAGCAGCAGCAGCAGGAGGAGGAGGAGGAGGAGGAGGAAGACCAGCAACAGGAGCAAGAGCAGCAGCAGTAAAAGCAGAAGCAGTAGCAGCAGTAGTAAGAGCAGCAGGAGTAATAGGAGCAGCAGCAGCAGCAGCAGCAGCAGTGGCAACAGTAATAGTAGTAGCAGCAGTAGTAGTGGTAGTGGTATCATATGAAACTCCTTGAGACTAATTGCTTCCTTCTTTTCTAGTAGTAGTAGGAGGAGGAGGAGGAGAAGGAGGAGGAGGAGGATGAGGACAAGGACGAGGAGGAGGAGGGGGGAAGGAGGAGGAGGAGGAGGAGGAAGAAGAGCAGCAGCAACAATAGTGGTGCTGGTGGTGGTAGCAGTAGTGATAGTAGCAGTTGCATCCTCCTCTGCCTCTTCTTCCTTCACATAGAAGGTACTAAAATATTTATTTATTGATATCAAGATTATCTAGTCCCCAACTCTTCTTCCTGCTACCACTACCACTCAGAAAAAGGTGATTTTTGTCTTTATATTCCTAGGATTTAGCACTTACTAAGTGCTTAAAAATAATTTTTGGTTAATCCCTTACAAAGAAAGGTTGAGAAAAAAATAAGAAATCAGGTCCTAGGAAGTTTTCCATGGGTATGTATAAATTCCATTGATTCTTTGGGCAATTTTTTTCTGGGGTTGGAGATGGGTTTCCATAGAATCATTCTTACTTTTTAAAAATTTTTTTTATTCTTACTTTCTCATTTGGTTCCCTTTGTTAATATTGACATCTATTTGCCAGCTGAACAGTCCTGGATAGGAAAGATAAAAAAAAAAAGTTTGACCCAAGGGTCACTCTTTGGTCTTATTAGCACCACTCTCTAATCAACTGAGCCAACCGGCAAACCAGGAATAGTCAACATAGTCAAGATATGAAAATTTAGCCACACTGATTATATAGTTTCACTATAGAAATACTTTAGAAGTGAATTAACATATAAGATTCACTGTCCTAGTAATACTACCTAATACTCAGAAGACAAAAAGAAATGAATTTTCTTGATTGAGTCACCAATAATTTAAGTCCCTACTGTGTCCAGGGCATAGTAACTCTGATGGGCTTAATCTAGTAGGGAACAGTCACAAGTAAGTATGGTTTAAGGTAAGTCACATGTTAGAACATTGACCGTGAAGTTACCTTGGACATCATGGTGCCCAACTCACTCATCTCACAGGTGAAGACTTTAAAGAATTCAAATGACTTGCAGAAGTTGACATATAGATTAAATGTCAGGGCTGGGATTTGACTCCTGTGCCTGCTGTCTCTGGAGGTGATCAAAGTCAAGGTCCAATAAAGGGTGATAAGGAAATAGGAACAGATGGTCACCTTAGAGAAGGCTTCTTGGGAGAGGTGGCACTTAGTTATAGAGAGACTTTACATAGCACCTTAAGGTTTGTAGAGTGCTTTACAAGTTGTCTCATTTGATCCCTGCAGTGTGTCTGTATCTTAATATCCCCATTTTTACAGATGAGGAAACTGAGGTTGAATGACTTGGCTCAGGGTCACACTGTTAGTAAACAGATGAAGCAAGATTTGAACTAAGGTCTTGCTGACTTCAAGTTTCCTTCACCATGTCACCTAACTGCCTCAATCTTGGCCTTGAAGGAAGAAAAGGACTTTAAAAGTCAGAATGTGGAGGGTATGTTTTCTTCCACACAGGAGAATGACCTATGGGAGCAGTTAGGTAGCACAGCCTTGGAGTGAGGAGGACCTGAATTCAAATACAGCCTCAGACAACTTATTAACTGTGTGACCCTGGGCAAGTCACTTATCCCAATTGCCAGAAAGAGAGAGAGAGAGAGAGAGAGAGAGAGAGAGAGAGAGAGAGAATGAACATCTATAAGAGTGCTTGGTGATGAGGAATGAATTTTGTTTTAGATTCTAATTACTGGATTTTGCTGTAATTGCCTTCCTTTGTAATCATATCAGAATTCTGAAAGTCATGGGGGAGGGAGGGAGGCCATCCTAGGGGGTGTCACAGAACGGAGAGGGAAAAAAATTGGAGACAGAAACACTAGCCAGGAGAAGGCTGTTCCAGTAGTCCAGGGAAGAGGTAAGAAAAGCCTAAACATGTTCTTACAGTTCTCTTATTCTCAAGAAGTCATAAAACCTCTGCTTTGGATATTGCCATAATTTTACCAAAGATAAACAGGAAACAAACACAAAACCTCTCATCTAAAATTCTTTCCCCATGAATATGCTTTTATTTCTGCCCTGGGAAATGTCCATGATGGCATAGCACTGGCAAAGAACAAGCATTTGTAGGGGTGGAGTTGGGAGGGGAGAGGAAAGGAGGAGGACAGAAATGTGATCAGAGCAAAGGTAGCTTCTTTCATCCGCAGTTATGACTTTTACATTTAAAGAAGCAAAAAAACAATTTAAGCTATTTTAGGTACTGGTCGTTTCCAGCTCAATGGGATCTAATTCCTGAAAGCTGAAGAAGCAAGTTTTTTTTTTCTCCTCAAAATGCATACCTAAAATGACACTACAAAATATAGCCCTGGGCTGCAGATCTTTTTTTTATGGGCATAGAAGAAAAGATTGCATTTTGAAGCAAGATAAAAAGTCATTCTGCCCAAATTCCTTTATCCCTCTTCACTGCATTTATTTCTATCATGACAGAACTGTATTATATCAGATGACATTAAATCTATTTATTTCCCTTCTTATTTAATTAATCAAAATATAAAATAATCAGTTCAGCTACTCATAACCAATCTTACAAAGATTAATCTTGGGTCCCATGCCTATGCTCCTATCTTGCTTCTCTATGGTAATATGCCTGCAAAGGACTTTATGTTCTCCATAACTTGTGAAAAATGCATTTCCTACAAAGCGCCCATATCAAAAATAATTACTGTTACGAACAAACTACCAAACACGGTCACAGTTGGCATACATCGACATTTTGCTAAAAGCATTAATACAATGTCAGATGCAATTTAAAAAATCTAATGTACAGTAAGTTACAACAAAGCCAGATTCTCCCCCCTCCCAGAGATAAATGGGAACATTTTAAAATATATATTTGAAAAAGAAAGGTAGGGCTTAAAATACACTTTGGTGGTTTTGTGATCAATCCACCTTTTGCACTATGTACTTAGAAGAGATGGAAATAGGACAAGTATTGCATTGTTCTAAAAAAGCAAGATTTTGCCTTTGTAACATTTAAAATCAAAATCATTAATGCAGAAACATAACTAGTACCTGAAGTCTATGTGGCATTTCACCTTTCTGAAACACTTATACATTAGAGAATCAGTCAATCCAAAACTTCTCAACATTAGAAATTACCTTATGTTATTTCTACAGGTAGAAAAATTAAGGTAGAGGTTTAGCACTTCTTCTAGGGCCTTACTTCTGCCTCCTGGCTTCCTTCTAAATTCAGTTCAAATCCCACCTTCTGCAGAAGGCATACCCTGGTTACCCCCATTGCTAATTCCTTCTGAGGTTACTTTCCCTCTACTTTGTATGTATGGTGTATGTATATGTACATAGTGGCTCCCATGTCTCCTCTGTTAGAATGTGAGCTCCTGGAGGGTAGGGACTTTGTTTTTTGCCTTTCTTTATATCTCCAGGGATTAGCTGAGTTCTTAATAAATGCTCATTGACTGATTCAGAGCCATATTAATCCCAGATTATGGACCAAGAAATAGTTCCTCATCAGTATTCTGAAAGGATGTGCCTTTTCCATACACTGTTCCCCCATCCTGCTTCTAGCCATGTAATTTCATATTAGCTTTTTCTCCTCTAGAGACTCTGAAAGTCTTAAAGTAATACATTTTAATCGTTTTAATGTCACCATATGCCCCATCCTGCTAACAGGAGGTGCCTATGATTAAAAGCAGACTGACACAGAGCAGCAAAAGACCAGCTGTTTAAGCTCTGAAAGACCCTGACTCCCTTCTGAACCACTCCCTGCAGTCCATGGTCTGGGTGGGCTACTTTGTATGGAGAAGCCCTCTTTGAGCTTCCATCTAAAAAATTTGCCTGTTTGACTTTGACTAAATTTCGTTTGTTAAAATGCAAACAAGGTACATTTCTTAAGGGCCTAGTGGGTGCAGAGAACTGGACTAGATGGTAAAGTTTAGAAAGGATGCTGTCTTTGACCTTACAATGGGGATTAAGACTTCAGCACAAACAACTGTAACACACAATATTAGGGAAGGCCAAGGGGGCATCTGTGAGAAGTGCCCAGGCCTCTTCAGTTGTCAGGACCACAGCATGGGTTGGCAAACAAATGCTGCACCCCACTTTTCATCCTACTACCTAATATTAAAAGCTCTCAGGAAAATTCCCAGCTCCCCATGTCCTTTTGGAAAGCTTGCTATCACTCCTTCTGTCTGCTTCTTTATGGGTGGTGTTGGTATTCCCATCTACCTAGGGTGTGTTAGACATTTTTTCTCAAACGTATGAATAGTTCATAGTCCCATTTTATGTAGAGAAACTCCTTCTCTTCATCTAATTCCTGTTGTGCTTCCTAATTACTAGTGTAAGCCATGTCCCAAGGCCCATTTGTATGGGACTCTGTCCTCATTGGTGGAGTTGAATGCTGCCCTACATGAGGGTCCAGAAAGAGTTGGGGGAGGCAGGAGAACTTCAGGCTTCTTCAAGCCTGAAGTTCCTTTGGGTGCTTCTGGCTTCCAGCTTCTAGAGGGAAGATATGAATGAGGCCAACCCCATTTCATGTTGCTGAGGGAAAAGTCTCTGGGAAAACATGAAAGGAATGGGAAGTCTTCATCATGTCCCTATTCTCCTAGAGACTCTGGGAAGTTTCCCTTCAGATGAGATCAAGGACAAACTCTCTTGGTTGAACTGAGTTACCTTACTCCCAAGGGGAGAGTTCCTTCACTCTGTATTGTCTGGTATATATTTTTCTATGTATACTTTTTCTGATTTCTGTTTTGCTATTATTTGAATAAATGGGTTTCTTTGCTACTTGCTATATGTGTTTCTTGTGGAATTGGGATTTGGTGGGAAAGGAATCAAGCCTTGGATAAAGAGTTTGGGGGTCCTTCTACCCCAAATTATAAAGTGATTGGAAGTTAACTCGAACCCAAATATATCTCCTAGACTTATATATTTAAGGGAGCAGACAGATATATCTCTAGCCTGGTAACCTCCTCTCTCTGAGGAAAGCAGCTTAGTCTCTGGCTCCAACCTTCTGCTTCTTCTTCTAGCAAGAATGAAAGTCTCCCTTGCTGAAGGGTGGGGAGAAAAGGGGAAGAGATGTCGATTCTGCTTCACGACAAGCAGCTTTCACCATAGGGGGTTTCTCTGGGCCTAGCTACATATGTGGGGCCCATTCTTGTTACATTAGGCAGAATGAAAATTTAACCAGATAAATAAGAGCAGAGCAAAATAGTTTTGATGAGATTATTAGTGTTAACTCATTCACCCATTCACATAATCACACATTTTAGTTTCTTAACCTAAACCAAGGGCAGCTCAGTGGTGCAGTGGATAGAGCACTGAACTTGGGGTCAGGAAGACTCATCTTCATGAGTTCAAATGTGGCCTCGAACACTAGCTGTGTGACCCTGGGCAAGTTACCTAGTCCTATTTGCCTCAGTTTCCTCATCTGTAAAAGGAGCTGGGGAAGCAAATGGCAAACCACTCCAGTATCTTTGCCAAGAACCACTCCCCACCCCCAAAAGGGTCATGAAGAGTCAGATGTGACTGAAAATGACTAAACAACAAAAAACCTAAACTATCTCATTTCAGCCAACCCTCACAAACATGGATGGGAAGGTGAAATGCAGTGGAAACGTTGGCTCACAAGTCACCTCATTGAATAGGTAATAATAATAATAATAATAATAATTATTATTATTATTAATAATTATAGAAAGCATTTTTATAGAGCTTTAAGGTTTCCAAAGCCTTTCACTAATATTATATCATTTGCTTTCACAACAATCCCAGGAGGTAGGTTCAATTATTATCCCCATTTTGCATTTGAGTTGACTGAGGCAGATGGAGGCTAAGTAATTTTCCTAGAGTCACTGAGGCTAGAAGCTTCTGCTCCATGCCTACTTGCTACCTCCAGAGCTGATTTACTCCATGGCTCATTTTGCATGCACCATGAATACCTGGGTCCAATTTGTGCCACACTACTAAATTCTCAGCAGCTGAGAGAAATAAATAGACTGGTTCCATCCTAATCACTGTACTCCTTTCTTTTCTTGTATTTATTTTCAGAAATCCCTGTGCTTCCATGACATTACAAATCCCTCCCCTAATGTCTGCTGCCCATGTCTCAATGAAAGGTAGGTAAGTAAGACTGACATCGCACGTGAGCTGTACTAGTAGAGTCGTTATAATCATGGGGGTGCACTAGAGGATTACAGTCAAAGTGCTATGTGAAGTCTGAGGGGTAAAGGTCTTTTCTTTTGTGTTCTTAGGTCTTCGTGCTGTCCTCAAGACCCAATAATCAATAAATTTCAATCAATATACATTTATTACACCTACTATCTGCCAGGCACTGTGCTAAGCACTAGGGATACAAAAAGAGGCAAAAGACAGGCCCTGCCCTCAAGAAGCTTACAATCTATTGGATGCAAATAAATGTATACAAAGCAAGTTCTACACAGGATAAATAGGAAATAATTAGCAGTCTGTACTGTCACAAAGAACCTCTTTTAAAATAATGAACTTTAAAGGACTCATGATGAAAAAAGCTCTCTGCCTCCAGAGGAAAAAACTGATGTTGTCTGAATACAGACTGAAGCATGGCTCTCTTGGTTTCTTTCTTTCTTTCTTCCCTTTCTTTCTCCTCCCCCTCTCTCTCCCTCCCTACTTTTTTTCCTCCCTCCCTCCCTGCCTTCCAGTTTTCTTACACAAAATGACTAATATGGAAATGTTTTACATGATTGCACACATATAACCTATATTAGATTGCTTGGGGATGGGAGAGGAAAGAGAAGAGGAGAGAGTAAAATCAGAAACTCAAAACTTAAAAAACCAAACCAACAAATGTTAAAAATTGTTTTTACATGTAATTGGGGGGCAATAAAATATTATTAAAAAATAAAATAATGTACTATTTTAATTCTTTTTCAGTGGGCAGAGGGAGGGTTCCCTGGAACTCTTCTTGGAATAAGAGTACCTGTCCTGCCACTCAAAAGTGCAAAGCACAAGTTAGTGTGAGAGACATATTGTTGTGAAATCTCCCCAGTTCTAAAATGGACGCCATAATAATACTCCTCAATTCTCTGTCACGTGGTTGTTGGGAGGGAAGTGCCTGGTGAATCTCCCAGTGCTCCAGCAATGTTTTGCACCCTTACACAGGTCCATACCAATCTAGTGTGCCCAGACTATGTCACACAGAAAGTTTGGTCAGACTGCACTACTTTTCTGGGAGGAACACAAATCTTCTCTTATTTATCCACAAGGAAGGCTAATTCCATTTGTAACAACTCTATTTTTTTTTTAACTTCAGTGCCCTAGGGCCCTGTAACTGGATCAGTTTGGGTATTCTAGCCACCGACAAAGATGGCTGTGCTCTCCTCCCTTCTCAATTTTGACTAACCCTTTGGTGAGCAAGGTCAACTCTACTCTTGAATATTTTGTTCCCTTGTCTCATGGCCAGTCACATCTCGCTGAACTTCACCCCAAGATTACTGCCACCATGTGCCTCCTTTGCTCATTCTTACATGTTGTAGAATAAAACTGGAGGAAAAATTGAAAACAAAAAGCTACAATTCTGCTGAATGGGTCCACTTCAAATTTATGTCTGTGAATCTCAATCAGGCTTTCACTGACAAACAGTAATCCCACCATTTCTCCTTTCTTCTCTCCTCAAGCCTCCCATGCCATTCTCTCCCTCCCACCTTCTCCCCCGAGGACCTCACCTCATCCTTCACCCCCTCCCACAAATGCAGGCAGTTCCTAGAGTTGACTCTTTCCCTCCTTTCCTCATCTGGCATCTCTGAAATAATATCTACTTCTTTGCTCCTTTACTCCATTCTCTGATAATGTGGTGGCCCTTCAGCTTGCCAAGGCCAACACTTCTATTCCCTTTCATCTTTTCTAGCAGACTGTCTCCACTATCACCTACTTTCTCTCTAATCTTCAATGTTTCCTATCATCTAGTTCCTTCCTTACTGTCTATAAATATACCTACCTCTGGTATGTCAAAGAAACTCTCTGGGTCTCAGTTTCCCCACTTGGAAAATGAGAATGGCAGAGCATCTCCACTTCCTGTCTTCTAAATCTGTTTTAAATCTTTTCCAATTCAGTTTCTGAGTTCATCATCCAACTGAAACTGCTTTCTCTAAAGATATTAGTGATCTCTTAATCAACAAATCTAATTTTTCCTTTTCTCAGTTTCCGTCTTTCTTGACTTCTCTGTAGCATTTGATTACTTCTCTTTCTGAATCCTTTTTCCCCTCTGGGTTTTTATTGGTGACACTACTTCTCCCTTGGTTCTCCTCCAACCCATCTGACCACTCCTTCTCAATTTCCTTGGCTGGGTCTTCATTCATCTCATGCCATGTGACCATAAGTGCAGACCAAGGCTTTGTCCTGAGGTATCTTCTATTTTCTTTCTATACTATTTCACTTAATGGAATCCATCAGAGCTGATGGAATTACCATCACCTCGATGCAAATTACTTCCCAATCTATATTTCTTGTTTAGTCCTTTCAGTTGTGTCCAATTCTTTGTGACTCCATTTGGGGTTTTCTTGGCAAAGACACTGGAATGGTTTGCTATTTCTTTCTCCATCTCATTTTACAGATGAGGAAACTGAGGCAAATAGGGTGAAGTGACTTGTCTAGGATCACACAGCTAGTATGTGTCTAAGACCAGATTTGAACTCAGGAAGATGAATCTTCTTGACTTCAAGCCTGGCACTCTATCCGCTCTGCCACCAATCTCTCTATCCGGCCTCAATCTCTGTCTTGAGCCCTGTACAACCAACATTGCCTTTTGGACACTTCAAAGCATAACTCTTCAAGATAGTCCTATGCTCCACCTCTAGGGACTATGGGACTGGACAGAATCTTTTGCAAACATCATAATCAAATTGATGTTTTAATTGCTTCTGATATGTAGTAAGGGCCCAACTCATTTCTCAGATCCTATACCTATTTTGCCAGTAACCAAGTTTTTCTTTGTCTCTATGAGACTACAGTACCTACCTGATTATACCCCTTGTTCTTTTTCTTCACTGTTTACTTTTGACTCTCTCTCTTCCTTTACATTCTCTATTTTTCTGCTAGACTCCCATAGAGACCGCTGTAAATTTCAGACCCTTTCTAGCTTCCATTCTGTTCCAACCCTAGTTCACATCAACTCTCTTGTGCTCTCCAACTCAGTACCACACATGTGAAATTCCCAGAAGGGGTAGGAGTCAATTACGGTTCATAAAGCTGCAGACCAGTATAAATCCTGCTTAGTAATATATTTAACAATGCCCCCCCCCCAAAATACCCTAAATGTGTACAAGAGAAGAACATAGAAGAGAGTGAGGATCTATGACTTGGTTGAGAATTTAATGGACTATTATATCTAGATAAAATAAAACAGTAAAGATAATGGAGAAGGGGCAATGGATAGAACAGGACAAGGAGATTTTCTATCCATCACATTAAATAACTTCAGCCTCCTCTCTGGCATTTACACCCTCTCCCTTTTTTGTTAACATCATATTTAATTAACACAAGGTCAACACCATCTCCCTGATCATTAATGAAGATTTGAAATAAAATCACGTCTACAATCAGTCTTCAAGAGTGTTTTAGTTTCTCTCTGCTGGAGGGAGGAAGGGAGAGAGAGGGAGAGAGAGGGGGGAAGAGGAGGGAGAGGAAGAAATGGAGAGAGGGGAAAAAAGAGAGAGAGAGAGATCATTTATCATTTACTTCTGTTTAGCCTTTCAGTTGCTTTTTTTAATCCAGGCAGAATATTCATATCTCAGTCAATTTGAATTGACTTCTCAAGTAAAACTTTGTGGTTCTGCATTAACTGCTCTTTGAAAGTTCACATATATTACATCTATTGCCTTCTTCTTGTCCATTAATTTTATTATTCCATAAAAAAGCAATCAAGTTAGTATGACATGATTTCTTCTTCTCATTTTTCTAACCTTTTGGAGGCTTACTGATTTCTTTATTCTTAATATTTAAGGGCTTTATGCTAGGTATCTTGGACAGTGAACTCTAGGTTCTCTTTCATTGTGTCTTTTACAAAGGTATCAAACTTTTTAATTTTGACAGCTAATTCTCTCCTCTCTGCTTCTTCTTTTTTCCCTTCTCCCCGCTCATCGTTATGACTCCTCAGACTGGGTGAATCTCCACTGTGAAAGAGACATTATAGGGGGTGGCTAGGTGGCGCAGTGAATAGAGTACTGACCCTGGAATCAGGAGAACCTGAGTTCAAATCTGGCCTCAGACACTTAACACTTACTAGCCGTGTGACCTTGGGCAAGTACTTAACCCCAATTGCCCTGCTTTCCAAAAAGCAAAAAAAAGAAAAAGAAAGAGACCTTACAGTTCACTTACTGTCTAGGTTGTGGCTTTCTTCTGTGAGAGGTCTAGATGACTAAAGTCCAGTTAATACTTTTTCCTCTCCACTGAAGTCCTTTTCTTATGACATGAAGTTTACTCTGTGTTCTTAAAAGGACCTCTAAGGTCCTTTCCATCTCAAAGGTAGGCCAGCTGATACATGGCAGCTCCTCCCAGTTAGAAAATCTCCAGGAAAGGATGTCTCTGTTTTCCAAGGCTCAGTTTTAATAAGTTCGGAGAGTGCTATCATCACTGGGTTGAAATGTAGTTGATTATTATTATTATCATTATTTTTTGTGGTCATTGCTATCTTTTGCCTTTTGAAATAAGAAGAGAGTTGGGATGGTTGAGGTGAATATATTAGAGGATGTTGAGGAATGACAGAATCAGTCCTTAAAAAATACTAAGTTTGTCATTTAACTCCCTGTAGGTGGCACAGTGGATAGAACGCTGACCCTGGAGTCAAGAAGAACTGAGTTCAAATCCAGCCTCAGACGCTTACTAGCTGTGTGACCCTGGGCAAGTCACTTAATCTGGTTTGCCTCACTTTCCTCATCTGTAAAATGAGCTGGAGAAGGAAATGGAAAATCACTCCATTGTCCTTGCCAAAAAAATTCCAAATCGTGTCATAATCAGACATGACTAAACAACACCAACAGTATTTTTCTCTAATCTGTAAAATAATTTCTAATATGTAATAATTTATTATCTCTTTGTCTTCTGTAACAGTAACAGTGTTCATTCTTAAAATCTAATTTACTTTAAGTCCACTCATATCCGTTATGCATTCAAAATTGAACATAGCATGAATAGCTCCCGTCCTAGGAGAGTTCAACCTTATTCACTGCTACTACTACTAATAATGATAGTAGCATTCATATGGCATTTACCATATGTGAGGCATTGTGCTAACATTATAATTATCTTATTTAATCCTCACAACAACCCTGGGTGGTAGGTGTTATTATTAACCCCATTTCACAGATGAGGAAACTGAGGTGAACATGGTTAAGTGACTTGTCCAGGCTCACACAATTAGTGCCTCAAGCCAAATGTGAACACAATTCTTCCTGACTTCAGGCTTGGGGCTCTATCCCCTGTACCACCTAGCTGCCCTGACTAGTGTTTCTGCCAGTTCTCTGATCTCAAGGAGTATGGAGTCTACTTGCCTACCTTATATATAATAGTTGCCTTGATTGACCTCTCTATATATGACACTTTGCCACTACAAATTTATGCTACATTCCCTCCAATTAATAATTATAATAGCACACTTTTATAAAGCATTCTAAAGTTAGCAAAGAACTTTACAAATATATAATTTTTATCCTCACAATAATCCTAGGAGGTAGGTGCTATCATTATCTTCATTTGACAGATGAGGAAACTGAGGTAGATGGCAGTTAGGTGACTTGCTTCAAGGTCATATAGTTAGTAAGTATCTGAGGCTAGATTTGAACTCAGGTCTTCCTTACTCTACTTCAGTCTTCTTTGCACAACACCACCTAATTGCCTCATTCTCTGAACTTCCTGACAACTTTCCAGGCTAAGCCAGTCTCATGGTTGCTCACAAAACCCATGGGCAAGACCACCAGTGGCAGAACAACAGCAAGCTACAGGTGGGAAGAAAAGAGGCATTTTGGCATGGTGGATGGAGAGTGGGCTTTATGACCAGGGAGACCTGGGTTCAAGTGCTCCCTCTAACCAGCTGTGTGACCCTGGGATAAGACACTTCTCAGTGCTCTAGGTAACTCCCTAAGACTCTGAATTTCAGGGAGGGTGCTGACTTGTAAATGTAAAAGGAATTCCTTCACTTGGGAGTTCTCACTATCACTGAAATGACAAGTCTGATCCATATCATAGCCACATACACCAAACACAAAATTAGCATACGACAATCTTCCAGATAGCCCTTTCCCCAGACTTTCTCTCCATGTTGCCTTGTGATCAATACTCTAGAGCTGTTCTGAATGCAAAAGGAATGCCTGAATTTAAAAGGAAAATGAGGGACTGGTACCTACTAATTGTATAAATTTTTTTCCAGGAATTTCAGGAAGCAGAACCATTAATTCCAAGATGTGCTTATTATAGAAAGAGAGAAACAGAGCTGGAGGGAACTTTGAGAGAGCATCTGGTCTAGCCCCCTGCCTTTAAGCAAGCAAATATCTAAACCAGTCAAGACAGATGGCTGTGTAGTCTATTGAGTGTAGAATACACATGTGCTTGTTGGGGGCCTGGTAAGGAATCAGATGAAGGAAACTGGGTTTAGTGTATATATGGAAAAAGACTTTAGAAAACAATAGTCAACGACATATGACTCCCTCAGAATGGTGACACAAAACCCCAAACTGAATAAGCTCCTATGACATTAAAAGTCAGTCCATCATCAAAAGGACTAATACCTCCATTCAAAACATACCCAAGACCATGTGTTTTGGGCAAAGGAAAAAAAAATCCCACCAACTAGAGCACTTTCCTCATTCTGTGACTCAGTCTAGTACAACCTTGAAAAGGACAGGCATGTGTTTTGATTTATATCCCACCCTTAGTGCTCTGTGACAATGACACACAGAGAAAGTATGAGTGAATGAAACTGACAACTCTCCCAATTACATTCAAGCTTGTGATCCTGGCGGACCCCTATGAATCAATCAGCCTCAAAGGCATTGCTTCCCAACAGAATGGTTAAACTGAGTGGCCAATGCCCAGGACCTGGCCAGAAAGGAGGCTCAAATATCTATATTTTTAACTCAGAAAGTAAATCATTATTACTATATTTAAATGCATCTAATTGTTTCTATGACTAAACAAATTCAAAATATAACTTTAGTCATGTCAAGGATACCTGTTTTAATTAGTGTGGGTACCCTTTTCACAGATACATATGTCAACCTCTCTTTGCCTAGGCAGATAATCTTCAAGAGCAGCCAAGGCTAAAAATTCATCACTCTGCAGTCATACCACCTACTCGGTGTTGAGAGCCTCCAAGCCCAGGTAGTCTGATCCTCAGACAACAGACCTGGGCTATCCCTGAAGCCTTTTCTGCTGGACAGAACCTGTCAGAACTTATACTATGTTGCCATAACCTTTGAGACGCCAAGGTTGCCGCCTTATCAAAATAGATACTGGATAAGGACTTCATTGGAAGCCACTGATGGCTGAAAGCAGCCATTATAGTGCAGTGGTGTCAAACTCAATTAGAAATGGGGGCCACTAAACAGTGGCCCTGTTGATCCCTCAGAGCCTCCTGTTCTCTTAGAAAACCACAAGTTCATCTATTTCTTTTTTCCATGAACACATCAACACATTAAAATCAGACAGGAATTTCGTTTTAATCTGGTTTGGGCTGAGCTCAGGAGTTCTGTGAGCTACATATTTGAAACCGTTGCCGAGCGAATAATTAATAATAATAACAATAGTGACAGTTAACGTTTAAATAATATTTCTATGTGCCAGGTACTGTGATCAACTTTCCAATTATAATCTCATTTGATCCTTACAACAACCCTGCAAGATAGGCACTGTTATTATCTTCATTTTACAGATAAGGGAACTGAAGCAAACAGAAGTTAACTCACTTGCCCAGGGTCATCCCACTGGTAAGTAAATGAGGATAGAGAACCAGCCTCAAAACTAGGGAAGATTTGATTCAAGTTCCATATGGCAGGCAATACTCCTGAACAGACCTGAATCAGATTAAAATGTAATTAGGAAATAATTGAAAAAAAAATAAGGAAAAATATAACAAGATACGTTTTGCTTTTTTTTTTTTGGAGGGGGAGGGTAGAGCAATTGGGGTTAAGTGACTTGTCCAAGGTCATATGGCTAGTTTTGTGTGTGTGTGTGTGTGTGTGTGTGTGTGTGTGTGTGTGTGTTAAGTGTCTGAGTCTGGATTTGAACTCAGGTCCTCCTGACTCCAGGGCTGGAGCTTTATTCACTGCACCACCTAGCCACCCCTAACACTACATTTTAAGACTAAGTTAACATGTGGTCCAGAGGGATCCTTATGTATGGAGTAGAGGCCCCCTATTTCTGAGTTTGACATCTCTGCTCTAGGTACTTTGATATGACTAAGAAGCAGAGAAGGTTCTGATATGCCCTGAGACAGGGAGTTCCCTGAATTAATGAAATCCCTGGTCCTGCCCCTATCTCTAATCACCATCACAGTGACACAGGACTTTGTTCTGAACTGGGCCCCCAAGGGCACTCCTGAGCAGCCATAGTTGAGTGGTAGTACCAAGCCCTGGGTGGCTAGCCTCATCTTGTCCATGCAATTTTGTTTGTTATGAGTGTTGTTGCAATGTGATTAGGCAACTGACAGCAGTTGCCTTCTGAAGAAGAAGAAAAATCATTTAACATTAGTGACATGGATGCTTTATGAGAGACAACACCAAAGGAAATCTGGGCTTGGACCAAAAAGGACTTAGGAAGAACACATCAAAGAGAAAGGGTCCAAAGTTGCTTTTACTCCCACCAAGCACATTCCTGGACCTGATAAGAAAAACATCATCTAACTAGATCCTATTTATCTGTCTCAGGAGAGCATTGATCAGCTTGCACAAATTCCCACAAAACTGTAAGTTAATGAAAGAAAATGTCAGTCAATTAAGTACCTACTATGGGCCAGGCATTGTGTTAAGCCCTGGGGATACAAAAGATAATCCCTGCTCTCAAGATGCTCATGGTCTAATGGTGAGACAGCATGAAAACAACTATGTACAAACAAGCTATATAAATGAATTTATCTAAATGAATAAGTTGGAGATTAATAGAAGAAAACTAATATATGTATGCAAATTGGAAATAATTAACAGTAGGAAGGCACTAGCATGAAGGAGAATCAGGAAAGTCTTCATGTAGAAGTGGGATTTTTGTTGGGACTTGTAAGAAGTCAGGGAAGCTGGAAGGTATAAATGAGGAGGGAGAGCATTCCAGGCATGGGGGATGGTGAGTGAACATGCTCAGAGTCAGAAGGAGTGCCTTGTGTCACTGGATAGAAGAGTACCTAAGGGTGGGAGTGGTATAAAGTATAAGAAGACTGGAAAGGTTGGGGTGGGGCAAGTCATGAAGGACTTTAAAAACTGGGGGATAGGGGGGTTTATATCTGATGCTAAAGGTGATAGGGAGGCCCTGGAGTTTATGGAGTGGAGGTGTGATGTAGTCAAACTTTCACTTTGGGAAAATCACTTTGATAGTTGAGTGGAGGATGAACCAGAGTAGGCAGAGACTTGTGGCAAATGGAGAACAGTGGATTCCTAGAAACTAGGAAAATAGAATTGGGCTAGGATCCAGTCCAACTAACACCTGAATAGGAATCTTCTTTGTAACATCCCTGATAAGTGACCTGCAGCTTCCACTGGAGAATTCTTAGACATGTTGAGGAGGTCCTTCCCTGTAAAGGTAGCCCATTTCCCTTTTGATCAGCTCCATTTTCCTTCTATGGAGTCAAAAGCTGCCTCTTTGCACCTTTCCCCTCAATGGCCCATTGAAGTCAAGCAGGACACATTTAACTCTTCCACATGACTTCTCTGGGTGACTTTTTTTTTTCTAGCAGAGAATCAGTCCCCAAGTAACCCAAAGAGTCACATTAGAAATTGATCTCTGCTAAGCTAAACTGGATTCTACTTGACAGAGCTTGGCATGAGAAAAACTAGTAACATTTTCTCTATTATTCTGAACTTAAAACAGGGCATAAGGCAAAGGATACAGCCTTGCTGAAAGCAATATTCCCATCATATAGTATAGTAAGAGCTTTCCTTACATAATACTCAGAGGGCAAACACATTTTCTTTAAGAGTGGAAGCTGAGGAGTAATATATACACTGTGAACCAGAGAGCATCACTCTCTTTAGTCCCATTGTAATGTGCTTGTCAGAAATATTTAATGTCATTGAAGAGAGAGACCAGTATAAGTCACATCCAAGAAACAATGAATTTGGCATGGTTCTGTCTCTCTTCAATAGAGCCCAAGAACTAGAGTGGGCAAGGCTAGCTGGGAAATGGGACTCCCGATAGCCTAGGGGCTGCTCAAGAGAGGAGCCCTTTGTTCTTTAGCTGGTGGAATAGATGTGCACCCTGCCATCTTCAGATGGTATTTGTATGATAGAGAGGTGAGGATAATAGTAAGTATAATAGAATGAAGCTTGTGTATAATGTCAGCCAAGTTCTATGGAGTTTCCTGGTACAGAAACAAAACCAAAGCATTTCTGGGCTTCTGCATTAAAATATAAATTCTTTACAGGTGGATTGCTTCCATGAGGGTAGGAGGAAGTAGGAATAATGAGAGGGGTTAATCTAAACAATATCTATCAGAGAAGGCATAAGCAGCAGTAATCAACTTCCTATCAGATAGTCTATTTTTAGCAGCTAAATAAAAACAAAGTAAACTAAATCTGTTCTTCTATTGTATGTGAAGCAATTCAGTCTTTAAAGAGGCAATAATTTTGCAGAACTTCTTTCTAATTGGGCTGTGCTTTGGTCCCAATGGAAGGAATACTGTCTATAGAATCAGAACATGAAACAGGGTTCAAAGTCTACCTACCCTTGGGCAGGTCAATGAACTTTGCTGGGTCTCGGTTTTATCATCTGTATAATAATGAAATTGTTTTAATGACTTCTGAAGTCCCTATTAGATTTACGCGCCTAGAATCCTAGGATCTTTCCCTACTTCTTGCATTCTAAATTCACTAATTTTTTTCCAAAATATTAGTGTATATTATTAAAATAAATTCTACCAGGAAAAAAATTAGTAAGATAGTCTGCTAAAATATTTCATCTTCTGAGTAACAGGAAGTAAAACACTTTGTAGTTGGCATTTGTCATCTCATTGTCTTTTTTACATTTAATAAACAGGTATTAAGCACCTTATATGTGTTAGGAGATGGAAAGATTAAACATAGATATCTTGGGTGTCAGTGAATTTAAATGGATGGGAGTGGGTGAATTTAATCCAGGTGATCATTATATATATATGTATATATATATATATATATATATATATATATATATATATATTACTGTAAAATGGAGTAGCACTCGGAGTCAAGAAAAGTCGAGAAAAGCAGTAATAGCGAATAATCTCAAAAATGACAAAATGATATCTATTCAAATCCAAGGCAAACTAACACCACAGTAATACAAGTGTATGTTCCAATACTGATGCTGAAGAAGTCCAAACTTCTTGGTTCTATGAAGACCTATAATATCTTTTAGAAATAATACCAGAAAAAGATGCCATGTTCATCATAGCAGATTGGAATGCTGAAGTAGGAAATTGAAAGATAATTGGAATAACAGGCAAGTTTGGCCTTGGAGTACAAAATGAAACAGAGCAGAGACTAACAGAGTTTTGTCAAGATGACTATGGTCATGGCAAACACTTTTTCAACAACCCAAAAGGTGACTCTACACATGGACATTACCAGATGGTCAGTTTAGAAATCAGGCTAATCATATACTTTGCAGCCAAAGGTGGAAAAGATCTATACAGTTAGTTAAAAACAAGACTAACTGTGGAGCTAACTGTGGCTCATATCATGAACTTCTTTTTGTAAAATTCAGGCTTAAATTGAAGAAAGTAGAGAAATCATCAGATCATATAGATACGACCTAAATAACATCCCTTATGAATATGAAGTAGAGGTAAGGAATGGATTTAAGGAATTAGATTTAGTATATAGAGTGCTTGAAGAACTATGGTCAGACATTCACAATACTGTACATGAGGTAACAACAAAAAAAACGTTTCAAAGAAAGAGAAGAGCAAGAAGGCAAAGTGGCTGTCTGATGAGGCTTTACAAATAGCGGAGGAAAGAAGGAAAACAAAAAGCAAAGGAGAAAGAGAAAAATATTTTCAAATGGATGCAGAATTCCAGAAAATAACAAGGAGAGATAAGATTTTCTTAAATGAGCAAGGCAAAGAAATAGAAGAAAACAATAGAATGAGAAAGACAAAAGTTCTCTTCAAGAATATTAGAGATATCAAGGGAACGTTTCAAGCAAAAATGGGCATGATAAAAGACAAAAATGGTAAGGCCTTAAGAGAAGCAGAAGAGATTAAGAAGAGGTGGCAAGACTACACAGATGAATTGCACAAGAGAAATCTTAACATCATTGACAACTGTCATGATGTGGTTACTGATTTAGAGCCAGACACCCTAGAGAATGAAGTCAAGTGGGCCTTGGGAAGCACTGCTAACAACAGGGTTAGTCCAGGTGATGGAATTCCAACTGAGCTATTCAAAACCCTCAAAGATGATGCTACTAAAGTGCTGCACTCAATATGCCAACACATTTAAAAAACTCAACAATAGACTGTGGATTGGAAAAGATCAGTTTACGTCCCAATCCCAAAGAAGGGCAATGCCAAGGAATTTTTGAATTATTGGATAATTGCTCTCATTTTACACGGCAGCAAGGTTATGCTTAAGATTCTGCAAGCTAGGCTTCAGAAGTATGTGAACCGAAAATTACCAGAAGAGCAGGCAGGTTTTTGAAGATGCAGAGGAGTGAGACCAAATTGCCAAGATTTGCTGAATTATGGAGAAAGCAAAGGAGTTCGAGAAAAACATCTACTTCTGCTTCATTGATTACACTAAAGCCTTTGACCATGTGGATCACAACAAAATGTAGCAAATCCCCAAAGAAATGGGAGTACCAGATCATCTTACTTGTCTGCTGAAGAACCTGTATATAGGTCAAGGTAGAACCAAACATAAAACAACTGATTGGTTTAAGATTGGAAAAAAAAATATGACAAGGCTGTACATTGTCACTTTATTTACTTAACTTATATGAAACATACATCATGAAAAATTCCAGGTTGAATGAATCAAAAGCTGGAATTAAGGTGACTGGGAGAGATATCAACAATCTCAGATATGTAGATGATACCACTCTGATGGAAGAAAGTGAAGAATTAAGAAGCCTCTTGATGAGGGTGAAAGAGGAGAGGGTAAAAAGTTGGTTTGAAACTTAACATCCAAAAAACTAAGACCTTGGCAATTGCTCCATCACTTCTTGACATACAGAGGGGAGAAGAAATGGAAACAGTTTCAGATTTTGTCTTCTTGGGTTCAAAGATCAATGTAGATGGTAAGTACAGCCATGAAATTAAAAGATGTTTGTACCTCAGAAAGAATGTTCTGGTAAATTGGGACAGCATATGAAAAGGCAGAGATAACACTTTGCTGACAAAGTTCCATATAGTAAAAGCTATGGTATTTTTAGTAGCAATGTATGGCTGTGAGAGTTGCTCCTTAAGGAAAACTAAGCACCAGAGAATTGATGTTTTCAAATTATGGTGCTGGAGAAAACTTTTAAGAGTCCCTTGGAGAGCAAAAAGATCAAATGAGTCAATATTCTTAAAGAAACTGACTCAGACTATTCACTGGAAGGTCAAATACTGAAGCTGTAACTTAAATCATTTGGTTACAAGAAGATGGGACTCACTGGAAAAGACCTTGACGTTGGGAAAGATTGATGGCAAAAAGAGATGGTAGAGGATGAGATGGATAGAGTCATGGCAACAATGAACATGAGCTTGGACACACTTGGAGAGATAGTGCAGGATAGAAGGGCCTGGTGAGTTATGGTCCATGGAGCCATGACAAGGCGAGCATGATGAGCAACTGAACAACATTTGTCAAGCACTACATTAGCCACTGGCACCATGCTTACCTTCAGGGAAAATGGGATATGACATTAAAAGTTATGGGTAGGATAGAGCATATGACCAGCTATAGAATGTCAGAATGAACATGGAGTCAGAAGACCTGGTTTTGCATCTCAGCCCTATTACTTGATACTTTATGACCATGAGAAAATCACCAGGCTTGATCTTAATTTTCCCGTCTGTACAGTGAAGGGGTGGTCTATATGACCTCAGAAGTCTCTTCTGTATCTGAATTTCTGACCCTATGAAGATGCTCCTTTATGTACATCTATTTATTTAGTTATCTATTAAAAAAAGGCCAGTAGCACTGGCATTGCAGAATTGTTGTTAGGATCAAAGAAGAACAAAACATTATCTAAATCTAAGCTATTATTTTTAATTCTCTATGCTCCCTCACCTTTTCTTCTTTATATGTAATTATCTCATAGTCACCTTCCTCTGCTCCTATAACTACACACACACATACATACACATGTAGAACTGCTCATATTTACAAAGGCAATAACCTTATGTAGGTCTCTGAGTTATTTGCCTAGAAGTGAACAAAACTTTCTTCTTGGTCTTCTCTAACAACAGAACTACTACTATCCATGGAAAATCAAAATAGAAGTCAACTGACCATACTCATTCCTGGACTGTTTGGTTCTGAATTCCAGGCAACTTAACTGAGAAGAATGAATGTGTGTCCACCTTGCCTTTTACACACACTGGGACAGCTTGCTACATGAGGGCATGGATTTTGTCTCCTTTTATTTCTTTTATTCCCAATGCATGGAGTGGTGCACTGTACCCAGTGCGCACTTACTAAATAAGTCTTGAGTTCAAACCTAATTTGTTAATCCTTAAAATCTATAATGAAAGTACCTCTCTGAGGCTCTCTGGCAAATGGAAGTCCCACTAGGGTTTCCCTACAGATGGCTCTAATCTAGAAAATATCAGTCTCTCAAATATGTCTTGTGTTTTGATGGCCTTCTGGCACTCTTTTTATACATGGATAAGTTATGGGAAGCATCACCATCAACAGAACTTACTAAGTGAACTCATCATCTTGCCCAAAGGAGCTTTGCCTCCTGACTGTTATATGTCAACTGCAACATTGTTTGCCCAATCACCCAGGTTTTCTAACCTTGGATTCCTTTTCCCCCAAAGACTACCATACACAATTAGTAAGTCTTATCCACGTCTCTCAAAACTGCTTTTTCCTTCCATTACCATTGCCATCATCCCAGATCAGGAATTTATTGCTTCATGATTTAACTATTGTCATAGCACCATAACTAGAAAATCTACTCCAGGTTCTACCCCTTCAAATTCATTCTGCACATTACTGCCAGATGAATATCCTTGAAATACCATTTTCACCATACTACTCTCATGCTCAAAAACATTCAATGGCTCCCTATTACTTACAGGATAAAATTCAAACTCATTGGTATGGCATTCATATCTACATTATTAACCAAAACACTCAAGGGAAAGATCTTTTTAATTCATCTCAATAGTTAATGAATTGTAATATTTAGTCTGATGATTTCCTCCTATCTCTTTGTGCTCCTATAGCATGAAGCCACTTCATTTTCACTAGTAGGCTTGGCCTGTACCCAAGTCCTAGGATTAATCCAGTCCCTATATGACAGTAAAATAAGGATTCATTTTCTGGTATGCAGCACTAAGAGCACTAAGCCACAATTGCTGATGATTGTGGTCTGCTCTTGGTTCTACTGAGGCTCTTATCTTTTTCTTCATGCCCAAACTCTGGCCTTGTGTTCTATCTCTAGTCAGAGTGGTACAGTGGAAAGAGCACTGTATTTCAAGTTAGACATCAAAATCCTGCTGCGATGTTTACTATATGTGATTTTGGCCAAATTCATTCTCTTTGGGCCTCAGTTTCCTCATCAATAAAATAAGGGGGGGGGGAGGGAGCCGTAATAGATAAGGGATTCTTCATCTGGAGTCCACAGGCACCTCTACAGGGTCAATTGATGGATTCCAGGGGATCCATGAAACTGTATGGGGGAAAAATACTTCTTTTAACATTAACCTCTGGCAGAAATTTAGCATTCTCTTCAATTATTTAAAAACATTATTCAGAGAAGGCAACCCACACACTTCACCAGAATGCCAGAAAGGTCTGTGACACATAAAAAAAAAATTAAGAACCCCTGCACAAAGGGTTCTTTCAGCTCTAAATCCTATTTATTATGCAACAAATTGGGTTCCTATCTTATTTCTCAATGCCTAAGTTCATACTTTTGTACTCAAGTTCCACCAGAGGCCATGTCTCACTCTGTCTAGGCATCGAAGAGACAGGAATCCTACTACATTCTGCCAGACCCCAATGATGCCAAATGTGGCTTTCTTGGATGTCTGGATGTTGTCTATGGTATAATTCCCAACATGGCACTTCTTTCCATGTCTAGGGAAACCTACCGACTTCTCCCTACTAGATTTCCCTCACACCTGTCACTCACCTACTTGCTACCAAGTGTCCCTAATATTTAACTCAGCTGTCTAGTCTCCTTCCTCTTATGTACAATTGAGATTTTTCCTAGATTTCTTTCTCAATCCCAATAGATCTGTCTATTCTTTCTACTGGAGTTATGTGTTATGTTCATTTCAACAAAGTCATGAGTAGTTGAGTCATGAGCTCTCATCTCTAGCTAAAATGGACAACTTACTTTCCTGAATATGTTAACGATAATAACAATAAGGAATGACCTCTTTTTGACAGACTTTTTGTCAATCACTCATTTGGTATTTACTCACAACTCTGTAATAGTTATGCTATTATAGAATATTTTAGATGTTTGTGTTTTTATGTCTTGTCTCCTTAACTAGGTTGTAAGATCCTTGGACATAAAGGTGATGGGGTGATACTTTTGCTTCTCCAAATATTCCAGGGTCAGTGCTCTGAATATAATATGTATTAATACACATCTGAATGAATGAATGAGTAAAAGCCCTTTTTCTTCCATGAGAGTAGAGATCATGTCTTATCAGAACTTTGTTTCTCTCTACTGCCTCACATTGTGGGTAAGTAATAAATGTTAGCTCATTTTAGAGAAGGCAATATATAGATTTGATAGACTTCTAAGAAAATGCAACTCCTCCTTTAACACAGTTTATGAGGAAAAGAAAAAGAATGACAGCTTCACTGATTATTCCATATCTTCTCACAAAATTATAATGATAGTGATAATAATTCACATTTGTATAGTGCTAAATTTAAGGATAACAAAGAGTTTCACATACAATACATATTATTTCATCTGATCCTAACAGTAAATCTGTGAGTTAGGTAGTGTTATTATTTCCATTTACAGATGAAGCAATTGACTCTCAGAAAGGTAAAAATAGCTCTCCCAAGGTCATAAAGCTAACTAAGTGTCTGAGACAATATTTGAACTCAGTCTCTCTGTCTATGCCACCATATAATATGGTTGTTTTCTTTTCTCTTAAAAATTGCTATCTTTGGTTTTTATATTACCTCCATTTCTACATAAATCTTTCCCATTCATATCCAGAGAACCATACCTTTTAACAAAGAAGAAAAAAAGCAGTCCAGCAAAATTAACTAGCACATCAACCCAGTATATGCTGTGTTCTACATCTGAAGTCTCCCATCTATATATTCTTCAAATATGCCGAGGCCATGCTCAATTCTGCAGAGCCTCAATTACTTAAGCTATGACAAGGGTACATTTTTTTCATCTCTTTTTCAAGTCTAAACTTGGTCATTGTAATATAGACTCTTCAGTTTCTTGTTATGGTGACTGTTCTTTTCCATTTCCATTTTG
The DNA here is from genome assembly GCA_028627135.1 of Pseudochirops cupreus. Lineage (NCBI taxonomy): Eukaryota > Metazoa > Chordata > Mammalia > Diprotodontia > Pseudocheiridae > Pseudochirops > Pseudochirops cupreus. The sequence goes on from CM053581.1 coordinate 534,936,033, forward strand.
ATAGTTACTAGGTATATTTTTCTCTGATTCTACTTACTTCATTCTATCAGTTCATATAAATCTTCCCATGCTTTTCTGAATTCTTCATTTTCATCATTTAGTATGTCACAGTAATATCCCATTGCATTCATGTACCACAATTTATTTAGCCATTCTCCAACTGATCAGTGGTGGTAGGCAGTGGGGGAAAGACATCAAAACTATGTTCCTTGGGGAGTGTTATCAACCTCTACTCCCTTTCCTGGACTACCTTGTCTCCAATCAGCTGTATTCCCACTCTGGGATGCCACAGGCAGTATGGCCACTGGCAATCATGTAGGTAGCACAATTCTTTGGACATAATCACGTAATAAATGCTTTTTTTATCCATTCACTTTTTCATTAGTTATTTGCTACTACAAAAAATAATGCTATGAATATTTTGACGTATATGTGATTTTTCTTGTCTCTTTTCCACACAAAAAATAAATTTACAATATTGAAAAACATTATCCTCTTGACATGGAAATGACTCATCCATGTTCTACTCAATGGGCAAGGTCAATAAGCACATACCCAGGACAAGCTGAATCTCAAAGGCCAAAAATCCTGTGTGAGATAAACACACTTTCCTTTGTGACACCATGATAAAAAGGCTACCCTAACTGTGTACTCTTTGACATACTTGTTCATAATATCAGCATGTTTCCTTACAAATTCAGGAACTTGACATTGACCCCTGTTAATTAGAAAGAACACTGACTTTTCCCCTGACTCACTAATGACTAAAACAGGCTATATTTTTTTCCTTATCAATTTAAATTGTTTTTAAGATGCACTTAAAATAATGGTAATAATAGGAAAACCAACAATGTTTGTATACTGAAATAAGTGTGGTGCTAAAGATGGGGACAAACTGGTCACATGATTTATAAGCCCAATTTTAGAACCACAGGATAATAGCTTTGGAGCTGGGAGAGGCTTTGGAGATTAGTCCAGATCTCTCATTTTAAAGACTAGGACAAGGTGACTGACTCATAATATGGAACAAGAAATATATTTTTGGACATGGTCAGTGTGGGAATTATTTTTGCTTGACACATTTGTTCTAAGGGTTTTTCTTTCTTTTTTTTTCTTTTTTCAATTTGGGAAGGAGGTAGAAGATGGAGAAAACAATTGAGAAGAAAATTTAAATGTAAAAAAGATTATGAAGTTGTGATCCTAGGAGCTGAAGAGACTTGCCTAAGGTCATAGAGCTGGCAAATAAGCCCAGGTCCTTATTCCACATCTAGCATTCTTCCTACTGTATCATACACATCTCAACAGAAAATGGACAAAGAATCCTCAGCCAATCATTTTGTTGCTGTTCACAGCATTCCAGTAGGATAATCAGTCAAGCAACTTCAATTTATTAAGCACCTATTATGTATCAGATAAAAAAAGAGAGGCAAAAGATAGTTCTTGCTCTCAAAAATAAATCATTAGTCATGACTGGTATTTCAATAATCAGCATGTGAAATACATATTTACATACCTTAGAAAACTTACCTGAACCTGTGAATAATCCACAGAACAGCCTAATAAAGCAATTTACCACAAATGTAATCTTATGATGCACAATATTAACTGTCAGTCACTTGTCGAACAATTTATTAAGCAACTCAATTAACCAAGCAAGTATTGAGGTTAAGTGCTGGAGACACAAAGAATGGCAAAGACCAGTTCCTGCCCTCAAGGAGTTCCCATTTTAATGAGGGAGAAAGCATGTAAATAACTATGTAGGAAGGAAGGAAATAAGCATTTATTAAGAGCCTATTATGTGCCAGGCACTTTGCTAAATACTTTAAAAATATTATCCCATTTGATCTCATGGCAACAGTGGGAGATAGGTACTATTATTATTATCCTCATTTTACAGATGGAGAAACTGAGGCAGAGCGCAGTTAAGGGATTTGCTTAAGTTCACATGGGCTCACTGATGCTGGTTTGAACTTAGTTCTCCTAGTCCAGGCTCAGTGCTCAACCACTGTGCCACCTAGCTAGAAATACAACATACACAGTACAGATGAAAAATAATTTCAGAATGAGCACACTAGTGGGAAGAGGGGGGGAGAAGAGAAGTTATTCTTGAAAAGCTTCCTGAGGAGGGCAAAATTTTAACTAAATCTTGAAAGAAGCCAGGGGATAGAGGCGAGGAGGGAAAATATCCCACAAGCCTAAAAAGCAGTTATAAACAATGATGATCTGAAACTTACATTTAGAATTTATGAAAAAAGCTGTGTTATGCAAATTGATATTTTAAATAAGATAACCAGCTGGAAAAGCTTAAAATACTTGAAAGTTTCAGGCACCTCAAGGCAAAGCAGAAGTACCTACCACCACCACTCTTATTAAGTCTCTTCTGGTTTCAAGGCACCATTTACACCCAAAGAATTGATCTACAAATTACAAAACATTCTTATCAATTTATTAAACCATAGCCCTAATGGTGTCTACAAGTCCAAATAAGTTTCTGTACTGCATGTGTTAAGGAGTCTAGAATTTTAGGGCTGGGAAGAAACTTTAGACATCATTCAATCCAAGCCTCTTGTGGAAAGGAATAAAACAGCATTTCTTTAAAATAGTCTGTGAGTTAGACTGCTTTTTTCCCCCTAATTAGACTGACTTTTCTTGCCACCCTTACTAAGCTGAGCACGTTTGCCCTTTTGGTTTTTGTGGCAGAATGCTGGATGGTGCTGCGCCTGGACAGGAGTGTCTATAGGTCAAGTATATATTACTGAAATCACTAGGGGACCTAATCGACCTCACCTTCGGCCAGGCCAGAGACTGCTAGCTGGGTGTTACACCCAGCTGGGTGTTACAAAGCTCTGGCATTCAAATGATGAGCTCCAAGAGCTATTTAGACAGATGAGTATCACAGCCCTGCTTGAACAAATGAAGGAAACCCAGGCATAAATAGGCTGAACAGAGAACCCAAGGTCACCTAGTGAGTCAGTGCATGGGAAACTAAGAACAAGAATCTGCCTATGTCTGTGTCCTAACAGCTGGAGCAAACTACTTCCCATTTTAGAAGATGGGAAATGTCGATTTTATTGTTAGTTTTAATGATTCTGAGCTTGACATGACATTTTCTCAGTCATTCTCTCTCTCCTTCATTAATGTTGGCTATGTGAAAAACACTTCCCATTACACAGTGAAGTTATGGAATTTATGCAACATTAGCCAGTAAATAGGAAACTAAAATTGTATTTCTAGCTTACTTAGAAACCATATTTGGTTAAAAAAAAATCCACAACAAAACAACCAATGAGGTTTTATAAAAGCAAGTCAGGTAAGACCTTTTTCTTACTTAAAATCTTATCTGCATGGAAACTTCTAAAAAAGATATGAGAAAATTAAACTGATTGTCATTCACAGGTTTATGATGGCAGCAAATATTTTCTTGCTCATATCAGTCTGATGATAACTAACATGGATACAGCTATTGAAGTTTTGCTAAATAATTTACACATATTATGCAATATTGTACATATTATAATGAATGGACAATTGTATAGCTTTATTGTATCATATTCCTCCTCCAGCTGTCAATGATCTAACCTGGGAGTGGGGAACCTGCAGCTTCAAAGCCACATGTGGTCTTCTAGGTCCTCAAGAACACTTGGCCTTGTTTCTGGTCCTCACATACACAATTCCAGCTAGCATTTCTGTGCCTTTGCACCATCTGTGTCCCATGTCTGGAACGCCCTCCTTCCTACCCACCACCTCATAGAATCCTTTACTTCCTACAATATGCAGTTTAAGTAATCCCTTCTACATGAAGGTTATCCTGATACCCTCAACTGCTAGTTCTCTCCCTGTCAAACTTCCTTATATTTATTTTCTTTATATTCATTCTGTTGAATTGTCCTCTGATGGAAGTGACATACTTTCAGAAAAATAGCTTTGACTCACTTTCCCCAGACTGAACAAAGCAACTTATCAGAACAAGCCATGGATAAAGTTCTGTTCTAGGTACACAGCTCTTCTCATGCCTTCCCTCATCGTTCTTTCAGTGTCCCTCCTCTTAAGCCTCTCTTTAGTAGCACCTACCTCAGGCTCTGCCTCATTCAGTGTCCCACCTGTGGTCTGATCCCTGATCAATGTCTAGGTTCTGTTGTCATTCTGGGTCCAATAAGGCTTTTTCAAAGAACTAAACGATGATTACTTTAGTCTTAATGATGGCAAAAGGAATGTTCTGGCTTCCATCATAGAATTGAAGTCTAGTTTAGTAGACCTAAATTTATAAAGATCATATATGTGGAATATGAGACTTAAACTTTTTTTTTCTTTTTTTTTGGGAGGTGGGGATTTCACTGGAATAGGGAATTTCTTTATCCAGTGCAGATCAGCTATTATTTTGCGATTTCCAATCTTCCAGTGCAGATCAGCTATTATTTTGCGATTTCCAATCTTCCAGTGCTTTCTGGGACACTGAGCCAATAAGTGATTTTGTTATACAATCAGCCTAAGTCAGAGATGGCTCATGAGCTCAGCTTTGTCTTCAAGGGTGGCTTGCTATATAATGTGTTCCACTGGTTCACAAGCACTTCTAGCTCTATCAGCCCTCTTTAGCAGGACAATTTCCTATACTGCCTTTTAAGTGATTGACAAAATGATCACAAAAGACCATTTATCCCAAGGATTTTTAAATGGACACACAGTAGTCACACAATAGACTGTGTGAAAAGAAGCTTTTGCTATTAGAAATTGAAAGTCATACTGTTAAGAGTTTGGTCAACAACAAAATCAACCAATCCCCCAAATTTTCTTGTTGTACCTCCAGTGCCATTTAGGGGGTGAGGGGAAAGAATAAGGAACAGGTACTTCCATTTCAGAGAAAACATAACAAAGTTTATATCTGGAGCTTTGTAGCTGTGTGGACAGTGTTTCATGGGACATAGGCTCATAGGTTGAGAGTTAGAATAGACTTTAGAGTCGCAAACTCCTCATTTTATTTTTTTTTCACCTACTTAATAGTATTTTTTCCAATTACATGTAAAAATAGTTTCCAACATTCATTTTTGTAAGATTTTAAATTCCAATTTTTTCTCTCTTCCTCTCTTCCCTCCCCACTCCCCAAGACAGCAAGCAATCTGATGTAGGCTATACATGTACAATCACGTTAAACAGATTTCCACATTAGTCACGTTGTGAAAGAAGAATCAGAACAAAAGGAAAAGCCATGAGGAAGATAAAACAAAGGCCACAAAAAAGTGAAAGTAGTATGCTTTGATCTACATTCAGATACCATAGCTCTTTCTCAGAATGAGAATAGCATTTTCCACCATGGGTCTTTTGGAATTGTCTTAGATTGTTGTATTGCTGAGAAGAGCTAAGTCTATCACAGTTGATCATTGCACAATGTTGCTGTTGCTATGTACAAAGTTCTCCTAGTTCTGCTTACTTTACTCAGCATCAATTCAGGTAAGTCTTTCCACAACCCCCTCATTTTAAAGGGAAACCTTGACCCAGAGAAATATAATGGCTTGCCTGAGGTCCCCCAAGTCACAAGTTACCGGTAGAATTTGAACTCAGGTCCTGGCTACAAATCTGGTATTCTTTCTGCTCTACCATGCTGCCTCTCTAAAACAGGGGGAATTATCCTTTTGTTTTTCTAAAGGTTCTTCCGGAGACAATCCAAAAGCCAAGTGCCAACAAGAAGCCTAGTGGTAGGATGGCACCTATTTTTTCCAACAGCATCGGATCATAGCTTGGGTTGGTAGCTACAGTTTGAGTTGGATTCCTTGTGTAGATTGGTCTTCACTTTGGAGCTTCACTTAATCTGTTTGCTTTTAAATGAGATTATTCAGATTTAAGAATCACCAGGTTCTAGAGAGGAAAGATTCAGAGAAGTTCTAGTATATGTTCTAAATGTGTGTAATGCAAATGAGTAGAAGCTTTTAGCCCCCCAAATAGCCTTGACTGAGCACCCACGGTGATCCTAACATCAACCTAGCTCAAAGAACAAGGTGCCTTCTGTCCTTGAGAGTCCTCAAGTCCTCAAGAGGTCAGGGCTGACATGGAGCATCCAGACTGCATGAAATTTCCACAGGTACCTTCATACTCATGAAAGAAAGAAGTCAGTTATAAGGGAGCCAGTGTATGGAAAGCCAGTAACACCCTAGATGTTACTTGTGTCCTGCCAGTTTTATGGTTAGAGGGTGACATTCTCTAAGAAAGACTTAAAATTGGCACCCCTCACTCTTTTTTTTTTGTAATAAAAGAAAACAACAAGCATTTGCTTCATACAAAGGTGCCAAGCCAACCATACAACCACCCACATACAAAACTGAAGCCAGCAAAAATAACAACAAAAGCCTAGCTCCGGTGCTGGACAAATACAATGCATTCTTTGTGGGTGATGTTAGAGAGCAAACAAGCTGTGCCTGACCTGAGACTGAGCTGCATGTGGCAACAGATTTCCCCATGACCTGTGGCAACAAAAACTGTTCATCTCATCTCCTTTCATACACAGAGGCAATTTCGCACTGCTCTGTTTGAGCTTCCTCCAAGTGGATGGGAATCCCCACTCCTGCCCCAGGAACCAAGCACACTGGGTCCAGCAAGGCTTTTGGATTAGCTGACCACCTTAGAGAAGGGAGGCTCCTCAGGCCTGGTGCAGGCCCTTGTTTTCAGGTAGTTGGAACGCTGGAACAGTCATTTCACAAGATCTCAATCTACACGCTGGATGGGACTTCTGAGGTTATTTGGTCTAGCTTCCTCATTTTCCAGACAAGGAAACTCAGGCCCAGAGAGGTGGTGACTTGTTCAAGGTCAGCCAGGTGACATTCTGGTCCCTCTGACTCCAAATCCAGCTCTCTTATCATAATACCATGTTGCTGTGTCTATTTACCAGCAATGAAAATCAGCCTTAGAGTCAGTCTGGGCTCAGCATTACCTGCCACTTTCAAAACCTTTTTAGAAGGAAAGAAGAGATGGGAACATAGGGTCTTTACTTGAAAATGGCCAAAGCAGTAAAAATAAGGAAAGGGAAAAAGATGAAAGTATTAATGATACTAGTCAAACTTGCCCCACTTCTTCCTCTGGCTCTTTTCTGTGCCAAGTCAAATGTACAACCTATCTCATATGACTTTTTTTTATTGCTTCCCTGCCAACTCCCAAAATAGAAAAAAAAAAGTTTGCTATGATGTCCCAGGGTTAACATCAGGTGGGCTCTCTGGAAGTTGGGACAATTTGATGATGGGAATCACAGGGTTACATATTTAGAGCTAGAAAGTCTAAAATTTACTAAATCTTCAAATCCCCCCCTTTTATAGAAAAACAAACTGAGGTTGAGTGACTTGTCCAAGGTCACATACCCAGAGTAAGTTGCAGCACTAAGATTGAACATGGGTTTTATGACTCTAAATATGATTCTTTTTCCACTGTAACAATCAATAAAGTCTTTTTTTCTTAACCTCATAACTCTTCTTTAGATTGCATAAATAGAGAACTGGGAAGGAAACAGTCTGGAGTAACTACCATCATAGACCTACTGGGTAGATACCATGTATTTAAAAAAAAACAAATCTAATCTATATCTCCATTTTCTTTTAGTAAATTTGCATTGATATTAAAATAATAATACAGAAATAATTCAAAAGAATTGAACTAAAAAATATACTAAGTGATTTTGATACAATACTGAGAAGGCTTTAGTTTGTAGCCATTATTAATGGAACTGCCTGGCTAATTATACATGCCTGGTATACACACAGGAAACCAGAAGATAGAGAAGCTGTCTGGGGGAGGTGGGAAAATTAGGCAGTCAGTGCTCCCCAGAGGCACACAATACCAGGGAATGCAAGCCAAGATAGGGAAAGTCAATTAGGAACACCAGACCCCTACCCCAGAGTGTACTCTGATGTGGAGAACTGTCTCTTATGTTCTTCCTCACTCAAAAACTCACTCACTTCCTCACTTCCTCACTCACTCAAACATAGTTAGCTCCAGAATCTCTGCTAGGGATCATATTTAGAAACATCAGCTGGCTCTTCTTGCTTCATATGCCACAAACAAGTAGTCTCAGAGTGGGAAGGAAGTTGGTGCTCTCATTAAGGCTATTGAGAAGGCATAGTATACAGAATCATAGAGACTATAAACATCCTGTACTCTGCCCTCAACAGAAAACATCTGTAATCCTGTGTTTAGGTATGGCTGCCATATTTTAGGAAGGGCATCGACAAGTTGGAGTGTGTCTAGTGACCTGGATGATAAATGATCTGGATGCTACACTATATGATAGTTGGATAAAAGAATGGGGGATGTTTACTTTGGAAAAGAGGAGACTAAGAGGTATGTGAAAACTCTCTTCAAGTAGCTGAAGGCCATCAAGTGGAAGAGTGTTTAGACTTGTTTGACTTGACCTTAGATGGCAGAACTAGAAGCAATGGATGCAAGCTACAGGGATGCCAATTTTATCCCCAATGTAAGGAAAACTTCTGAACAAGCAGGGCAGTTCAAAATGGAAATGGGCTGCCTCTGGAAGTAGTGACTTCCCCTTCACCACAGGTCCTCAATGGAAGGTTGGACAACTCTTCGTTAAGGACATCGGCAGGGTCATCCTGTCTAGTTGTGTCCTACACTAAATGCTGGCTTTATCATTCACAACCTGTTCAAAATTTGGTAAATCATCTAACTAATTCTGGCCTCACCATCCTTATTTGTGAAATGACAGTGTTGGACTAGATTACCACAAAGGTCCTTTCTGGCTCTAAATTCTTTGATCTTATTTCAGGGATACGAGGAGTTTGCTCATGGTCATCCCTTCCCCTCCCCAGGTTCCCTGACATAGCCAAAAATAAAGGAAATGTCAGAAGGTGTTTTATTGACTATGTTGTAGCCTCTGGGGAAGCTGTAGAGTTCAAATAGTTATCAACAGGCTAGGGGTGAGTGGGAGTGGGGAGAATTTCTGTCACTTATAAAGAGACTAAAACTAGAGAGTAAATTCATTCCCCAGTTTCTGTCCCAGAAGGCTTTAAGCAAAGTG
>CM053581.1:534945542-535092435 GCA_028627135.1 Pseudochirops cupreus
ACACGAATGAAGTAAACTGTTACTGTGCTATAAAGAACAATATGATGAACATAGAGAAATTTGGGAAGACTTGTATGAATAGATGTAATCAGAACCAAGAAAACAATATACATAATGATTATGATAATGTAAATGTAAGTGACAATAAAACAATAGAAATCTGGTGCTATGAAATTACAATGACCAAGCTGGCCCCAAACAATAAATATTAGAATTCACCCCATCATCACTATCTCTTTGCATCAGTGGGGGGGAGGGAGAAGAAGGACACTATGGGTATAGAATGTTGCATAGATTGTTAGATTTTTCTTGTTAGATTGTTTAATTTTGCCAAGCTTTTCGTTGCTGTTGTTATAAGGGCACTCTGTAGGAAGTAGGGATGGTGTTGGATAAATTGGGAACTACGGGTGAAAAGAGATATCGATAAGAATTTATTTTTCTAGAAAATATGATACACATATGCCCTAAAAAAGTCAGATAGAAAAAAAGTCCCATATAGCAACATTCACAAGAACATTTTTCCTGTAGTAAAAATTGTAAACCAAATAGATGGCCACTGGAGAAAAACTGAACAACTTCTAGTGCATGAATTTTATGAAATATTATTGTACAATCAAATGATGAGTTTAAAGAATTCAGAGAAGCTAAAGGGGCCTTGAATGAATGGATGTAGAGTGAAACAGAATCAAGAAGACAAACGATAATTACAGTAACAAATGAAAATACCACAAAAAATCTCACTCTCAGTGTCAATAATCTTTGTTTCAGAGAAAAGATAGAGAAATACATTTTCCATGGGTAAAAAAAGTAATGGACCACTGGTTCACAATGTTAGATATACTGTGATTGTTAGGTTTTTTTAGTTGTCTTGTTTTCAAATTTTTATAAAGTAAGGGTAGGAATTATCCAGAAACAATCCTAATGCAAAAAGTAAAAGACATTAATAAAACTTATTTTTAAAATAACAAATAAAATAAAATACAGTACTTAGAGGTAAAAGCAACACTTCAGATAGGATTTGAGTAGTGCTGCATACAGTGGAATGATTATTTTTCTTGCCTTAAATACTATATTTCTATTACTTCTTCCTGAGATTGCATTAGGTTTTTGTTAAAAAAAAATTAATTGCTGTTTCATGTCAAGTCTGCTGTACTCTAAAAATCTCAGGTTTTTTTTCTTTTCTCACACAAACCACTTTTAAGGACCTTCTTGTTCTATATTTGTAAAACTGGTTCATTGAACCTAAAGATAGGAATTTCTAATTATCTCTTTCATATCTCATTAATTTTTTTCTTAAAATTTTGCCTTGTTGGTTTTTTTGAATCTTGCTTCTGTCACTTAATGTATTGGCTATTTCTCCAAGTGTTGTGTAATCTGTACTATCATATAGTCTGTAGTCATCTTTATCTTGTCAACAGGAGAGTGGAAAAGAATTTATTAAATGCCTTAAACAAGTAAAGAAATGCTATGTCTCATGTATCCTTCTCATGATCTACCACTCTAATAAATATTTTTTAAAAGGTTAATCTGATATGATTTCTTAGAGAACCCATGCTAGCTCATAGTGATTACCATTTTCTTTTCTAAGTATTCTCAAATCAGTCAATATTCCAGTGTCAAACTTAACAGGTCTCCAGAATATAGAAGTAATATAGAGCTTTTACCTCTTAAAATTTAAGATGGTCTTTGGAATTCTGAAGTTTTCTTGTATTTTGACTATTATTGATGCTTTTTCAAAGATTCCTAAAATGAAAAATTTTCAAAAATTCATGAACCTTCAATAATGACTGCAAAATTTTCGGTACATCTATAAGTGGAATGCACTTAGGTCAAGGAGTTCTTATTATTTCCTTATATATCCTAGACTTCCTTGGATCACAGCATCATAGATGTAAAGCTGAAGATGATACGGAACTTAGAAGTTGCAGAAGCGGGGTTGTTTGCTAAATAATATTTTTGTTTTGCTAGTAATCTTGATATCTGCATTTGTAAAGCAGTAGATGACATTCCATACATTCCACAAATTCACCAGTCCTTTGGGAACCTAATTTTGAAAAATATAAATGTTCATGAGATGAAAAGATAACTTTCATGTTTATTATTTCTTACATGTCAGAGACAAATGTGTTAAAGAGTAATATTTTTCTTCCCTACTTCAGTGAATCAAATGATCTTTAATTTTGGATGTCAACAGTGAATTAGTTTCTTTTAAGATATTTGTTCTGTCAGAAATACATTTTAATCTTTAAAGAAATGTCTTTTCTCTAGTTATCTCCTGGCAGCTCTCAAAAAAAATGGTGCTGACAAAGTCTTTGTTTTTTTTTTTAAAGGTTTCTGAAGGTATATAATGGCAAAAGACTAGTAAAATGATTATTTGTTGACTTACATATATTCTCAGTTTTTTTTCACTGCACATACTTTGTTTCTTCCTCTTTGTCCTTTTCCTTTCCTTCTTTATGCCCCTTCTTCATTAGTATAGCTTCCTACACTGTTGGTTACCAATGATTCTTCAGGATCATTGGTGATGACTCACAGTTCATGCCTTTTGTCATCTGGCAACTGGTAGCTCTTAGGCACATAAATTTAGAGCTGGAAGGGAGCTTAGGGACTGTCTAGTCCATTCCACTCATTTCACAGATGAGGAAACTGAAACTCAAAGAGGGTAAGGGAGTTGCTCAAGGTCACACACATGGCAGAGCTGGGATTTGAACCTATGAACTTTGACTCCAAATGCAGCATTCTTTCCATTGAATCTTGCCACTCTCAGATTTAGGATCACAGGATTATGCCTAGGACCTTTCTATCCTATACAAACTGTACCCACTTTCTTCCTTTACTTTCCATTACAAGAATATTAAATCAGGAGAGTTGCTACTTGGGGAAATATTGGAAGAAACAATTAACGTGAAGATTTGAAAATCTTGGAAAGCATATATTTCTTTCTCAGAATGACGTTAAGCATGATTTCTATTAAGCATGTATAAAAAATGACATGCTGCTCCTATTTCTACCCCTGTCACTGAGGAATGAAGACATTTACTGATATGCTGATAAATAACTAGAGATTAAGTAATAGGAGAAAGGCTAGTTTCAGCATCCTGCCAATTTTACATTTTCCAGCAATCACTTATTAATGATGCACTTTATGTTCTGGCCCTGTGTTGGGTGCTAGGGATTCAAAGACAAAACTGAAAGCAGTTCTTATCCTCGAGGAACTTCCATTCCAAGCTTAGATGCATGAATAAAAAATGCCCAAATGAACATGATAAATTGGGTAGAACACAGCAAAACAAACAAACATGCAGCTTCATATCTGTTGAAGGTTTCACATGAAGTCAAATTGAAGTAGCAACATCGTGGATTTTGGATTTACACAAAGGGAGGAATGGAGTCACACAGTTAAGCAATCATTTCATAGACTTGTCAAATTCTGAAAATGGAAAAATTTAGATAAAAGCAAGTGGTGGTCATGGTGGTGTTGGTGGTTTTTTTGTCTGTTTGGGGGAGGGCAAGTAGAAGAAGGATAAACTACCTCCCTGGGTTGACTTAAACTACTGGATTTTAAGCCACTTTGCTCTACCCCAGAACCTTCTCACGTTTGCCTGGACTATTTCAAAAGTGTCCAAATTGCTTTTCCTCCTTCAAGTCTTTTTCCTCTTTAATCCATCCTTCTCACAGCTGCCAAATTGATATTCCAAGACCATACTACTCCTCCTATGAAAAGATCTCCAGGGGCTACATTTTGACTTTTGGATAAAATATAAAATCTTCAGACTGACACTGAAAGCCCTCCAAAATCTGACTTCTGAAATATTAGTCATATTTTACATGACACAGTCTCCATTCCAGTCAAGCTGACTTATTAACTGGTCCCCGTATACAACATCCCATCTCCCACCTTGGTGCCTTTGCACATGCTGTGCCTAATGCTGACAGTGAGCTCCCTTATTACCTCTGCTTCTTAGTCTCTTTAGCATCCATCAAAGCAGGACTCTGTTGCCCCTGCCCACTTGAGCCATTCTCTGATCACCTCTTATTTATGTACTGATTACTTTACATACATGTCATATGTAAAAGCAAGGCAAAATAATTTGTCTCTCTCCCTCTTGAAATTGTTCTGTGTTACTTTATAAGTGTAGGGTAAGGCCAGGGAGTGTTTGACTTTTATCTTGGTATTCCTAACAACCAACACAGTGCCTTGGACATACTAAGACTTCATATTTGTTGAATTACATTGAATTGATTGTCTGCTGGGGGCAGTCTTTAATTAATTAGATGATGATACAATCTTTACTTTAACTATAGATCTGAGGAATATGTTTTCCAGTAAAAGAGTAAATATGAGTTAGGGATAGGGATAGGAACTAATTTTGTTGTTATAGGGAACTCCCAGATGAGGAAACTCCCTCCACCAATATAGGTACCTTCTCTTCAATACGTAGTATTAGAGCATTGCCAAAAGCACAAAGAGGTTAAATGAGTTTTCACAGTCACAGAGCCAATATTTGTCAGAGGTGGGACTTGAACCCAGTATTTCTAGCTCTGAGGTATATTCTTTATCTTTTATGTAATACATAGGTATGATTTATATTACTAAAATCACACTTATCTTGAATGTTCAAGACATGATGAACACTTTACGAATATTTCTAGAATAACACAACACAGAGGCAGCTAGGTGGCTCAATAGATAGAGCTCTGGGCCTGAGATCAGGAAGACCTGAGTTCAAATGTAGTCGCAGACACTTAACTAGCTATGACTCTGGGCAAGTCAATTAACCTCTGTCTGCCTTAATCCACTGGAGAACTCCAGTATCTTTGCCAAGAAAAGCCCCATACAGGGTCATAAAGAGCCAAACACAACTAAATGAATGAACGTGACAACACTGACCAAAGTTTCTCAGTCTTAAAAGTTATTCACCTAGTATAACTAAGCATTTAGGAATGCTGATACGCATTTTGAATGGAAAAAAAAATCCACTGATTTAATGGAAATACCCTTTTTTATTGTTCCTTTGTCCTTTGTTGGATGGAATGTTTTTCTCCTGTTCCACAAATTATTCCTCTACTCATATTATGAAAATGAGAATTAATGGAAACCACTTTAGGCAAAGACTGAAAAAACAAATGGCACCCAGATTTCTTTTTTTTTCTCCTTTAGAATAACATGAATTCACATAGATTATAATTGTCAGTCTGCTTAACTTCAACTTGTGAGTTGCATGTCTGGCTGTTGCAAGAAGTCAGCTGTGGCTATAAAACATACGCACCAGGCTATTTAAAAATATTTGGCCCTTAGACAAATTGCTGTTATCTCAACAAGCCACTGTCTAAGATCTATGTTAATAGCTTGTCCTTGGAAGTGAGAAAAATCTACCTATGGACTGCTAAAAAACCAAAGCAAACCAAAAACCTGGGAGGTTTTGGAGAAGCTTGGCAAATTCTTACACTTTAACTTATTAATTTTTGTTTGTTGAGAGATTCTAGTACAGTTTTCAAGCAATTTTACTGTTTCACAAATTATTTTAAAATTATTCTTTTAGGTACATACATTTTAGAAGAAAATTAATATGTTTAATAAGTATGGTATCATTATTTTATCTTTCAAACATAAAATCTAAGAGGTCAAGTCTATAAAATTCCCTGCCTAATAAAATCCACTTAGAACTGGATTTCTGCCTTACTCAAAAAGTCAAATAGTTCCTACAACTTTCCATTGAAAATAGAAATATCGATGTCTATGGATATCTGGTGTCTAGTTGGCTCAATAGGTAGTTCAAATCCAGTCTTAGACACTTACTAGTTGCATAACCTTGGGCAAGTCACTTCACCCTGTTTGCCTTAATTTCCCCATCTATAAAATGAGTTCCAGAAGGAAATGGTAAAACACTCTAATGTCTTTGCCAAGAAAATCCCCAATGGGGTCATGAAGAGTTGGACATGACTAAATCACAATAACAACATGGATATCAGAATTACCTACGCACAGGTAAATAATAAAAATTAATATATTAGAATAGATAACAAAATGTATACAAAGGGAAAAGGTGAGTGAAGAAGGAATGGTGGGAAGTCATATATTGAGAAAATATGGTATATTCCCAAGAAGGATACTAAGTTACTAGCTCTTAAAATACACTTTGAGTATTTGTCAAATGAGAGGCAACATGGCAGAGTGGATAGAGAGTGGCCTCTGAGAAAAGAAGACCTGAGTTTGAAAGCAGAGTAGAGGCTAATTTGTATCATTGCAGGGAGCTCCCTCATTGGGAGTACCCTACATCACTGAAGTCACAAGTCTAGTTCATATAGAAAAGAGAAACATCATACATTTAATTTTTACAATTTTTATACTTTCCAAGGTAGATGAGTAATGAATAAAACAGGATGTGTTGGATATGTACACAACAGTCATCCACATATGTGTAGTATAAATAAGTTTTCAGACAAACATAAACCCCCACAGCCTGACTAAATGACATCCCGTAAATCTTTTAATAATGAACTTCCTTTAAAATAAAATAAAAAGTTTGACATGTGGGCTGTATTTGTAAGAATGCATTGTCAGGAAATGTGATTGTTAAGTAACAAATCCCGTCAGATACATCAGTCAGCAGATGTTTCTTATATAGAATAAAGTATCCTTTATTGGAGTTATGTTTTAATTTATCTTTGTGGCATAAAAAATACATTCCCTCTCATTTTGGAAATGGGAAATAAAAAAAAAGACATTATTAACCCATTGAAGCTTCTCTCTTTGTGGAAGACAGTGGGGCCAAAGCACATAAGCAGGGCTTTCTCCATGACTCATTACCATATAGATCATTAACCCGAATGGCAGTAATAGCTAACAGCATAAAAAGTTCACAAAGGAGAAGGGGCTTTCTTCTGTCTAGATTGTCAAATTCCCAGACTCTTAGTCAATCTGGCCATGAGCTAAGGAGGTTGTTACTGTATGACTACAAAGATAAGTCTGCACTGTAGAACCACAGGCAAGTGGGCAGACAGATAGATGACCATGATAGAAGACTGCATGAATATCTAAGATCAATGGGATTAGTTTTAAGAAAGTCTGGTTTTGGTTGTTTTCTTTTTTCTTTTTTAGAAGAGAATAGGGGAGGAGGGGCCCAGACCAGTGACCTCATTAGTCTAGGAAAATCCATCTACCAATGCAGATCTTAGGACAACTGCTTGGCAAATTATGTCTCGAGGCAGGTTAAGTGTTTTGCCCAGGTCACACAGTCAATTTGTCAGGGAAGAACTAAAATGCAGGTTTTTCTGATTTTGAAGCTCACCCTTCTATCCTCTCTCCCAGACCATCTCTTGAGAAAATATGTACTGTATACAGTTCAACAGACATTCCTCAAGCTACATTTTCATTTATCTTTACGGTATACTGGTACTGTGTGCAGAGAGCTATGTAAGGTGCTCAGAGAGATACTTATTTTAGAGAAGCTATTATCTAAATAGTGGGACAGCATATTGTCTATGCAATTCAGAAAAATCATCCATGATTTGTATATAAAGGGAAAATGTGGGGCCATTTAATTTCCCAAATTATAGAATTTGACAGGTGAAAGCACTCGGGGCTTCAGTTTCATCTGTAAAATAAGAGGATTGGACTTACTGGTTTCTAAAGTCCTTCCAGCTGTAAATCTTAGAATCTTATGATTTGAAGTGTCATGGGTAGTCTGGGGGGAAGGAGTGGATGTGGTGTTTTGACTTTGAGAACATCAGAGAATGGGTTAATAGTCAATAGTAGATATTAGAAGGGCAAAAGTGTAGAGTGTTGAGGGACTGTTTTAGACATGGGGAAAAGAATGAACCAAGGCAGATAATTGTGGGGCATTGGATGACGAGGACTTCAGTTAGGCTTCAAGGTAGCCTGAAGGCAAAAGTATATTTAAGTGTTGGTTGGCACCATTGTGGGAGTTTGTGAATGCCAAGCTGGGGAATTTGAACTTTATGTGGTTGGCAAATGGAAACCATTCCATGGTTTTAAGTAGAGAGTTAACACAAACTGCCTATACTTTTAAAAAATGTATACCGGCAAGAGCTATTAATGTACTGGAGGGGTTAGGCAAGTAACTATGCTAATTATAATGAAGAGTCATCTATTAGCTGGTATTTCACTAATATAGTTTTTAAATTGCAAGGCTACTCTCTCAACTGTGCTAATTCTGATCATTTTTACAATGGACAAATTATATTTTTTTGTTTAAAAAGAGATATGAGAAAAATTCAAAATATTTTAAGTGGAAAGCCAGATAGTACTGAGGATTTTAACAGGGATATAATCAAGATGACAAAAGGAAGACTCAGGGCACTGGGAATTACCATGATTAAATTATTTATGGAATGAAGCTATCTGGTAGCATTTCTTAATATCTAATTTTGTAATTACATATAAGTTGTTAGTGATTTTTCTGGGGCAATATTTAAGTGGGAAAAGGAGTCAACAAAATGTTCATAAACTTTGCCCAAATTTTGAAAGATATCTTCTATTATAGCTTCTGGGGAGGGGTGGGGCAGAATGTTCTCATCACGGAGTGATGTGATAGTCTTAAGACTCAAAAAGCTATAGAATAAACAGAAGATGGTTTTAAGACTAAAAAAAACATTATCAGGCTGAAGACTATGCCCTTAGCATGGAACCTGAAGATAAGCACCAAACAGAAACCTGTGCATTTGGACAGATGGGGGACATCTTATCAGGGGAAGGAACAGCAATAGCAGGTACTTCCTCAAATATTAGCCTATTAAAATAGCCCTGATTTTAAGCTAGTCATGGAGAATAAGAAAACGTAATAAATTATTAACACAAACTAGTTCATAATAGATTGTCAATCTACTTTCCACCTGGAAGAAAAAAGAAATGGCAAAGGGAAATTATTACTGGTGGTATCCTGGAGTGAGAAATGTTAGTTGTCAAGGACCAGGATCCATTTTCACGTTAATGTGCCAAAACGTAAGTTGAATGTTTGCTACTTTTTCTCATCCTCTTCCTAGAATCATTCATTCATCGAACCAATCAACAAATGTTTATTGTTGGTCATCCTTTGTTTTTGAAGAGGACCAATGACAGCTTGGCATCATGTGACTTGTGTGTGAACCAGATTTGTAAGCGAGAGTTGCACAAAGATATCAGCCTCACTCTCTCTTCCAGAATCAAGAAAGCCCAGTGGTGAGATGCAGCCCATTGGTGGGTTATCCTTAACTTTGTCTAGCCCATTTGCCAAAACAGTTTTAGTGGGGTGTGGCCACTGCATGTGCTACAGCTTCTTGGAGCCGCAGGTGAGAGTTGGGTGGCAGGTGGACACCAAAGGTGGATGAGCAGCCCTGAAAAGGGCTTGGTAAGCCCTTGGTAAGCCCACCAAGATGCTTGTTCACCTTGGACACTCCATACACCCCACAAGCATTTATGAAGTGTCTAATATATACCAGATATTGTTTTAGTCAATGGGAATACTAAGGCACAAATGGAACGGACCTTGCTCTCTAAAAGTTTCTATTCTATTGGAGGAAACAAAACAAAAACCAAACAAACAAACAAAAAGAGGAAGCAGCAGATAGAACACTGGTCCTGGAGTCAGGAAGACCTGAGTTCAAATATGGCCTCATACTTGTTAGTTGTTACTTACTAACTGTGGACCCTGGCCAGCTCACTTACCCCTATTTGCTTCAGTTTCCTCATCTGTATAATGGGCAGAGTAATAGCAGCTACCTCCCAGGAGGATCAAGTGATATAATAATGAGAATGCACTTAAGCAAGGCACCTAATATTAACTACTCCTATTCTCCTGTTTCCCAGGGCATACAAGCTGTAGGGAATAAACACCTACAACTTGCTATGAAAAACCGAAGACCAGGAATCAAGATTGGCTAAGCCAGAAATCTGATTCCCAAAGGCTGTATAGATGAACTCAAAGAAAACCTCATGATATGGTGCCAGAAGCCCTTGTTTCCGAGCTGAGTGGGAATGTCTGTGAATCCTGTTTTACTTTGAGCAAACCACTTACCAACCTTGGACCTTAATCTGGAAAGGGAGATGACTGAATAAGATGATCTCAGAGATCCCTTCTAGCTCCAAGTCTTCTGACCTTCCATAGGTAATTAACACTGACAAAGGAGATCATGTTTTGAATTTTGACCAAAATTAGGTCAGCAAAAGGAAATAAGGCAAGTGAATTTTCTGTCAGTCCTGATAGATTAAGGAAGTTTCTTTCCAGTCTCTGGCCTGATCCTGCATGGGAGAAGCCAAAAACAAGAAAACTTAGCCAGAAGAAAGTAAGGGAAATTCCAAGAGCCAAAGCCACCTTTGACTACTTACCCTGAAGATTTTCTTAACTATCCACCTGAAATGGAAAAGTCTTTTTTGTCTTCGTCTTTTTTTCTTAGGTGGCATTGGTGTAGCTTATCTGCTAGCAGGCTCTATGCTACTGGACATGGGCAGATAGTGAAATACTAGAAAGCACTTAATGAGGACTTGGAACCCTCATTTGGAAGACAGCTGGCCAGAGTGTGGAGGGCACTTTTTCTTAGGCTGTGGACTAGAGGGAATCAAAGAGACCCCTCTAGAATGTATCACACAATTCAAAGAATCACAGAATGTGACAGCTGAAAGGGATGTCAGCAACATTCAGCCCAGCCCATACACAAAAGGAATCTCCATGATCAGATAGTTGGCCCAGAATCTATATTTTGCTTGAAGACCTCAAAGGAGGGGGAACCCACGACATATTCAACATTTGGAAAGCTCTAACTGTTAGGACATTTCCCCCCTAATATTAAGCCAAAAATGACCTCTTTATAGCTTCCACCCAATTCTCCAGGGGCCAACCACAGCAAATTAATCCTTCTCTAGCCCTTCAAATACTTGAAGACATATCGAGTCCTTTCCCAAATCCCTACCTTTGAGTACTCTTCTTTGGACTAAATGTCACCAGTTCCTTAAGACAGTCCTCATAGGGCATGAAGCCAAGGCCCTTCATCTTTCAGACTGCTGAATATTCTCCTTCTTAAATTGTCCTCAAATCTACCTTGGCCTCATTAGCTCCAGGCACCAATAAGTTAGCTCACGTGGTTAGAACATAGAATTGGTGTGCTAAAGTTAGCATTCTGATCACTAGCTCCACATGTAATTTTCCCCTTATTTTCATGGGACAGACTGCATACACAACCCCAGCTACCTTTTTTTTTTTTAATAAATGTGTGCCATTAGTCACAAGGGAGCCAGGCAGGTGAGTGGGGACAGATTGCTGCAAATCCATCACTAATGCTGGAAAAACAAAAACAAAAACCCAACAACAAGAGTATGGATGGAATAACTGGTTGGAACCACACTTGTTAGTGGAAAGTCAGTGGCACCATCTTCCTGTAACAAAGACATAAACGCTGAATGCTGACAGAACATTATTACAAGTGTATCCTAGAGATGCGCTGAGCAGAGATAGCTTTAAAGATTTTATGGACACTGTTGATCCATGAATCTGACTACAAACCATGTAGACCACCTCACATTAGGGAGTTTAGCATAGAAGAGATGGGTAATTAGGGATCATATTTGCAAATGTGGCAACCTTTGTCATTACAGCAGTGAAGTGAAAATTAATGTGAGATCAGTGGAAGGGACCTCTGAGCTCCTCAAGTCCAAGCCTCTCATTTTACAGAGGAAGAAACTGAGGACCATAGAGATAAAAGATCACAAAGGTGGGTAAGTAGCAGGGCTTGGGTTAGTACCCTGATCCTTTGACCTTGAATCCTACAGCTATTGGCATAGCCAGCCTTGCCCTATAGTTGCTACATGGACCACCATCATCCACAGGGCCAATTCAGGAGTTGCCACATTTGAGCCCTCTCAATGTTTTCTTGTCTTTGAATCACACAACCAACTGTTCCCCCTTCTGCTATGAGAATTAGGTAAAAGAGGTTCAGAATTTCAACATGTAAATACTCTGTTTTGTGCATTCATCCCCTCAATGACCATTTTAAGAGGTTACTCTATACAGATCTCAGTAGTAGGCGCTGGAGGAGGTACGAAGTCTAGCCATGATATGTTTCCTGCTTTCAAGGAGTTTATAGTCTAGTAGGAAAATTAAGGCATAAACATAAATAATGACAATGCAACACGGTATGATAAGAGGATTAAAAAGAGGGGTACTCATGGGGTCTAGGGAGGAGATCATTACCAACGAGGGGAATGAAAACGATATTTGATGGAGGGGTAGCATTTGGGTTAGGCTTTCAGGGATTGGTAGAAACTCAATAGGTAAAGGGGAGAGGGAGGGCATTCTATGTGTATGAATAAATGTCAGTTAGGGTACCAGTGCAGAAAAAAGCAGAGTTTAAAAAAAAGAATTGTTTGGCTAGAACACTACATGAGGTAAGGCTGGAAAGGCCAAGGGGTAACATATTGTGAAGGGCCTTGAATGACAGGCAAAGGAATTGGAAGTTTACTTATCAGGCAGGAACATAATGCTTTACCCAAACTGGCCTATTTACTATTTCCCACAAATGGCTTTCTATTCCTCACTTCTGTGACTCTGCAGGCTACCTACCCCCCAGGAACAGAATGCTCTCCCTCTTCACCTCTGTCTCTTGGATGCATTGGTTTCTTTCAAGGTCAGGCTCAAGTGCCATCTCCTTTAAGAGGTTTTTCCTGATTCTCCCAGGTGTTAGCCTTTGCCTTCTCCTCCCCCACCATAATCTGCAATAGTTTATCTGTGAACAGAATACACTCCTATAGCAGAATTTATGCTGTTTGAGGTCAGGGTCTGTCTCACTTATGTCTTTGTGTTGCCCTCACTCAGCACAATGCTTGGCATATAATAGGTATTTAATAAATGCTTGTTGATTGACAAGGAAAAGGAAGCCTCTAAACATTTCTGAGTAGAGGAATCACATAAGCCAATCTATAAGTAAGAAAGATTAATCTAGTAGTGGAGGTAGAAAGAACTTTTAGCCTATTACAACTCTTTGGGCCTAGTATATAATGCATACATTCACAGAATCACACACTATCACAACTGACAAGGACCTCAGAGATAATCTCCTCCACCATCTAATGAACAAGAATTCTCTCTATATCATACCAGGCAGGTGGTTTTCCATTGAAGACTTCTAGTGGATGCCATGTCCTACCCCATGCCATGTCAGGTGAGGGCATAGCTCAGTTTATTAGGAAGTTTCCTCTTATTTCAAGACTAAATCTACCTCAAATTTCTATCCATTACTCCGATTGTCCTTTATGGGATCAAGCAGAATAACTCTAATCTCTCCTCCATGTGCCCGTCTTGAAACACTTTTAAAGACTTTTCTCACATCCTCCATAATTTTTCTTCTTCAGAGGAACCACTCAAGTTCCTTCATCTGGCAAGATTTCCAGGTTCTTCACCTATCTGGTTATCTTCCTCTAAAGGCTCTGCAGCGTGCTACAAGGCAACACCCCAAACTGAACACAATACTCCACATAGGGTTGGATGATGGCACAGTGCAATGGGATCATCATACCTTGTAGTCTTAAGCACTAGACCTTTCTTAATTCAACATAGGACTGCATTCATTTGTTTTCAGCTGCTATCTCACACTGCTGCATCATCTACCTCATGATCCACCATAATTCTTAAATCCTTTTCAAGCAAACTCCTGTCAGGCTATATCTGCCTCCCATCTTGTACTTTGAAAACTGATTTTTTTGAATACAGGTATAAGACCAACCTTCTGATTTTTTGAAATCATATTGGATGGTGAATTTGTTATCCATTGTATGAGCTATTCCTCCCTGTTTTTTGTCACTTGTATTTAATAAAGATGGCCTCTAAACTGTTATCCAAATCACTGCTATCAATATTATAGTGATATTATCCTTGGGCCAATCTATGAGAGACTTTCAGTTAATGTGTTCATTTTTACTACTTAATATTTAGATAACTTAGCCCTAGAAAATATCACATATGATATATCTTATGACTTTGACTTTCCTAAAGAGCATGCAAACTACTCCAGCTATCACCCTTTTGAACTGTGGAAATAGGCAGTAATTTCTGGGCTCAAGTAGACAGATTCCATTAGTACAAAGAGGTAGCAAAGAGGGAATTAGGATGGAATTTCATTCGGGTGGGTGAGGACTATGAATTTCTCTCAAGTTCTTCAGAAAAGAAACCTCAACTTGGTCATAGCCATCACAAGTAAAAAATGATAAAAAAAAAAATCCAGGTGCTAGGCTTAGATGACTCCCATAGCTTATTTTCTCTTCAAAGCACTAGGCACACATTAACCAATTCATTAATCCTCAACACTGCTTCTCCTCTTGAACTGCATATTATTGTTCTTTTATGGTTGGGGAAACTCAGTGAGAGAGGTTAATTGCCTTGCCCAAGGCCACAGAGGAATTCAGTGTCAGAGAAAGAATTAGACGAGTGATTCTGAACCCATAATCTTGTATTAGGACCACCAGGTCATGTTTGATACCACAGCTGATCTTGCTGTGTGCATGCGTGCGTATGTGCGTGCATGAGTGCATACATGTGTGCATATGTGTGTGTGTGAGTGATGGTAGCCAGTTCCTTACAGTTGGGGTGTCCTTCACTTTTCCAATATTGGGACAACACCTGAAACCATTATAATGAATTAGTTCACTGCTAAATGGATCCTTCTGCTTTTCCACTTCATGACTATGTCTATAGGAAAAAAGAACTATTTCACATGGGAACTGGCTGATCATAGAAAAGTGGACATTGATTTCTAAAGAGCTAAATGTTTCTAGAAAAGTGTTGCCATCTGGCTATTTACTCATAGTGAGGGAGGGGTGGGGAGGCTGCATGGTACAGTGGAAAAAGTAATGACTCTGGGGTCAAAGGGCACGAGTTGAGATCCTGATTTTGTCATTTACTACTCTGTAACTTGGGGCAAGTCTCTTAATCTCTCTGGGCCTTGGTTGTTTCATCTGTAAAATGGAGGGGTTGGATTAGATGGCCTTAAGACCCCTTCTAGCTCCATATCTATAAACCAACACACATTCTAGATAGCTTTCATTGAAAGTCACTTATTGCTTTCATGAAGACAGACAATATTAATATCATAAGAGACAGATATTGACTTTTTAGCAGATATTGACATATTTGCTCTCTCTCTCTCTCTCTCTTTCTCTCTCTCTCTCTCTCTCTCTCTCTCTCTGTCTCTCAGAGATGGAAGACATGAGAGAAAGGTGGAACATAAAAATTTTGAATCATAGACTAAAGGGAAAGAGAACAAGGCAGCCAAACAAAGAGGGGTAAAGAAGACAAAAGCATCAAGAAAACACATTTGACTTTCTTGATATCTCTCAACTTCAATCTTTATGCTTACCATGCCAATTTCCATGCAGCCCCATTACTTCAATTTTCCCCTTCCTGTTTATTTCTACCTTTCATGCAGAAAGTCCTATTAGATTTTTTAAAGCCACTAACCTAAATCCTATTGCTTTCCAGAACCCATTCCACTAAAAGGATTAATCCTAACTGTTGGATGAGTAAGGGGAAAAACATCTGTAACCAAGTGCTTGTATATAACATCACAGTAGAAGTGGAAAGCGCCACATAATGGAAAATAAAAGGTACAGGTACATACAACATACTTGTATGACAAGTATGTTGATTCTTGATTTGCCATGTTTATGAATGATTATAAATATCTAGTCTAGTATAATTGTAGATATTAGACATCTTTGCTGAACTTTTCAGGAAATAGACAACACACACTTCAGTGTTTCTAGTTTATCCCACATCTTACTGTGGATATAGCAGATTAAACTGCAAGTTGAGGTATTCTTCAACATCTTGTAGCAAATGAAACGTATTTATGGGTTGGTTAATTTAGCTAGTGCTGAAATAAAGCTGGAGGTTGAGTAACTGTAATGACCAATCTTGGCATTGGAGAACATATGAAGTTCCTTTCTCTTGGTGAATAGGTGAGTAGCTATGGGTACAGAATGCTGCATACACTATCCAACACAGTTATTTTAGCTGTTTGTTAAAAGGAAAGGTTCATGTGGTACGGTGTACAGAGAGGGACATATCTAGGAAGGACCATAATGTAAAAACAAAGGGAATCAATAAAACTTATTTGCAAAACACAAAAACAAAAAACCAACTGGTATTAAAGAAATCAGTTTCAAACCAACATCAAATGGAGGATATTCTTTTTTTTTTAAAAAAAAAAGCCTAATAAACAGTAGACAATAGTTTAATGTGGTTTCTATGACTGATCTGACCAATCGAGCATAGTAAAGGTGAAACTCTGCAGGATTCGTTCTGAGAGTGTGTCCAGACCTTTGACCTCTGGAGATTATTTAGCATCCTGTAAGACTTCCCTGCTAACTGGGCTACCATTGTTATCCCGAAGGTCTAAGATTATTTGATGATGACAATCATGGTCTGACAGATCTTTAACAGGTAAATACATGCCCTAGGATCATCAACATAAATGGGCTCATTTAGAAACTGACTTTAAATGTCTATTTAATTTCCTCATTTAGGAAACTAAATTAAATCAAAGAGACCAACTTTTTTTGCTCTTAAAAGTTTTAATGATACACTTAAATGCATCACTATTTTGTTAGTGGCAACAGAAAGGGTAACCCCAAAAAGGTAAAAAGGGAGAAGATATGTCTATTCATAATACAAATTTTAATTGCTGGAAAAATGTGGAAAAGTTAAAGTAAAAACTTTCTTGATTAAGTGGGCCCATATACATCCCAAAACACAAACCCAATTTATGATATGAATAATTAAAATGTAAGTTTCAATTTCCTTATATATTAAATTGGGATAATAATATTTGAGGCCTATTGAGAGGAAAACATTTTGTGGCCTGCAAAACACTGTATCAGTCTCCATTTCACTGGGTCACATAGCTACTCAGTGCTGAAGACCCGTTTCTATGGCCCCCACATCAGGTGCTCCTTCCATTAAACTACAGTGCTGGTCAATGAATACATGAATAATGATAACTGACATTCAACTGCATTCTACTCAGCAAGCAGCTTTGATAGAATGGCTAAAACAATGAATCTGGAGTCTGAAAACCTGGGTTCGAATCTAACAGCCTCTACTTTAAGGTAATCAAGACCAACCTTTTCACCTTCCAGTTGAGGAAGGGACACCTAGAAAGGGGGAAGGTCTTGCTAAGATCATAGAGATAGTTAAATGGCAGAACAAAAATCTGAATTCAGGTCTTCTGAATCCAAATCTAATAACTTTTACCACTATACCACATTAGGCAAAATCTTATTATACATAGTCATCTAGAAGCAAATGTTTCTGTCTCCCATGAGCAGTAACCAGTTTTACTGCATCAATATATATAGATAAGTATGAGGATAAAGTTATAAGCACAAACGTATGCATATATGTAGGTAGGTAGGTGGCACAGTGGATAGAGTGCTGGGTCTAGAGTCAAGAAGACTCATCTTCCTGAGTTCAAATCTGACCTCAGACACTAAACTAGCTGTGTGACCGTGGGTAAGTCACTTATTCCTGTTTGCCTGTTTCCTCATCTGCAAAATAAACTGGAGAAGGAAATGACAAACCACTTCAAAAGCTCCATCAAGAAAACCCCAAATGGGGTCATGAAGAGTCAGACATGACAGAAAATAACTGAACAACAAAAAACATACACACATATATAATGTTTTTACATGTCACACACATGTGTGTATTGTGAATACATATGTATGTATGTATACATACATATATGCATACATATACATTTAAAGAAACAAAGATATCAGGAATTACAATTCCAAATGAGTAAAATTCTTCATCATAGTTAACTTAAGCTGGCTAGGCACTTTCTCATCAATACTTAAAGCATTCTGAAATTCCTGTCTTGAAATATTTATAATAGAAAATAAAATTGTATCTATTTATAAATAAAACTTCTATAGGTCACTCCATCATTACTTTATTGTCAGCCTTCATTAAGCAAAAGAACACCTTAAAATGGCACTGTTTGGGTTGCTCAGGCTTTTGTTCTTCAGGTTTGGTTCCAAATGGATTTTAGTTCTTTTTAAGAAAAACATCATAAATAATTGCTCCCTCTTCCCCCCCACCCCCAAGAGAATGGAGAGTGGAGAATGGCCACTCCTGAGGATATTCAGAAGAAAAGTACTCAAGAAATGCCAGAGGAAGAGAGTTGCAGCTTTTTAAAGATTAGAGGTATTTTGGAATTAGTACTTAGCCTTCCAAGGTGAGCACATTCAAGGAATGCACTTATTTGGATGAGTAAATTCTGATAGGTTTGCTCGAAAAATATACATTTTATTCCTTTATAGTCACCTCATGTGTATAAGTATCCTGGAATTGCTGGGCAGTCTTCAAGTTTAGGTGCTTTTTTTTTCTTTCTTTTTTTTAGGGTTTTCTGGCTTTCATACACATCACAACATCAAAGAAAGTTTCCCTTTTCAGCAGCCAAATCCAGTCTGTTCTGCAACTGACTTTGACACTTCCTAAGCCTTTCCCGGCTGGTTTCGACATTTGCCTTTTACACAGGATGGCAGTTCTTGAGGGCTTTTTTTTTTTAAGTACAAATACATCACTCATCACACTAGGTAAGAAAATGTATCACCATTTCTTTATACACATGCAATAAGTTATACTAAAGGGGAAAAATAAACTTTTTCCGAAGATGGAAATTTATACCTTTGAAGTGGAATGCAATGGGGAAAATCTATAGTTGCCAGCTAAATCGTACAGTATTTTTTTCTATTTGTGCTCTGCTCATTTTAACAGAAAAAGGCTTTGACTTCAAATTGCACTGGTTGCCCCAAATGTCTGGAATGCATTCCCTCACATTTACTCCACCTCATAGAGTCTCACTCTTCCTAGAAGATAGTGTTCAAGCACCAACTTCTCTATAAAATCTTTGCTGGTGTCCTCCCTCCCAAACTACCTTGTATGGAACTACTTTATACAATTTGCTTGTATGCATTCATCTTAGATTTATTCTATATATATAACATATATGTATATGTATATACACACACATCTATATCAATATCGGTGTCAATATCTCTATTTCTATGCTTCTTGTCTCTCACTCTTTGTACTTGTATCCCCTAACCTGGCTACCACAGTGCCTAGGTACTTAAAAAGTACTTGTTGACTAATTGATTGTAATTTGAAGTGAAATATTTAATTAGAATGGCATTTTGCTTTTGAAAATTTGACTTCAAAGTCTAGGTTTGTGCATAGCATACAAAAGATGTCATTTAAGTATGATAAAAATAATTCTTATATTAAAATGATCAATGTTTCTTGGTAGACACTGTAATACAGTTTTTAATAGAACAGACAGGCATCAATGACTTTTAGTCTTTTCAGCCTTGTCTCTGTTGCCCCCACCAATACTTGGACTACAATGAAACCTAAGTGATCACTTCAGAAATGCATTGACTTTCTGAGGTTTCTTGGGGAGCTCACCTCTGGGAGGGCCTATCTGGGCATATGCTTCACAAGTGAGATATTCATACAGAACCCTGATTGTCCTCATTTACATTCCTGTGCAATATTTAACAATGCCAGCAGGATTCCTTTGCACTGCTTGACATAAAGCTCCAACATTAGATTAGCGCTCCATATAGTAATTCATTTTTAAAAGAGGCTGAGAAAAAAATGTAAATCTGTATAAAAAACTTTCAACTAGTTAATGAAGTATTTTTAAAAGGTTCCCCCACCTCCATCTTTTTGTTTCTTTTCTTTTGAACCAATTACGCAATAAAAAGAACTTTGGGTGAGTATGGCTGATCTAGGAAAAGCTGTTAAACACAACTGGAGATGTAATCAATCATTCTGAAAAAGAAGTGTGGAAGTATCAGTAATATACACTTTACTGACTTCATTTACTTTTACTGTCCCTTGATTAAATATGGAATTTTTTTTATTACCCACCTCTTGCCAATAATTGGCTATTTTAGTGACTCGCTTTGGAACTTTTAGACAAAAAAAAAAATTACATGCATGCACACAGATAACTTCCTGAAACTAGAAAGTCCAACTCATTTAAGATACCCAGTAGTATCGTTAAGCCAGTAAGTAAGCTTAAAAGCTTCCAGCTGATAGAGAAGGGGACCCGGGAGACTAGCAGCAAACATTACCTTTGCATGAGCGAGCCTTGCCTGGAGCAGTCGTGGCTGCCGTTTGCACCTGCTGCTGTTTGCCCAGATTTCCTTCACTTCCAGTTTTCAAATTCTTCTCCCCTAAACCGTGTTTTTTCTGCCTGCTGTCCTGCTCGTCCCTCCTAGATAATGGCAGCTTAGAAGCTGCATTAGCTGAGCACGGTCTAGCCAAGCGAGAAGGCTTGGACATCGCGAATCAGCCGAAACATTACCTGCTGGGCCAGCAGATTTTAAAATCCTCTGAGCTTTTTTACTTTGCAACTGACCCAGGGAGAGGCTGCTAGATGGAAAGTCCTGGCCTGTCAGTCCGATCTCTTTTAAACAAAAGGCACGGTGGAGTCACACAGACAGTGTACCAGACCTGTGGAATGTAGATGTGGGCTCGGGTAAAGCAGCTGACGGTTCTGCAATGGTAAATGCTCCAACTCCGAGGAAAAAACAGATGCTGGGCTCGGAAACGTTCATCACACACACGCCTCCTGGCATGCACAGACTAGACACTGGGCAGCCTTCAAGTGGGATAAGAATGTAAACGTTACCCCACCCACTCAGGTGAAATAAAGAAAAAGAATCCAGATGTGGGGTGAATATTTCAGTGAAATATGCAATTACATGATACTTCCAGGCATCATTGGCTCAAGCACATATCTCCTCCCCTTAATAAACTTTTGCCATCCCCGGGAGACTAAGTAACTCTGCCTACCTACATCATTATTTCAAAGGAGAAGAATAAGGCTGGGTCTTTTTCCCTCCTCCTGTTGGTGGTCATCACTGATTGATCACAACGGATTGTGCATCACAGGGGATCAAGAAAAGTCCCAGGAGGGGGGAGTGTAGAGCAATTGAGGCTGGAAAGAGCTCAACTCCAAATCATGAAGATACAGTTAGGAAGAACTAAAAGTGTCAGAGGCAGGATTCAAATCCAAGGCTCTGCTGAGGCTAGGCAGTGGTCTTTGTGCTGTATCAAACTACCTCTCAAAGAACAAGTGAATGATAGTTGACATTTAAAGTTTGCTGGGTACTTTATGAATATATCATCTCATTTGGTCCTCACAGCAGCCCTCCAAGGTATGAGCTATGGCTGTTACTATCTTTACTTTGCAAATTAAATGACTTGCCCATGGTCATACTGCTACTAAGTATTAGAGGAAGTATTCAAAGACAGGTTTCTATTGACTGCAGGTCCACTGCCGTTACTGTCACATTACCCTACCTTTCAGTGAACAAATGAATGCTAATAATAACTGACTTGCTTTATATATATTTAACAATAATTGCCATGCAACTACTTTATATACACAATCTCACCTTATTTTTATAACAACCCTGTGAGGTAAGTCTTACTATTCCCAGTTTTCAGATAAAGTTTAGGGACTTACTCAAGGTCAAACATCTACTAAGTACCAGAGGTTATGTGGTGGTTTGTCTCTTAAACTCTACTGGCTGTTACTATGCTTCCTCACTGAACAGCACTAATAATATTTTTTTCGCCTTTTTTTTGGAGGGGCAATTGGGGTTAAGTGACTTGCCTAAGGTCACACAGTTAGTAAGTATTAAGAGTCTGAGGGCAGATTTGAACTCAGGATCTCCTGACTCCAGGGCCGGTGCTCTATTTAGTGCACTACCTAGCCACCCCACTAATAATAGTTTTTCAAAGTGTTTTAAAGGATCATATTAGTCCAGTTCTAAAACATTTATTTCATTCATTTAATACATAGCTTTTATCAAGAATACAAAAACTCTTTACAATGACAGATAACCATTTTCTCTTTTAGCTTCTCATAACAGTGATTTTTTGATTTGGGGTTAAGCTTTTTTCCAACCTCAATTATTCTACATTCCCTTAGGGAGAGTCTCTTTATGAACTATAAAAAGGTTTGGGAAATATGTGATTACCAAATACCATTCCAAATGTAGAGATCATGCTATTTCACATTCATATTGGATAAACTTACTACTGCTTACCACTGTTTCAGGTGGGATATACTCATCCCCAAGCCTTCCAGCCTGGTAAATGAGCCCTACGGGGACCGGGACTCTGCCCCTGGGAGAGGGGAGCGCTGTCCTCATCATTAGTTTTGTAGGTGATCTGGTGTAGCAGTAGGCTACGTACAGGGCATCCTTTCCATTTCCAAATCATGTTTCCTGCACCCTAGCCATCCCTCCTACCACAACTCACAGTCTGGTGTTCTCATAGATGAGCCTTTACATAATCCTTCTGAAAACTAGGCCACTACAACACTTTCTTGTCATTTCCAAACCCTCCCACCACAGGGACACCCTGCTGTACCACTTCCAGCTTTCCTTCATGTCTTGTCTTCTTCCATTAGAACATAAGCTCCAGGAGGGCAAGGTTTGTCTTGCTTGCTTGGATGTGTATAGTCAGTGTTTGGCACAGTGCCTGGCACATAGTACTTAATTATTTTTTGCCCTATTCAGGTTGGCTTGTGTACATGTATAGCAAGACTCTAAGATGAAGATCCTAGTCAAAGCAAATGATCCCCATCCATGTAATTTCTTCATCCTTCAGTTCTACAGTCAGGACTATGATGGCTCCTTAGAGAACCTTGCCCACTGCTACAACTGTTACTCATTTCAAACTCTTGACATTATCCCTCTGCCTACATCATCAGTCCTCTGCCTACATTCTCTGTCCACTTTGAGCCTCTAGAGAAATGGTCTCTAAACTTTTGTGACCATGCATCCCACAGTAAAAAAAGATAAAATAAAATGAAAATTGAGCACACCCTTCCAATAGAAGTATAGGGGGTTTCCCTAGTTTATCCTCCACATAGCTGCCAAAGTGATTTTTCTTAACTATAGATCTGACCTTATCCTTCCCCTACAAAATAAACTCCAGTGGTTACCCATTGCCCACAGAAGAAAATATAAACTCCTCTGCTTAGCTTTTAAAGTCCTTTTCCAAGTTGGCCTCAATTTATCTTTCTAGCCTCATTGTGCGTTATTCTCTATCCCATACTCTGCAATTCAGGCTCAACTGGCCTTCGTTCTATTTCTCACTAACAGTACTTCAATTCCCATCTTGTACTTTTTTTTTTTTGCTTTTTGTAGGGGCAATTGGGGTTAAGTGACTTGCCCAAGGTCACAAGGTAAGTGTTAAGTGTCTGAGGTCGCATTTGAACTCAGGTCCTCCTAACTCCAGGGCCGGTGCTCTATTCATTGTGCCACCTAGCCACCCCTCATCTCTGTACTTTTGTGCTGGCCATCCTTGGCGCCTGGAATTTGCTACTTCTTTAACTGTGCCTCATAGGAAATTAATCTCTTTTTAAGATATAGCTCAAGCAGCACCTTCTAAATGAAGCTTTCCTGATTCTTCCCTGCCCCCTCCACCAACTACAAGAGCTCGCCCTCCCAAAGAACCTCGTACTTTACTGCTTTGTATTTGCTTGTAATCGTGCTCTTCATATTATTCTGTAAACACTTATCTAGGTACTTGTCGTCTTTCTCCTTTAGAGCTGAGATTTTTAAATTCTTTGTTACCTGCATCCCTATTGGCTAGCACAGTGTTTGGTAAGTAGTAGCTGCTTTAAAAGGGTTTGTTGATGGATATATTTAGTTATTTATAAATTAGATACATATACTACTGTAGCAATAATTATATACTTTATTAAAGATAAAAATTTTTAAAGAATGAAACAAATATGAAATAATATTTGACACTAGAGTCAATCCAGAGCCACTGACGTTTATTGTTGCTGTCCTTCATTCTTGAAAAGGACCATGACATCAGGGAGGTGATTTCATGACATGCAAGTACATTGGATTTGAGTGAGGGAAGGCTGTGCAAAGTCACCAGCTTCACTTTCTCCTCCAGAGCCATCTGGGTCCGATGCGGAGATACAGATCAGGACGATTGGAGATGGTCCTGGATGCAGTTTGGGACCGGCTTTTTAAAGCTACGGTCTTTAACAGGTCTCATCTTGACTGAGGGAATGCCCATTCAACATTAAGGCTAGGTAAGAAATGAGGCAGAGAATGGCCTCTTTGCTTTGTCCAAAAAAAAAAATCAATCTGGAAAGGGAAGACCCTCAGGGTTTCTGACCCAAACAGAAACAATTGCTACTTACACTCACTTTGAACCAATCAATGACCAAGTGAGGCTTAGACTGGGACCTATTGTTGGTCAATCAATGAGAGCTAGAGTGATTTGGGTTTAAGACATGGTCTTTAAGGAAAAAAAAGTTTTACAAATCAAAACTTATATTCCTTTTGACAGAGCACCTGCAGATAAGGGTATGATACCCTATGTGGATAGAGAAAAGACAAGACAAGACAAGACAAGACAAGACAAGACAAGAAAAAGAAGGGAGTTGTGTTGTCCAACTAGCCAGTTCCAGTTGGGTACCCTGTGGGGCAGCTCCTCTTTCTATTCAGAGAAGTTGTTTGTCCTTCCTTCTTGAAGAGGACCATGATATTAGGGAAGTGATGCCCTGACATGCAAGTGAATTGGATTCAAGTGAGGGAGAGCTGTGCAGAGTCACCAGCCTCACTTTCTCCTCCAGGGCCATGTGAATCCAGTGGCAAGGTATAGATCAGGATGATTGGAGATGGCCCCAGATGCAGTGGAAGACCTTGGCCTTTTTAAGCTAAAGTATTTAAAGATCTTAGTTTGACTGAGGTAGTGCTCATTCAGAATAAATGTATTGAATAGGAATGTGGCATGATTAGACCTTAACTTTAGAAAATCCCTTTGGTAGCCATGTGGATGATATATTGGAGATGGCAAAGAGACCAGTTAGGAGGCAATTGCAATAGTTAAGGGGAAAGGTACTGAAGCCTTCCACTAGAGTGATACCTGTGTGAGTAGATGATTTTGGATGTGGAAGATATTGTAAAGGTAGAAAGGATGGGATTGGAGAACCTTGGAATAAGGGAGATTGAAGAGCAGAAGATGATATTGAGGGTATAGGATGGAAGGATGGTGGTTCCCTCAGCAGAAATCGGGAGTTGGGAGAGAAGGAGTTTTGGAAGGAAAGACAATACAACGAGATATTGATACATTCTCAGCTCATCTATGCCTGATTATCTTGTGACACCCACTCTGTCCCACAAAAAATGGAAAGGGGAAGTTGGGGAGAGGAGTGAGACTTTTACTCACTAATATCTATCTTAGAGAACAGAATCTGATCTTTGAAAGGTGCTCCCTGTAGCCACCAAGTGATATTGGTGGCAGGAAATGGATATGCTGGGATGGGACAAGAATTTAGGTTTCCCAATGTTACCTACACATCTACTTCCCTCAGGTCTCAGGTTGTGGCTAAGTTATAACTGTCCTGAAGGACATGTTTCAAGCTCAGAAGGAGGCAGGGGTTCGAGGAGGAGATGGGAACTATCAATCAAGAAGGAAGCATTTATTAAGTGACTATCATGGGCCAGGTACTGGGAATATGAGGAAAGACAAAAAAGAGTCCCTGTTCTCAAGGAGTTCATAGACTAATGGGAACATGAAAGGGAAGAGAACATCAAAGAAAGAAGGAAGGAAGAAGTAACGAAGAAAGGAAGGAAGGAAGGAAGGAAGAAAGGAAGGAAGGAAACATTTACTATGTGGCAGGCACAGTGCTAAGTACTTTTACTGGGAGTTAGATGTTATTATTGCCCCTGCTATATAGTAAAGGAAATTGAGTCAAAGAAAGATTAAGTGTCTTGCCCAGCATCACATTTCTAGTAAGTAGCTGAAGCTGGATTTTTACTCAGGTCTTCCTGATTCAAGGCCCAGAACTATAGCTGCCTCTAGAGTAGATGGTGTATTGGGGAATAAGGAGAGCTTTGGCCACACTGGAGATAAGCCCTAAGATTGGCTATTGGTAGGAGGCTGGGATGTTACCCATCTTCCCATCCTGTGTTCTGGTTGATCACAAAAACCTCAGGGGCAGTACAGTGTTGCAGCCCAACAGGGGCCGTAGCCCACACTCTATTGCTCTCTAGAGTCATGATTAGAGCTAGCAGAGATATTCATCTGGTGGTATGTTAAAACAAGCTCATGTTGGCTCATGAGAGCTGAATGTGAAATTTTCAGTGTGAGTATTTACACCTGAGAAAACCCTGTGAATCAGGGCTTGATTCATTGTTTTGTTGAATTTGTTGAATCCCTTAAGAAAGGGATGAAGAAAAGAGTGCAGATTAAACTTAAATGTGTGTTCTGTCCTCTCCCCCCAAATGTGTGTGGGTTTTCTGCCCCCCCCAAAAAAAGTCAGTTGTTAAACTCTTACCAGCATACATCCCTGACCTCAAAGGTCATCCAGGGCAAATCTCTATTTCACAGAGAAAGAACTGAGGTCTAGACAAGCTAATGACTTGCCTAATATTCAGTAGGTCATCTGCAGCAGAGTTAATATTTGAAATTAGGTCCTTTGATTCCAAATCTAACCCAAATGACCTACATCCTCCTAGCTAACATATCTATTCTTCAATTTGGCCTGGCATCTTGGCCTCATACCCTAGCACTGCTTTTAGAATTCATGGTAACCAAATTGTCTGTGCATCCGTCCATCTGTCCATCCGTCCATCCATCCATCTATCTACCTTACTGTCTGTCTGTCTGTCCATCCATCTGTCCATCCATCCATCCGTCCGTCCATCCATCCATCATCTATCTATCTATCCATCCATCTATCTATCCATCCATCTGTCTTTCCATATAACCAAATCTATCTTTCCGCATGTATTTCTATTCTTTCTTTTCTGATCACCAGGAGCTGGAAGCCAAGGAAAGGGAAGGAACAAGCACTTATTGAGTGCCTATTATGTACCAGGTGCTGTGCTAAGCACTTTATACATGTTATCTGATTTGATCTTCACAACAACTTTGGGAAATAGTCACTATAATTACGCCCATTTTTACAGTTGAGGAAAGTAAGTCAGATAGAGGTTAAATGACTTGTCCAGGGTCACACAGATAGTATCTGAGGCTGGATTTGAATTCAGGTCTTCCTGACTCAAGGCCCAGTGTTCTATCCATTATACCACTTAGTGAACAGTAGAAAGTAGGACAGTAGGGACAGATAGGTCCACAGACATATGGGCCTGGACAGAATTTTGATAGGTCAGCTAATTCTGTGGCTTCAACCTCAAATTTCATTTTGTTTTAAAGTTTATAGCACTCATCTATTGGTGCAACTAAGTGTTTAAAAACATTTTTTTCCCCTTCACAAAGGCATATGAATCCAATTAGGGATACAAATTCACTAGAATAAAAGGAAGAATAAAATAAGACAATTTGGAGATGTGTGTACATGTCTATGTAAACATGTGTGTGGAGTGTGTGTACATGTGCACATGTGTGTGTGTATGTGTGTGTGTGTGTGTGTGTGTGTGTGTGTGTAGTTATAAGCAGCCCATTTCATCAGGGTTTGGGTTTGAGATGGCCTGATCTGGTCTATCATCTTAGATTTAAGCAGATTAAATCAAATCATCCCTCACATCTGTGAACACATTTTGTTTTTAAGGATTTTTTGGTACTCATCTGATGTGTGTGTGTGTGTGTGTGTGTGTATGTGTGTGTGTGTATCTACTTCACTGATGAGAAGAGCATTTTTTTTCATTTTCTTTTCTTTTTGGCAGACACCTACGATTCCATTGTTGTGGGATATTTCCAGTGAGGAAACACCTTAGACCAAGCCATATCAGCACCTACTTTGAAACGTATAGTCTTAAAGAGTAACCTTGGGCAATGAGATGTTAAGTGGAAATGTCCAGGGTCCCCCAGCTAGTATAGGTCAGAGGTTTTCTTTTACCTAGCCTAACATCTCCTCCTCTTTCTGTCGGTCAGCATATTTTCCAATAGCTCCTTGAAAGGGAAGAGCACCTTCTTTTAGCCTGGCCTTTTGCACAGAGTAGGTGCTTTGCTAAAAAGCTGAATATTTGTTCAAATGCATTATTCTAACATGGTAATGGGGACCCTACCTCAATGGGCAAGACATCTATCTATAAGGAAGGTTTCCAGGACCATATGGAGGCAAAGCCTCCATTAACAGCAGGTTCTGATATGATCTAGTCAAGGTTTTCTAATGATCTCAAATTCCAAAAAGTCCCCCTCTATAGTAATTACCCCTGACTATAACAAGAAGCAACAGCAGCATTTATATAGAACTTTAAAGTTTTTAAAAGTGCTTCACATATATTATCTCATTTGATCATCACGACAACATTGTAAGGTAAGTGCTAATAATTAGCCCCATTCTACAGATAAGAAGAATGAGGCTGAGCAAGGCAGAATTATTCCTCAGGCAGAATTAGAACTTGGGTCTTTCTGATTCCATTGTATCACCTAGCTCCCTGTGATCAAATCTTTGTACAGCTTTACCTGCCAGGCTGGCTTAGCATTACCACCTGGAGAGTGGAAGCGAGAAGACAGGTAAACTGCAGGCCAAAATGGCTTAACTGGGACATTCTCCTTTTGAAATAGGTATGAGGGTTGTCTACAAGGGAGGTCCTATGTACATCTTTGTCTTAGAAAAATGGAAGAGGTTCACTTAAATGGTGCCAGCTTTCCCATATTCTAGGATGTGTCCTGGACTGACTAAATTGTAGATATTTCATATTGAATCAAGAGTGCAGATAGAGATGGGACTGAATTCAGTAGGGACTGAATTTGATTGCTCCATTAGGAGCGTGAGGAAATGGTCTCCAACAATTTTGGTCCCAATCCACTCCAGGGTGGTTCTAATGACACAGCACGATCAGTCACAGTGCTGACAAGGGAGGATTCCCTTCCCCATCTCAAACGTCACATGCTGCCGTTATGTTGGCCACGGATGCCTGCTATGGAGCGACAGCACAGATTGCAAGATTCCCAATATAGTCTGTGTGGATGAACTTATCTAGAGACTGACTAGCTGTGCGGAAACCAAGCCCCAGTAACCTGGAAGCAACACTTCCTACAGCAAAGCAGCAGATGGTGAGAGAGACTGTTGGAGGATGTGGGCATAGTAGCTTCCTAAGAGGAGCCAGAAAGCCTGCGGAAAAGGTCACTGAGAAGCCTGAGTTTGGCAATTGTGTTTTCAGGCATACACAGGTGGCCCAAGTTCCAGAGCCTGTCTGGCCATCTGCCCTTTCCCTCCACTCTGGCCTCCTAATTTTGATTCCCCCTCATTTTGATTTTGCAACAGTAGCAACTTACTGATCCACATCTCTCTACCTTCTAACTGCAACACAACAGAGGAAAGGAAAGACTTGGAAGTGGGAAGACCTGAGTTTGAATCCCACCTTAGTCAATTACCAGCTGCCTGACCCTGAGGAAGTTGTTCAAACTCTCTAAGCTTCAACTTCCTCATCTGTAAAATGGGGGTTATAAGGCTGTTGTCAGGAGCAAATGAAATAACACATGGAAAGCCCTTTGCAAACAGTAGATTGTTATAGTTCAAATCCAGTCTCATATGCTTACTAGCTGTGTGATCGATCCTAAGCAAGTCATTTAACCTCATTTGCCTCAATTTCCTCATCTGTAAACTGGGGATAATAATAGCACATACTTCCCAGGGTTGTTGTGAGGAGTGAATGAGATAGAATTTGTAGTGCTAAGCTTAGTGCCTGGTACTTAGGAGGCTCCGTATAAATACTTCTCCCCACCACCTTATCCCCTCATATTTTTGGAAGGGATTCAGATGGAGATGGTTCTGGGACAAGTTATTGCCCTGTTATTATTCCTTTATAGTTAGTATCCTACAGACTGATATAGATAGAAATATAGTAGTTGAATACAAATATTTGACCACTGGCTGATCCTGTAAACTCACTGAAAACACCCTTGATACAACTCCACTAGCAAACAGAATGACAAGGCAGTTGTGTAGCTCATTCTGTATGCATAAGATGGTTTTGATCTCTTTGTAATTGAATAAAAACGTTGGGACGTAAGCTAGTCTCTCATAGGCTCAGTGAAAACGCTGTCAGGACAACTTTGTGAGAGAGAATGAGTGGATGTGTACCTTGTCCTGCTCCCACATTATTTTAATTTCTTCTGCTAGGTCTCTATATTTCCAAAGTTTTTTGTTCTGTGTAGCTTGGTGATTGTGAGTCCTTGGTGTGGCTACCTCTATTTAAAATGTTGCTCTTCCATTTTTATGGATCAATATCATGTTTTTGTGATTGTGAACAATAGTTCTGTTTGTGACAAAGGTCCAATAGTTTATTTGTTGAGTTCTCTAGAATATATTTAGGTTAATCAGTCAATAAACACTTAACTAAGTACCTATGTGCCAAGCACATGTGAAGTAGGTAGGTGGCGCCATAGAGCATAGAGTGCCAGGCATTGTGTCAGGAAGACTCATCTTCATGAATTCAAATCCAGCCTCAGATACTTACTAGCTGTGTGACCCTGGGTAAGTCACTTGAATCTGTTTGTCTCAGTTTCCTTATCTCTAAAATGAGCTGGAGAAGGAAATGGCAAGCCACTCCAGTATCTTTGCCAAGAAAACCCCAAATGGGGTCATGGAGAAGTAGACACAACTGAAAGATGATTAGACAACAATGTGCCAGGCTCTGCGCTAAGTGCCAGAGGTCTATATTTGAGTATTGGGATTTTCCACCTCTTAGTTTATGAAAGATAGGAGCTTATGATATGTAAAGTATATGGCTTTCTCTTAGTTAGTTTTAATTGATAAGTAATGGATAAATGAAATATAACTGTTAGGGAAACATGAGAAATTAATAATTTTCAAACTCGAAGCTATGGTAAGTAAAATTTTGCTGAGATAAAAACTCTTAGCAGTATAATTTATTATTGTTTTGAGTTTGGATTACAGGGATGGTTGTCAAATTATAATACAAGGATGACTACATCTAAAGGGGGAATTATACAAAGCAATAAGACAAAGATGTACTATAAAAGTTTCCTAACGAAATGGAAGACTAAATTTTGAGAAAGTGAAAAGATTAGATTTTCTCTAAGAACTATATACATATGTTTAGGATTAGCTTCCAAATGTATCTAATATGGAAATTCAGGCTTTGAGTATGTTTTAGTGATAAGTTCTCAAAATTGGATTAAGGATTTTACATATAAAATTCTATTGATAATTGTATGGATAATTGTAAAGAAAGCACAATTATTTTGCATTTTAAAATTATCTGATCATTTTAAAAGACAGAAGAGTTCATTTTACAATTAGACTCTCATGAATTTTTTTTAAGATTCTTATATCAGGCACAGGGCTTAGGGAAAGAGAAAAACAGCACGTGGTATATAAAAACAAATTCTCTGATATTTCAGGCAGGGAAAATCAAATTTCAAAGACTGTACTGATTTGTATTAAATCTTGTTACTAGTAGAGTTTTATCAGAA
This sequence comes from Pseudochirops cupreus, assembly GCA_028627135.1. Taxonomy (NCBI): domain Eukaryota; kingdom Metazoa; phylum Chordata; class Mammalia; order Diprotodontia; family Pseudocheiridae; genus Pseudochirops; species Pseudochirops cupreus. Next base: position 534,976,994 of record CM053581.1, read on the forward strand.
TTACCTAGGAATCTCTAGACGTAATTGGGAACCAGAGAAGCAGAGCCCTCTTCAGAGCTGCCTTGAGAATGAGATCCACTCCAGAATATCTGAGAGATCTCCAGGGACCAGACGACCACCAAGGACACCTGGGACTCAGAATGTGAGGATTAAATGAACACTGGAAATGTGCTACTAGGATAAAAGGAGACTTGATGTTAGCCAATATGGATGATCATTATTTTATTGCTTTGGCCTTTTGTTTCAAGATGTTTATATTTAAGTTTTCTTGGTTACTTTGGTGACATGTAAATCTCGATTCTCAAACATAGTTCACTGTAAACCTTTTAAGTAGTTTGATCTGTAACCTGACTATGTAATTTTGATTATGAATATGTGAAAAATCTTAGATGTTTGGCTTATAAGTGATCAATGGAGGAAGTGGGCTATCTACTCCCCCATGAATCAAAAGGGGGAAAATGAGGGAATTAGAACAGCAAATGATAGAGGGAATTGGGTGAACTACACTGATTCTATCTTGCAGCTGAATCCTGGAGCTAGCTAAGTTCCCTTTCTATTCAATTATGGAGGTCTAGTCCAATTTCTGTCTTTCATTCAATCGTGGGAATTGGGAGAAAACCTTATTTCATTGTTTGATCCTAGCCCTGTGTGGCTGGGAATCTGGACCACCTGTACTTGCTGCTTAGATATCCTTATCTAAGGACCTAGGTTATGCTGACCAGAAACTTAATCAGTCCCAAAGATTGATATTAAGGACTTTTCTCACAAATGTACATTTCAAGCAATCCATCTGTCTTAACTGAAAAAATGGCCCTGTATTGATTACTCAGTTATTGTTTCCCTGTTTCTTTAATTGTTCATAGACACTTGGAAGGAGTGAGACACCTCTTCTTCTGATTTCAGGGAATGGAACCTGTTCACTCTCCCCCTTCCAACTTGGAAAGTCCCTAATCTTTCATTCAGTTAGAAATCAGATTACCTAATGTTATATTGTTTCCTTTTAAGTAATTGACTTTATTTGATTAATTGTTTTTGATGTATAAAAATCTGTTCTCCCTTTATTTGGGGTCCAGGGCCAAAGCTGAGGAGACCTGATCCCACTTTGTCAGGTGATTAGTATGTCCTATTTAATAAATCAATATGCGTGGAATCTTGAACCTTTGTTTCCTCAGTCATTTCATCTTTCACCCTCCATAAAGGAAGGATGGATTGGTCATGGGGCAAGAAAGATGGAAAGGAATTGTGGTTGCTAGCCAGTGTACTTCTCTGGTGTCCTTGTGATGTCAGGAGAAAGTCAGGAAGGTATCCAGCACATTGGATGGACCAACCTCCCCCAATCCCCCTTAACTTACTGGAAAACATAGACAAGAGTTTAACTGATTGGCAGACAAGGATGTTTGTGTTTTTTTTTAAACCTGAACCCTTGGAAGAAACTCCCAAATGGATGCAACTGCAGATCCATTTGGGTAGAATTAGTCTAAGATAATTGCATAAGGGGGAGGAGGAGATCCCAAAGTCTTCATAGGTTCAACACCAACTTTCTTGCCTTGTCCTACTGGAAGGACCTATTAGCTGGTATCCTAGAACAGTGCCTTGAACACAGCAGGTGATCTGAAATTTCTTAGAGTCATGGTGATTTTGGAATCAGCTACCCAGGTTTGCTGTCTAGAGCCTCCTGCTCTAAATCTCTATACATTAACACTCTAACTGCCATCTCCAGTCCTGACTTTGCTTCTCTGACTCTTTATTGATTGACACAGTCCTGCTGCTTTTAATCCTGCCTGTGTAATAGGCTTCTATCTCAGCCAGATAATCTCCTACTGAATTAGTTACCCTTAGGCACCTTGAATAAGTCTCCAGGGGTAGACTCAGTAGCCAATGGGGATTCCAACTTCAAGACAAAATATAAGAGGTTCTTTTTACAACACTACTATAGGGGAACAGGAATGGTGTTCACTTCACACATATTTTACATTATCATTTAGTATATGGGACCAGTTGGGCTTGAGGTTAGGGGTGTATGGACAGATGTCTTTGGTCTATAGAGGATATGCCATTTGAGTCTTTGCTGTTAGAAAGTCCTTTTATTTCAGACACTAGTTTTGAATCAGATTTTTATCTTAATTATTTTTCTTTGACATGAGGGTGATTTAACCTGGAGAAAGATAGCAAATGACTGTAATGGAAGACAAAAGGAATCAATAAAATATATTACAAATAAGCCCCTTTAAAATGGTATAGTTTTCTATGACTTTTCATGATTTTAACACTCATGATAAAGGTTCACAAGCTTGTTCACTCGTTTCCTCAATTTCCTGGCTGAGTTTTGAGCAAGATTGATAAATTTAACAATCTTAATTTCAAAGAATCTTTGAAAATGTCTTTCTAATGGGAGTGTATAAATTATGCTTTCTTTCACGAGACCACCCATCTGTGCTTCAATACTGCCTGAGAATTGTAAAATATGCTAAAAAGTACGTTAGCTTATTAGAAAATATCCAAAGGAAGATTTAAAAAATGATTTTTTAAAATGGAAAAGCAGTTAAATCCAGGAATGACGTACTTATAGCCAATACTAGAATTGGAAACAGTTTGGAAAAATGTAACTGAAATGTGTCAGACTGCCAGACTGTGTTGTGGACTGGAATCTCTGCAGACAGACATATTTTACACATGCTATTTTAGTCCCATGCAGGTTCTAACCAAAGTTTAATGATTCAAAAAATGTTCACATTTTGTATCTTAAAAGAGTGATAGATCACTTGTTATAAAATTACCCTCCTTTGTGATACTCAGTGCTTTCAAATTAATTTATAAAATGATTGCTATGACTATTATTAAGAAGGCCAGTTAGGTGGTGCAGCGGACAGAGTGATAGGTCAGGAGTCAGGAAGCATGAGTTAAAAATCTGGCCTCAGACACTTATCTAGCTACATGACTCTGGGCAAGTCAATTGACCCTGTTTACCTCAGTTTCCTCATCTGTAAAAATGACCTGGAAAAGGAAATGACAAACCACTCCAGTATCTTTGCCAAGAAAACCTCAAGTGAAGAGTCAAACATGAATGAAATGACTGAACAATAGATTTATTAAGATAACTGGATAGGCAACTTGGTACAGGATGGAGAGCCAGGCTTAAAGTCAGGAAGCTCCTAGTGTAAGTCCCAACTTCCACACATGGGTGTGTGACCTTGGGCAATGAACTAAGTTGTAGAGAAGGTGCTGCCTTGAACTGGTAGTGACAGCTTCCTGATTAGGAATTCTCTCTTCCCTACTGAAATCACAAGTCCAACACAAAACCAAAAATCACACAGGGAATGAACAGTGAAGAGTTTTGCCCTCAGGACACTAAAAGAGAGAATGTGGTACTCACTGCAAGATGCACAGAAGATGAGGATGATGATGGCAATGCTGCCGATGGCACCCTTACACCAGAGCAATCATTACTAAATCATACTGAGCAGCATGAAATGAAATAAAACTAGTGAACAGTAAAGGAATGAATGAAATTAAACCTGAACATTTGCCAAAAGGGCAAATGTTTATTCATTCTTTTCCTTTGACTTGTGCTTCAAAAATTAAAAGGTTGATGGGGCTTCATTTATAAATCTTTCCATTTCACCTTGGCTAAGCTCTCGATCTATCTTTAGAAAGCATCCAATGGAGCAGACTTCTCAAAATGTTAAAAAACAGCAACAACAACACAAAATCACCTAAATAAAGCAATATTATTGTCTAAAAGGATTGGGAGTAAGAAAGATCATCTAGGAAATAGAAGATGTGATTTTCGTAATATATGACAATATACAGGAATGCATAAAAATACTCAGATCATTGGATGATGGATGACTTTTTCAGGTATAGATAGAAATCACTGTTAGTATCTGTGAGCTGGATGATGCTCTGATTTAATGGGAGAGGAAAAGCGGAACAGGTTTTACAAGGAATTATCATGAGAGCAAAGCTGGACAAAAATGAAAGATTTGCTCTATCTTCAATCTGGGACCTTCAGGAAAGTAACTAGTGTTCTGAATGTTTGTTTAATTTATTTTTAATAAGGTGGTGTGTACAAAGAACACAGCCATTAAATATTTTAGGTCATTTGGTCCATCTGTTCTGATTGTCAATATGCACATTTGTGATTGGTGAAAATTGAGGACTGCTTCTGCTCCTTCCTCTCTAGTTCATGCCATTACAAATTTATAAGGAAAACAGCTATTGATAAATAACTGAGCAAATTTAGGAAAAGGGACTTTATAGCACCCTTTCCTCTCTCATTTTGAGTATGCAGTTTTAAATAAAAACAAATGAGTTCAAAGACTTGACTTATATGCACTACCACTTCATCCTGGAGGCCTTTCTCAGTCCCCCCCCGGCTGCCGACACCATCTCTCCTGAAACTATATTCCATCTACTTTGTATTAATTTTGTAAGCATAGACTTATCCATTTTGTCCTTACCATCAAAATGAGAGACACAGTATCATGGTGGGTAGAGTGTTGTCACTGGGAACCAGGAAGGACTGGATTGTAGGTCTAATTCAGATACGTATCAGCTGTCAACCTGGGCAAGTCAGCTAACTGCTTAACATTCTAGGCAATTCTCTAAGACTTTACGTTACATAGGGAGTGCCTGTAGACACTGGTAGAGGGAACTACCTCCTCCAGGAGTTTCCAATACTAATAAAATGGTCCAATCCCCATACGAATATAAGTGCCTCAATGGCAGAGACTATTTCTATTTTTTTTTAATCAAATCCCAATGCTGAGCTGAGTAAGTGCTTACTAGACACTCATTCATTGACTGATTTTACAAGACCATGGGTTCTCTTCTCTCCTTTTTCCTTAAGAGGAGGAAACTTTTATACCTCCTATTTTGTCTTTTGTTTGCTTGTTTTTACAAAAAGGTACTTATATAAAACACAATTTCAGGTTCCATCTTCTCTATAGATTAACCAGATACACACATATATGTGAATATATGTATATATATATATATATATATATATATATATATATATATATATATATATATATGTATATATGTGGTTTTCTCAACCTTCAGACCCTTAACTTTTGAGACTGGGACTCAGCTCTGACATGGAGGCTCATGGTTACCACCTCTCTCTGACCAGTCTTGTCCCTTAGTTAGGGGGAATTTAAAGATGATGAAGAAGACTGAATGTGAAATGGTAAGGGTCCTTTACATCAAACATTTCATTTTACACATTGGGAAGCTGAAGCCCAGAGAAGGACATATCTAAGGAGAAAAAGAAGAAGGATCAATTCTTGAACCCAAGTTTTTTTTACTCTAAATCTATTAAAATTGCTGCTGGTTTCACCCGGATTTTGTATACCTTGTAGCCAGGACCTGAGGTCTTGCCTGTCACACTGTGTCCAAGCCCCTTGTTATATGAAATTCCTGCTTTGGTTCCTTGTATGACCTCCTACTTCCTTTGAGACTGAAGCTTGATACTTCCCTGTTCTGGTTCTTCCAGGCACAGATGTCCTGACCCCTGAGACCCAGTCCTTGCTATCTGATTTCTTTAAGCTCTCTGAGGCAGTAGCTCTGAATTTTAAATTGGCATCATCTCTTTCATTTGAGTCTCATATCTGACACAGGGATCAGGCCTTCCTGCTGCTGGCTTTCAGGCCAGTCTGGACCTCTAGGGATTGCCTACTAGTGGAATCCTCTTTGATATCCTGTCCCTGCCTTCATCACCCATCTGGTTTCTGATTTCTGGGTTTGGCCTACCTCACTGCTAACTAAGCCTCATTTACAGAGGTCACAGACTTTTTGACCAAATCCCTAGCCCGCATGGTTACATATTTCATAGTAAGGATGGTCAATTATCCTGGATTTCTGACCATGTTCCTAAAAGTTACAAAGTTTTCAGTTCTTGCTAAATCAATGAATAAATAAAAATTCACGGAGCACCCTGAACATATTTTCATGAAGACATAGTAGCACTTTCCACATTCTGAAAAGTTTTTAATGCAGATGAGATGAAAGGAAAGGCCCACAATACCATAAAGAATAGATTATGACCTTGAGGTCTTGGTGGACCCAGGCTGAAGTGCTAGCTGTGCTAAAAAAAAAAAAAAAGGAGAGACAGGAGAGACTGTCTTGAAGAGATTGGAGTCAAACAGAATTGACACTAGTTCTAGAATATGTGTCTGGGTAACAGTATATAACCCAATTCAATTTAACCAATCCTTACAAAGCATCTAATTTGTGCAAGTTACCTTGACAGATGCTGGGGAACAAATAAAAGAAATGACTGAAATCTGTCCTACAGGAGCACATGTAGGTGGACTGTGCCAAGGGGAAAGGGGAAAGTCAGCAAAAAAAAAAGGGGGGGGGAGAGTCAGCTCTAGGAATATCGGGAGAGCTGGGAAAGGGGTGAGGATAGAGAGTGATCAAAGGGGACTTCCTGGAGGTGGTGGCACCTGAGATCATCCAAGCGGGCCAGTTACTTTGCTAGGTAAAGGGCATACAAAGATGAACACAAAACAGTCCCTGACCCCAGGGACTTCACATCCTATTGTGTGTTTAGGGGAAACAAGCTGAGTCAGTACAAATTATACCCAAAGTAAACTCAAAGGAATATTTTTTCGCAAGGAGGGTACTAGCAGCCAGCTGAGGTTCGGTTGGTGTTGGGTGGGAGGCAGCTGAGCTTGAGGGATTATGAAATGTGGACTAAATTTCAGGCATGAGAGACAGCTTGCTTGAATGCATGGACTTTTCTTTTTCCCCTTGCTAATATTCAGATTTATTTGAATGGTGCATGTTTGATAAGGGAGATATTTACGTGCTCAATTGCCCCAAAGTATGCCTTCTTTTCTTTTTCTTTTTCTGGATATGTAATATTTTATTTCACCCCCAATTACATGCAAAAACAATTTTTTAATATTTTTAAAAGTTTTGAGTTCCAAATTCTATATCCCTCTCCCTTTCCCTCTCCTTGAAATGGTAAACAATCATATATAAGTTATATATGTGCAATCATGTAAAACATTTCTATATCAGTCATAATGCATGGAACTCTTATAGCCTCTCTCTATATTAATTTTCTTTTTCTGAACCAGACCTAGGATTTCATCATTTTCTTCATGAGACAGTCTTTATAAGGGGCCCATGGCTAGAAGAATTTATCATTTAATGGCAAACCTGCCAATGACAAGTCTCCGGGAATTAGCAAAGCTGACCTGCCTATTCTAGGATCATAGATTTGGGACTGGAAGAAACCTAAGTGGCCAACCCCTCATAGTAGTAACTACCACTACTAATAACTAGCATTTATATAACAACTTGGGGTTTGCAAAGTACTTTACAGGTATTATCTCATTTGATTCTCAACAACTCTGCAAGATGGGTGCTATTATGATCCCCATTTTACAGTTGAGAAAACTGTAGAAGACAGAAGTTAAATGACATGTCCAGGGTCACATGGCTACTAAGTGTCTGAGGCTAAATTTGAACTCAGGTCTTTCTGACTTCATTCAGGTCCAGCACTCTATCCACTGTGGCCCACAGAGGAGAGGGGACCTATCCAAAGGTATCAAAAAACAGCAAAGCCATGAACCCATGTCCTTTGACACCAAAGCTAACCCTTTCCACTGTACCATCCTGCCTCCCTCAATGACAGATGACAGACAAGTCCATCACCAGGCTGCTTTTTTATCTTAGAGGAATGGACCATACCCTGTGCTCTACTGACAAAGCCTGAGAGAGCCTACAGTCTGGCCGAGGCACTGATGCAGGCCAAGAACTTGGTCTCCCTGAAAGTTCGAGAATCAACTCTGAACTACTGCAAGTACTTTCCCATTAGACTTGGGATTCCTAACTCAGACCAGTTACAAATTACAAGGCATATTGATCTAATACACCATTAAGCAATAAAATGGTTCAATTTGTCATGTTCCCAGAGAGGATTGTGGGATATTCTCCTTACTGCTGCAGGATCTTCTTGAGGCTTTGTAGCATCCTCACTCAGCAGAACTAATGATGAGAGAGCCTGTATTTCAGCCCCTTGTTTCCAAAACCTTAACGCATGTAAATAAGTCATTATTTTGGACAGGGTATACTTTCTCTTATGCTATTTATAGGGACGATTTGTACATTTTGAACTGCAAATTCTATTTCCTGACTGTAACAAATTATCCAATGAATGAATATGGGGACATACATTTTACCTAAACTAGGTAATAAAAACTTTCCCCTCCCCCCCAAAGTGGTAGCACAGATTATAATACTCTATTAACATAAATGTATATTGGACTCCCTGGCCTGTGACACTCATTACTGTGCATGAGAAGCATCCAATGGATTTGTTCAAAATCAAAACTGCCTTCTCTGGATAATGACGAAACACAGACATAGAGCCTCATATGAGACAAGGGGTAAGGGGCAGGGCCCAGTTTAAACTTAATAACATAATCAAGCTTAGCAACATAACAACAATGACACTACTAATAATTCACTTTTATATATTATTTGATGAGTAGTCTGGAGTACTAAATAGAGGGCTTAGTGTCAGGAAGATCTGGGGTTCAAGTCCTACCTTTTACATATACTGGCTGTGTGACCCTGGGACCCCCCCAAACTATTCCCTAAGACTATAATTTGCAGAATGGGTGTTGGTGTGCATTGGTAGGGGGCATTTTCTAATTGGAAGTTTTGTCCAACAACCAATCATAATATGCATTCAGTAAGTGTCTATAATGCATCTAGCATTCTGTTAGACAGTGGAAAGACAAGGACAAAAATCAATCAGTCTCTGCCTTCAGGGAACTTATATTCTACTGGGAGAGACAAAATGTACAAATTAATGAAATAAGTTTGGTCATATATACATACATGCATGCATTTACATATATATATATATATATATATCCATGAAAATATATGTGTATATATATACATATACACACATATATTGCACATATGAATTTAAATTGCTATATAGAGCACTTATAACTCCTCTGTGCATTCACTTGAATTTTACAGATTAAGAAACTGAGGATAAGTAAAGTATAAATTATTTGCTGGTGACTGAGCAGTTAGTACTAAGTGACCTAACAAAATGCCTTACATGTAGTCAGCATTTAGTAAACATTTGTCAAATGAATTGAATTTCTTTGGAACTAGAACCTAAGTCTCTTGATTCCAAACTCAGTATCTTTGCTTTTCTTTGTATCACTATATGCTTGGCATATCTGTTGTTGTCCCCTCGTTTTAGTCATTTCTGATTCTTTGTGACCCCATTTTTGAGTTTTCTTGGCAAAGATACTGACATGGTTTGCCATTTACATCTATAGCTCATTTTACAGATGAGGAAACTGAGGTAAACAGGGCAAAGTGACCTACCCAGGGACACACACCTAGTAAGTGTCTGAGGCTGGACTTGAACTCAGATCTTCCTAATTCCAGGTCTGACACTCTATCCACTGCACCACCTAGCTGCAGCCCTTCTGATTCTAGGTGATGTTTTCCATAGTAATTTATTTGAACTATAATTAAATGGGAAGAAAAATGTAGAAATACTAGAGTGACTAGACTCGAGTCTGCCAAATGGTCCCAGAAGAATTGGTTTTAATTTCTCCTGTACTCTTATCACACCTCACCTTCTATTTAGTACTATAGATGTGATATCTATATGTCATGATAACGTTGAAAGAGTACTGGTGTCAAGAGGACCAAGGTTAAAACCATCCTCTGACAGTTAGGACTTGCATGACCTTCGGCATGGCTTTCCTCTCCCTGGGCTTCACATTCCTCATCTATAAAATGGGGGGTGTTGGGCTACCCAGCCTCTGAGGTCCTGTCCTTTCCAGCTGTAGATCAGAGATCCTGGGCACAGGGCAACCCAAGGAATGACCCGAGGTTGACCTGGTGCTGCTGGGCAATGAGTCCTCCAAGAAGAAACGTGCTAAGAACTGAAAACAAAATCCATCTCCATCGATTAGGGGGATGGCTCAACAAAGTGAGCAACAGGACTGGAATGCAACATAGCATAAGAAACAATAAGTAATTCTGAGACACACAGGAACACACACAGACATAGTAAAGTAAGCAGAACTAAGGAAACAATATATACCATGATTACAACAATATAAATGGAGAGAACACCACCAACAGCAGCAAACAAAACACTGTAATTACAATGACCAAGCCTAGCCCCAGAGAATGGATGAGAAAATTTGTCTCCCAACCTCCTTTGCAGAAGTGGGGGCTTATGGGTGTGAAACGTTGTATTCACCGTCAGACTCAGGCGATACAATGATTCATTTTCTACTTTTCCCCTTTCTTTTTATTCTTTGTTACAAGAGATGGCTCACTGAGTAGAAGAGTTGAGAGATAATCAGATATGAAGACCACACACTAGAACATACTGTCTGGGTGGTATTCTGCTTCTTCTACTTCCTTCTCCCCAAAAGTCCAGGGGCTATTTTGCAGCAGGCAAACCAGAAATGACATCAAAACCAGCAACAGATGATTTTCTAGGCATCTTGCATCCTCCGCTTCTTCCCTGTCTCTACCCTGGCTGACCTCAGACCCAAGATTCACCCACTTCTCTCCCAGGGTTCTGTTCTGGTTTATATGAGATCTGGTCATTGTCAGGCAGACTCATGAATATTTCTGCCAGTCTTCTACAAGGGAAGAGACCCATCTCCAGGCTGCATAGCTGCATAAGCGACCAGATGGCATGGAATTTCCATTCAACCATTTAAATAATAAAAAAGATATGTGATAGTATGGGATCTGCAATGAAAAGAGACTTCAGATGCAACAGGGGGAAAAAAAGGTTTGGTTCTGAAACGGGACTTTCCTGCTAATGGAAGCTTGTGAAATGAGGGACAAGTTAATCCTCCAGCTGTTTACAGTTGTGCTGGAGAGGAATTTGAAAGCTTGGGTTTCTTGTTTACAGCATACAACTATGGCACATCAAATATAATAATATATATCTCTTAGGTTGATAGTTCCATTAGATTGTAAGTTCCTTGAGGGTAGGGTCTGTCTTTTCCCTCATTTTTGTATCTCCAGCACTTAGCACAATACCTGGCACATAGCAGGCATTTAATAAATGTTTATAGATCAATTGATAGTTAGAGTTTCCCCCCTTTTAAAATGAAGACTCTTTACGCTATAGTCCCAGCATATAGACTAGAGATTATAATACTATATTGAAGGCAATTCCTTGTTCCAAGAGAAAGAGAGAAAATTTTACCCAGTGAGTCTGAGGGGAAAGACTTAGGAATCTAAGCAATAGGTGGTGCTAGACCTAGAATCAGGAAGACCTGAATTCAAATCTAACCTTAGAGACTTACTAGACATGTAACCCTGAGTAAGCCATTTAATACTGTAAAATAAGCTGGAGAAGGGAATAGCAAACCACTCCAGTATTTTCAAGAAAACCCCAAATGGGGTCATGGAGAGTCAGGCATGACTGACACAACTAAAACAATTGGAAATCTAGACTTTCTATAATTAAGAAATTCAATTTCTACAGAATACATGTAGACCACTCTCTCATAGTTCTGCTTAGCATTTCCCACATATTAGCATCCAATAAAGCTTTAGAGGATGCTAAAGAGTCAGCACATACAGGTTTAGGAGACTCAGAGAAGACTGAGAGATGTCTGATATGGTAGAAAGACTCAGATTTGGAAGCAAGGCCATAGGTTTAAATCTCAGCTTAGTTATTTATGACTCCTGGTACACTGGGTGGGTCAATTAATCTCTCTTGTTCTAGAACTATGGTCACAAGATTATGAATGACATCAGAGAACAACTGGAAGAGCCTTGGACTTATAGTATGAGGGATATGGGTTAAAATTCCAGCTCTGCTATTTACTGCCTGTGTGGCCTTCGGTAAATGATTTAACTCATCTGAAAATCAGTTTCTTTATTGGAAAAATGGCAGAATTAGACTAGGGGGCCTCTAAGTATATTCCTTCGAGTTTTAAACTATAGCATAGCTTCAGGATTTTGTAAAAACGAAATTATTTGACTCCTTTAATAGCTATTAAGAGTTTTAAAGTCCTAGTATTGAATGTTAGATAATGGGGAGATTGGTTAAGGTTTGGGGTAGAAAAGATTAAAGATTCTGATTCTTGCAGCATCAACTATTTGAATGTATGATAGCAGAAAAGCCAGTTAGGCAAACCCAGTAGCATATGGTAGGCCCTTAATTGTCACTTAATTATATAGGAAAATTTAAAACTCATATATTACATCTTTTGTGATGAATCTTCGGCTGCTTCCGAGTAGTCGGCACTCTGTTAAATCCCAAGAATTTGAGAGCAGAAGTCAAATGAGTCCTGTCTGTCACCAGACCTCCAATCCCCTAAGGTCCACCTTCTCTTTGCTTTTGATCTTATGCGGAAATAAGTTTTCAAAGTGTTTTTCAATTTTTTTTTATTTGATCCTGTTAAAAGTAGAAACTGCTCAGTTGCATTTTTTTTTTCGCCATCAAATGAAATGTCTGTCTCTGGCTATTTCTTCTGAGCAGGGAGCAGTGCCATTGGAGATTTGAAGAAAAGAAAACCACATTAAAAAAAAAAAGAAAACTTGCCCAGATGTTGTGGGGGAAAATGTGGGTTTTAAAGAACATTTTTGCTGTGACTGAGCTTTCCATATTTCTTTGTTCATGTCATTTTTAATTGTATAATTTAAGAAGTAAAAAGCAGACAAGTGGACAGTAGAATAGAGCAAAGATATAAAAAAATAAAAACAGTGACTGAACAAAGGCCATGCTGCCTTTTCAGACCTTGGACTTGCAGTCAAGAGGATTCTTTAGATACTGTCTAGCTATGTGACCTTGGACAAGTCACCTAACCTTTATGTGCCTTTGTAAAATGAAGACATTAGACTTGATGGCCTCTAAGAACTATGTAAGCTTCAAATCTATGAGAATGCAGAGGACAAAAGTAAGTAAAGCCTCATGAAATAAGGTTATGGTTTGCTGACTATAGCTCTGTCAGGGGTTTTATATGATCTACAATTGATATATTTTTAAAAATGTTTTGTTGATAGCTTTTTTATAACATTACAATTATTTCAGAAAATACTCCATTTTCTGTCCTCCTTCTCCCCAAATCTGCCCAAGAATTGAATTCTTCTTTGTAACAAGGAAAAACAGTTAAGCAAAAAGCCCAGATACATAGACCTCATCTGATAATGTTGATACCATTCAATTGTAGTAGCCCCGAGCCTCTCTGCCAAGAAAAGGAACACGTTTCATGGTCCAGTGGTTGCTTTCCACAGGATATAAAAGAAACAGCTTTTTGTGGCCTCAGATCCTTCAGCTTTAAAGGAGGGGCTGCCTATTCCTGCCGGGCACTTCAACTGCACACACACACTACAGAAGGAGGCTAGCAGGATGGTCATTCTTTTCTCTTTGTGTAAACCTTTTTTCCTTTCTATCACTAGAGTCCATCTTCCTTCCAAGAGGCCAGCTCCAACCTCAGGCAGCAGCAGGAGGGATGTGGGGCCCAAAGAATGTTCCTCTTGGAGTCAAAAGACCTGAGTTTGACCTAAAGTTCTGCCCCTTACTACCTGGGTGAGCTTCGCTAAATTAAATCACCTCTTTGGCCCTCAATTTCTCATTTGTAAAATGAGGGACTGAGGTTATATAATCTCTGAAAATACCTTCCTCCAGACCTGAAATCCTACTTTCTTTAGTCTTGACACAAACTTAGAGTTGAAAAAATGTAAGCAATGCAGTTGAGGCTACCTACAGAACCTTTAACTAGTTCAGCCTGTATGAGTTTTGTTGGCAATGTCTCAAAGAGATGGATCAGTTTATAGGGTTGGAAAATCCAACAAGGGCCTCAGAGAAAAAAAGAGTCATGAAAAATATCATTATTGAGAATCTACTGATTTTAAAGTTTTTGTTTCTTCTTAGTGATGCTATTTTACTTCCCTCTCACTGTGAAGAAGAAAATTTCTGTGCAAAAATGTGTTGTATGGTAGGCAAGCAATGGCTGAGACTCTTCAGTCATCAACCTTCTCACAGAAGATTGACTCAGTTTCTGACACCAGGAGTGTGAAATATGTGAAGAAAATGTGGGGAGAAGAAAATCCACTAGGTTTTGAACTGAATCTTTTCCTGGGTGCTTAAAAAATCAGTCCAAAAGATATATGAGAAAAATAGTTTTGATTTTAATGCTCTCTGTCTCTCTCTCACTCCCCCATTAGTTTCTTTCTCTTCTTCCCTTCCTGCCTCCTTCTCTCTTCTTCTTCCTCTTTTCTCTCTCTTCCTCACTCCCTGCCTCCTCCTTTTCTCTCTCCTTTTCTCCTTCTTTGACCCTCTCTTTCTCTTCCTGTCTTCCTCTTTTTCTATTTCCTTTTCTATCACTCTTCCTTCATGCCTCCCCCTCTCTCTTTTTCTCTTCCTTCCCACACGATCTCTCTTAATATCGATGTAAATCTATCTAATCTGTTTACCACATATATCAAACATGCATGTATGTATGTATCTATCTATCTATGTATCTGTCTATCTATCGATCAATCTATCCATCCATCCATCCATCTTTGTCTGTCTGCCTGCCTGTCTGTCCCTATGTATCCAACTATCTATCCATCTATCTATCTATCTTTCTCTCTACCTGTCTATCTGTCTATCTATCTATCTATCTATCTATCTATCTATCTATCTATCTACCTATCATCTATCTTCCTAGCTGGAGACAATATAATTAAGTGGAAAGAGCACTGGATTTAGAGGGAGAAAACCTGATTTTGAATCCCAGGACTGCTCCTTCATCCCTGTGTGCTCTGTGACATTAAGGAGGACATTTAGCCTTTCAGAGACTTAATTTCCTTGTATATAAGATGAAGGAGTTAGCCTATGTTGCTTATGAGTCCCCCTCCAGCTTTAAATCTCTGACTCTATGTACTCAGATAGTCAAAATTCACACAGAACTCTTCCCCACCCCCACCCCATTCTCTACTATAGAAGTCTGCTGTCCGGGCCCCAATCCCAGCCCCTACATGATGTCTTTCAAATTGACTTAGGAGCATAGATCTAGAATTTAGATTTATTAGCATCAGGACCTTCCTGTATGTAAATTCCTTCCATCTATACAGATGGACAGTTTGTAATTTTGGAGCACTAGCCTGAGGGAAATGGAAAATTTTGGACTTGCCAAGGTAGGATCATGACCCGAGTTCCAGACACAAAAGACATATAAGTCACCAACTTCCCTCAACTCTGCTTCGTTATCTGTAAAACAGGTATAATAATGGTACCTACTTCCCAGAGTTGGGAGGATCAAAAAAGATAACATGCAAAACCCTTTTGTAAACCTTAAAGTGTTATATAAATGTGACCTGTGTTTGTCATCAACACCAGTTAGCTGAAGACTACATTACATTGCTCTGTGTGTGTGTTTATGTGTGTGTGTGTATGTGTGTGTGTGTGTATATGTGTGTGTATGTGTGTGTGTGTGTGTATATTCATAGGATCACAGGAGCATACATTTTGAGCTGGAAGGGACCTCAGAGCCCACCTACTCCAAATACCACATTATACAGGTGAGGAACCGAGGCCCAGGGCTGTTAGACATCTTGAGCCCTGCTACACACCCCCAAACAGCAGAAGTCACATTCACTGTGTTATATTATTAGGAGCAATTGCTAAGCCTCAAGGCAAAGTAATGAAGCCACAGGCACTGATGGGTTCTTCTAACCATAGCTCCTGATGATACCTAAAGGACAGACCCCACCAGTTAAAAGGGCTCTGGGCTCACCCAGCCATAAATGCAGCTTCACCCACACCCCTGCTGGGTGCAATGCCATCTGTACTGGGAGCTGACAGCAGTTGACAGATTCCATCAACAGACAGTGAATGGATTCCTCAGGAAGCAGGGAGACAATTGTAGACTATTTTAGCTAGCGGTCACTACCTTTGTTAATTGTGGTTTAATGGTTAGTGGACTAGGGCTAATGACTCATCCTCAAGCCTGGGTAGACATACTGCTCACCTGGGCAAGGGACCTCTGAGGAACACAAAGGGAAAGAAAAATAAGGAAGTGCATCTGGAACTGGGACCTGGGGACTAGAAGGCAGCATTAGCAGAAAGGGAGTTGAGTTTGCCTGGGTCATCAGTCAAGTCATTGGGTGAGCCACAGAGCATTGTGATTGTATCAGAGAACCCCAAGGCTGTCACAGCATCATAAGTTCATAGATTTAGAGCTGGAGGAATCTTCAAGGCCATTTAACCCAACTCTCTCATTTTACAGGTGAGAAAATTGAGGCCCTGATTAGTGCAATCTCACTTCCAAAGGCACAGAAGTCATAAGTGGTACAACCAGGATTCAAAATCAGGTCCTTTGACTCCAAATCTAGCACTCCTCCCCACCACCCCCCATGGACCATGATGCTTCTGTAAGGCTGTTGTTGCTTTTGAATTGTTTTAGATGTGTCACTTTGTGACTTTATGACTTTGCAACCCAGTTTAGGATTTTCTTGGCAAAGACACTAGAGTGGTTCGCTATTTTCTTCTCCACCTCATTTTACAGATGATGAAACTCAGGCAAACAGGGTATAGTGACTTGTCCAGGATCATACAACTAGGAAGTATCTGAGATTGGATTTTAATTCAGCTCTTCCTGACTCCAGACCCAGTACTTTATCCACCGTACCACCTAGCTACCTATAATAGTCAGCATGAAACAAAGAGAAGAGTTCAACTGAATTACAAGATTATAGTTTCTCTAGTTACCTTTGTCCCAGCAGAGATAGTAACCAGCTGCACAGGTGGTTTCCATGCTGGTGGAGAAGGATAAAGAAGGCTTAAGGAATGATTCTTTACCTTTCTGCCTTACTATTCAGGAAGGATAAAGAATGCGTAGGCAGGATGAAAAAAGTAATCCAAGAAGGAAACCAGGAAATGAAATGTTCTAAGGAAGTGGGGATAGGGGTAGAAATTGAAACCTGGATCAAGATATTGATGAGTAGATGAATATAAGACAGAGGAAGGGAAACACAGAGTCTCACAACTGGAAGGGACCTAAGAGGTCATCTAGAATCCAACTTCCTTCCATGTTATGGATGAAGAAATGGGCCTAGAAAGATTAAGTAACTTGTCCAAGGTCACACAAGATGCTGGAATGATGAGTTCTTAGCTAAGGATGACCCAAGGCCCAAGAACAAGTGTCTTTGCTCAAAGACTTGCTAATCTGATTATCAAGGCAGTGCAAGCTGAAGAGTATCCAAAAGGGGGCAACTTCTATGGGGAGAGGGTGAGACATTGCTCAAAGGATTTGGAAGTGTTTATCCTGGAGAATTGGAGACTTATGCTTGACATGAAAGCAATGTTTAAGTATCTCAAGGGCTGTAATATCAAAGATTTGTTCTGCTATGCCCTGGAGGAGAGAACCATGGAAAATGAGTGAAAGGTACTAACAGACAGCTTCCAGCTCAATAATAGGGAAAAAACCCCACCTTCCTAACAATCTGAGCCATGGAAAAGTAAAATGGGCTTTGTTGGGAGGTAATGAGTTCCCCTTCATTGGAAGCCTTAAATTAGAGGCTGGATGGATATCTAGAGAAGATTCCTTGTGACCGGGCTAGGTGGCCTCTGTGGTTCTGGGATTCTGTGAAAATTTTTAAAAAATTACTTTGGGAATAAGACTTTAAGTTTTAGCCTGAAAATGGAAGAAGAGAGAGAAAAGTGACCTGAGAAAGATAATTTCAGTAGGACATTGCTAATATTTAGAGGTCATCAGGAATGACAAAAAAATTACTAGCAAAGGAGATTATTATAAATTCATAGGAAAGAAGTAATGAGGAAGAGGAACAGTCGTACTGTTTAGAGACTTACATCCCAGTGAAAAGGAGGGGCCATAAATGAATTGAATTAAAGACTTTAACATATGCAAGTAAATGTAATATAATAAAGTCACTGTGATTTAGTAGGATGGGACTCCCAGTCTTTAATGGGACTCCTGGAATAGGGCAATCAAAGAGGGTGCCTTGTTCTATAGAAACACATTTCATACAAGGATCTGTTGAGTTGTGTTCTGAGTCTGGACCAGCAGGAGATGGCTATAGCCTGGTCACAGAACAACAGCTCTTATACTAAGGTTGAGTTGTACCAAAGAGATATATCCAGGATAAATGGAGGCCAATTCATGATTTCCAACAATGAAAATCCAGAAGTGTTACCAGGAAACTGGAGGTTGGGTTGGACACAGAGACAATGAGTTATATAAGTACCAGGAGAATGAATTTGTATGCTCAAGTTTTGTGACTTTTGGGTGTTCCTAAGGTCACACAGTTCGTAAATGTTAAGTGTCTGAAATAGAATTTGAACTCAGGTCCTCCTGACTCCAGGGCTGGCGCTCTATTCACTGTGCCATCTAGCTGCTCCCTAAAGTTTAGATTTTAACTTGACCTAAAGAACTCTGGGAGTAAATATTTAACAATCAGCTCTCTGATAAAAGTATAGATATCAAACATTTTAAAGTTTAATCTGCATTATTAACATTTTCCTCATCACTTTCATATATCCAGGCAATCAACAAGGCAATAAATCAAGCCCTGATTGATAGTATTTGCTGAGTTCCAAGATGTAAATGCTTCAAAATTGATTAATGGAATGTGTAAAATTGATATGAAAAATTGGTAATTGATAGAATTGAAAAATTGATAATTGGCTCTTGCAAGCCAGTCTATGCTAACTCCAGCACACCCCTGGCTGTTCCTATACCCAGATGCCATACTTGATATCTGTGCTTTTGCTAATCCTATGCATTTGTGCAGGTGACAAGACCTGGATGTCCTGATAATAAGAAGATATACACCTTTGTGGAAATGCCTAAATTAAGCAGGCATTTTGGTAAGAATAAAGGGAGAGAGAACTAGCAATTATATTATGGGAGTATACTAGAGATCACTAGGTCAGATAAAGGATATGAATGATGAATGTCTGATTCAGATAAAAATGTTGGCACAGAGACAAAAGATACTAACCATGAGAGACATCAGCCATCCAGGTAGTTGATGGCAATTTCATTCCATTATAAAATCAAAGTATCCAGTAAATTTTTTACTTCCTTTTCTGTCTATTTCATCTCTTAGAAGAAAAATAAAATGCGATAGAAACATAGAAAAGGCTGTGGACTTAATGTAAACAACAGGAAATTGCCGTTTGATGAAGTTTAAAGGACAAGAATCTTCGGGGAAGGTGACCATGCCATCTTAGAATTCATGATGACCAAGACCAAGAACACATTTGGACTAGGTTTCTCAATCCTTAAATTTAGTCTAGGAAGCCCTTCCCATTCCCCACCCTATCTCCTATCACTGGTCAGTCCCTGAGTGTAAAAGGAAAATGATTTTGGTGGACTTCAAACTTAATATGAATCGATAGTGTTATGTGGTTGCCAATCAATAAGCATTTAAGTTTCTTTTTTCAGGCATTCAATTTGATAGGCACTGGATATAGAAAAACAAAAATGAAATTGCCCCTACCTTCAAGAGGCTTATAATCTATCTACAAAAAATAAAAGCAAAAATAGTCTAGGCCTCATTAATAGAGAAACATGGTAATGGAGGGGGAGAGGGTGTTAACAGGTTTTCTTGCTTTCTTTTGCACTACTCAAACCATATTTAGAATAGCATTCAGTTCTATGTGATATATTTTAAGAGAGGCCACTGAAAAATTGGTACACATTCAGAGGGGATGGCAATGGGTCTAAAGACCATGTTATGTGAAGCATAACTGAATAAACTGGTGATTCTTGGGCTGGGGATGCAAGGCCTATGGGGAGAAATGATAGCTAACTCAAACCATGTGAAGTACCATCATATGGATAAGACAAATAATTTTGTGAGACTCTGGAGAACGGATCTGGACTGGTTACCAAACTTAGATATTTTTTTTTTGTCTTTTTGGAGGGGGGAAGGCAGGTCAGTTGAGGTTAAGTGACTTGCCCAAGGTCACACAGCTTGTAAGTGTCAAGTGTCTGAAATCAAACTTGAACTCAGGTCCTCCTGACTCCAGGGCCAGTGTTCTATTCTCTGCGCCAACCAGCTGCCCCCTAAAACTTAGATTTTAACTCAACTTAAAGAACTCTGGGAGCATTTAAGACGTCCCTTTATGGGACTGGGGGTACCTGGTTAGGGAGTGAATATCCAGTTCCTGGAGATAATCAAGCAGACAGTAGAAGACAACTTCCTGGGGCTGTTAGCATAAGGACTCAGGCCTCAGGGAAAGAGGAGGACTAGATAATCTCTTTAATACTATGTAATCTCACAATTCTATAAGGATCTCATCTGAATCTACACGTTCTTGACATTCACAACTAAAAACAAGGCCCTGGCTTTCTAATTCGTTATAAAAGTCTGGACTTTGAATAATCTCAGTTTCTATTCAGCACTTTTTTTCTTTTTAAACTTATTTAGTATTTTATTTTTCCCATTTACATGTAAAAACAATTTTTAACATTCATTTTATTCTGCACTTCTTATCAAGCATCTCAGTAAACCCCTAGTAAGCCAAGGTTAATGAGATATAGGCTAGACCCCCCTTGAGCTCTCCTTGAATCTTTGAGGTACAGGCTCTGGAAAACCCCTTGAAGTCTGATTGAATCTTCCTACTTGATGAGGCATTTGCAGAAGCCATTAAATATTTCATTGCGGCTGGGCCCAAACCTTTGTTATTAGCCTGGCCCTCCATTGTCCATCTGCTTCCCACCCTTGATATCAAATCCAAAATATCAATCCACTCTTGCATTGACCTCATTAACTCCTGGGGGTCCCAGAGCCTACACTTCATCAAAGTGAGTAACCATACTAGGTTACACTGAACACAACTGTCTTCACCTCCCTCTATTCTGCCTTCCATTGTCCATAGTCCCTGAAGTATGGGGGTGTATTTGTCTATTCTCCTTCTCTACTTGACTATAAATTCTTAAAGAATGCCAGCCAAGTTTTTGACATCCACTCAAAAGCCAAATTTATGCTTTATTAAAAAAAAAAACCTGGCCTTGTTAAAAGGTTTTTTCGTGGCCCCTATCAATTCATGTAACAAAATCATGAAGAGGAATAATTTTTAGTGGCACCTTGGCCAGCATCCTCCCTTTTCTAAACATAAGTTTATAATGAACTAAATAGCTATAAACTGTTTCCTCTTTGAACCCTTGCTTCCTGTACAACCCTAAAGAGGAAAGATTTTTAAAAGAGCTTGCTAGCACAAACCATACAGAAGAGAGAGAGAGAGGTATGTTATTTATGATTGCCCAGTGACTCAAAGCTTAGCCTGAGATTTGTAAAACCTCAAGTCTACACCACATCTTGGCTGCCAAGACTTTCACTCCCTTTGCCTTTTTCTGAGGGGGACTTTCAGGTCATGAATGGCCCATTCTCCAGCCTCCCCCCTCCCCTCCCAGACTAGAAAGGTACTTGGTTTGGCCAAATGACAGAAGTATTACAACTGTATTTGTAGAGATAACAGGAAATATAATCCATATGCCTGCAGAAGGAATTTGGAGCAAATCATTAGGAAAATAATGAGCTCCCCTTCTGTTGTTGCTTTGGGAAGAGCTTATCTGCTGATTTTAGCAACATTATTTAAGACCAAGACATAATATTTATAGATATTTAGAGCTGGGAGGAACTTCAGTGGTCACTGGATTCTAGCCTCACTTTCTCCTTTTACAGATGAGGAAACTGAGGCTTGGAGAAATTATGAGACTTGCCTCTGGTCACCCAACCAGAAGGAATCAGGGATGGGATCTGAGTCCACATCTTCCTGTGTCAGTCTCTTACTCTGTGTGTCTGTCTCTCTGTTTCTGTTTCCAACCCCCATGCCTCCACTGCAGCAGATTGCTCCCTCCACATAAGTCATGATGTTTGAAATCCATGATCTATAGCCACTATTTTACCTGTCATTGTTTTCCTGGAATCTGCTCTTTTCCAAGAGGAGAAGGAAAGTGTCTTCTGCTAGTTTCCACAGTATTTAGCCAAACACTCCTAGGGACATGAGATGTAGGTAGGCGTGGAAGTAGAGAGCAATTCTACTGTCCTTTTTCCATTAAAAACAACCAAGTCAAGTTGGAGCTAAAGCTGTACTGAGTTAACTCCAACTATTCCCTCTCCAAGGTTCTTCCAAATCCAATATTCAGCTATCAAATATTCTCCTTTCTGGCAGACTGGGGGTAAGTTATGAAGAAAACAAACCACTCAGATCCAAGATACGTTGAATTAATGACTATAAAACACTATGTAACTCTATTCTTGATTAGAATCTAGACTTACATGACTATTTCTATATTTGCAAATTTGGTTCATTTACCCAATTATCAAGAAGTTCTGAGCAGCTTGTTTTATCAGAATGGGCCTGATTTGGCACAGAGAAAGAACACTTGCTAAAACTAGAAGGTCTGATTGAAGCTGTTGAATATTCAGATTTATACCAACTAGTGGATCAAGAAGGAACTTATTCTGTGTAGTTATTCTATGTAGACACAGACCAAATTATCCTCATCATATAACCATGTAGTCACCTATTCTGGTCTACATGTGATTAGAAACAATTCTGAATATGCTTTTTCAATTTAAAAAAATTCAGTTCCAAACTCTCTCCCTCTCTCTGCCCCTTTCTGACCCTTCAAGAAGGCAAGAAATTCAATGCTCATTGTACATATCTTCATATCTTTTGAACAAGAAATGTAGAAAATGGGTTGATGGCAATAGTCCAGTGCCTAGACAGAAAGGTGTATTCATTTGAGCTAAAGACTGACATAGAAGTTTTTGATGTGAAACACAAGACCAAAAATGAATGGCCGGAAGAAGGGAATTAGCTGCCAGTTGGGACAGGTGTACATGTAAAAAACCTTAGGTTTCAGATAGATCTTTGATTTCCTCTGAACGTTTTAACAGAGGATGACAGCTAGAGTTTTTAAATGCCCAATTTCTTCATTATGAAAATGACACATGCACATTTCAAAATTCAACAAAGATGCAGGACTTTACCGATTTAATTAGGAAGAAGGTATCCTCTACATATGCAGTGAGAGTAGCCAGCCTGGAATCTGTTACTGGCTCCAATTCTGGGATATGACGTGAATATGTCCAATTTCCTTATGATCTCAAGGCTCGGTTTTCGCCACCTATAAAATGGAAATAACAATATTGAACTTGCTACCAGGTATTGCCAACTGAGCAGCTGGGAATTCATGCTGTTGAAAGGCACCATAGGAACAAACGGTAAACTTAGAATATATTAGCATAAGATGTCCTGTAATCACTTACATACATACACATTTTTTTTAATTTAAAAAATTCCTCTTGTGTTTTCCAAACATTTCCACAACATCTCAAGTAGACATTCCAAAGGAAAATGGCCATGTTACACTAGGTCAACCATGAGAATAAGCATGGGCTCACATGCTCAAAGCCATAAGGAAATCAAGCTAGGCCTAACGAGAAACAGACAGGCCCAAGGAAAAATGGAATATTTTTAGTGCTGTCTTTTTCCCCCTCCTCTCTTTATTATAGTTTCACTATCTCAGTTAGTTGGTTCATTGGTACCAAAAAAATATTCAATATTCATTTAACCAGCACATATTAAGTACCTACTATATGAAATGCATTGCACTCGGCACTGGGGGACACTCAAAGATAAATGGCATTGATTTTTACTTTCAAAGAGTTTTAGATTCGTTCCAGGATGGGCAGAAAGGCAAGGAAATAATATTGATGGAACATGGATGGAACCCACAAAAATCCTGAAGTCCAAATTGAGTTTTAATAGGTCTAGTAACTTTTGCAAAGTTTTATGTACACACACGTATACATACATACATACATATATTTTTTGTTGGTCAGTCATTTCAGTTCCATATGACTCTACATGACCCCATTTGGAATTTTCTTGACAAAGATAATGAAGTGTTTTGCCATTTCTTTCTCCAGGTCATTTTACAGATGAGAAAACTGAGGCAAACAGGGTTAAGTGACTTGCCCAGGATCATACAGCTAGTAAGTTTTTGATGCCAGATTTAAATTCAGGAAGATGAGTCTTTCTGACTCCAGGCCTATGTTCTATCCACTGCACCACCTAACTGCCCCATATGTATATGCAAACACACACCAGTCCATATATACAGATCAGATGCACCCATGTGCATGTATATATATATGTGTATATAAATATACATACATACATACATATATATATATATATATATATATATATATATATATATATATATATAGTCTATGGAGAGAGATGGAGAGAGGGGAAGAGAGGGAGAGAAAGACAGAGACAGAGAGATGGGGAGAGAGACAGAGATGGAGAGAGACAGAGAGAGAAAGACAGACACAGAGCGAGAGAGATGAAGAGGGAAAGGGAGAGAGAGAGACAGAGAGAGAGAGACAGAGAGACAGAGACAGACAGAGACAGAGAGGGTTATGAGTTCAAGTCTAGCCTCAGAAAATTACCAACTTTGTGATCCTAGGCAAATGATTTAACTAGAGACAGAGACAGAGAGAGAGAGACAGGGAGAGAGACAGAGACAAAGACAGACAGAGAGAGATGAAGAGAAACAATGAACAGAGAGAGACAGAGAGACAGAGACTTCTCTATTTTTTCTAAAGGATTTTATACTATATATAAAAAAACACAAAATAAAAAAAGGGTCAGTCGACATGAATTTTAGGAGACCTTCCCAAAATTCTCAGTACCCACTGGTTAAGCAGGCTTCCCTTCTTTCCTCTTTGCTTTCAGCCTAAAGGCCTACTAAGGATTGCTAGAGGTGATTTGTATTCTGAGTTCTTAAAAACAGACTTGCTTGGCCAGATCCAAGACTCTGAATTTATCCAAGTTGTAGAAATAAGCTTTTACTACCCATCCACTAAAATACCTCCCATTCAGATCAACAGCTTTAATTGCTGATTCAACTCTTTCAAATCCTAAAAATATTCATAGAGCTTCATTGTCAGGGGCAGGGGAATTTCAAAATTTACACATTTTCCAATTTTGCCATATTTTTCACATTCTTCCTTGGTTTCGCCTTCTAGATCTTCATCCACTTCTCCAAGCACCCACCATGTTGCTTAGTAGAACCACTTTTGTAGGACACTTATATTGGTGAATGGATTTGAATCTGATTTCTTGGATGCATCTTTCTCTGTAGCATCACCAACAATGATCTTGCACCTTGCTTACTTGTCTTTTCAACTGACAGTGCTGTGCTCAGTCCCTGCTCATGCTTTCCAATGCCCTGGCCTTCTCAGAAGCCACTTCTGCAAGACTTATGAGCTACAGTACCACCCATGTTAGCAAGGAAGGAATTACTGGGCCCTGAGAGGAGATCATGGTCTCTCTTGTTCATCATACACAGGGGGAGGAATAGCAGCTTTGGAAGACTGTGAATGAGGTCTTGACTCCTCTTCATATGGAATGTGTCTGGGTAATTCTTTGTCTTTTTCCACAAGAGAAGTTGGTGGTGCAATGGCAGCACCTCTCATACTTCTTTTCCTCCTTTCTCGCTCATAATCTTCATCTTCCTCAGAATTTAGATCTGGTCATCTTGAAAACCCACTACCTTCATGTTTTTATGCCTCTTTTCTCTTTCTTCAATCTCTTTTTGCCTTTTCAGCTTCCCCTGTCTTTGGTATTCCTCCCTTTGATGTTTTACTACTTTCTCATAATCATTAGTAAACATGGGATCATATTCATCAGCTAATGGAATCAAAACTTCTCCTGCAGAAAATCCACTAGGCACAGGATCCTTTAAGCCTGCCGTTACACGTGGTGGGGTGTCTACAATCTGCCAGTCATCTGAAGAGTTTCCGTGTTTCAGATCAATCACTGGAGCAAGGACTTTGTTTTGTCCTCTGGCTCTTTGCTTGGTTAAAGCTGCCTTCTTGACCTGCAGTTGAGACTGTAGCAGTTTGAAAGTTTTGGAGCAGCCTTCTGTTTTTGAATCATTGGTATCCACTCCCAGGTAATCATACAAGGACATCTTTCCTTCTTTTTAAAGCCGGGAGGCCCAGCTGACTTTCCCCACAGGCTGGAACAGCGGTGGCAGCAGTGGCGCTGGAGGTGGCTGGGGCTGCCGAGGCGAAATGAGACAGAGACTTCTGAGTTCAAGTCTAGCCTCAGACATGGTTTACCAGCTTTGTGATCCTAGGCAAATGATTTAACTAGAGACAGAGACAGAGAGATAGGAAGAGAGACAGAGACTCAGACAGAGGCAGAGACAGAAAGAGACGAAGAGAGAGAATCAACACAGAGAAAGAGACAGAGAGACAGACAGAGACTTCTGAGTTCAAGTCTAGCCTCAGACACTTACCAGCTTTGTGATCCTAGGCAAATGATTTAACTGGAAACAGAGAGAGAGAGAAAGACAGAGACACAAAGACAGAGAGACAGAGAGACAGAGAAAGAGATATAGAGAAGGAATGAACAGAAAGAGAGAGAGACAGAGACAGACAGAGACTTCTGAATTCAAGTCTAGCCTCAGATACCAGTTTTGTGATCCTAGGCAAATGATTTAACTACTCAGTAATTTCCTTGTGGGATAAAAGAATACCTACTTCTCAGAGTTGTGGTAAAGATAAAAAGAGATAATATTTGTCAAGGGCTTAAAGAGCTATATAAATAATAGGTATTAGCTTATCCATACCATAGAAATAACAGATAATTTAATAAAATAAAATGACAACATTGAGGCACCACATCAAAATTTCTGGGATGCAGTCAAAGCAATACTGTGGGAAATTACTATATTCTTAAACATTTTTATTAACAAAAGAGAGAGCATATTACTCGCATATATATGGGTGTGTATGGGATACACACACACACACACACACACACACACACACACACACACACACACAAGCTCCTCGGTAGAGGTGGATTGGGGGAGGCATCATAAGAAAAGATGCTTTTACTTTCTAGCCCTTATGACTGTTTTCAGCCTTAGCCTCGTATACTCCAATTAAAGAAAAGGTTGTGAAATGTTCAGTGTGTCAGAGGAGCCAGGCAGACATCCCCAAGTGTAATGGCTTAGGGACCAAGTCTAAATCGATGCCAATGGAAACTACATTGATAGATTATATTATAGTCAGCAATAGAGATTATGAAAAAAATTACAAATAATCAAAACGTTCTCCCCAGAGGTGCTCCTGACTTTGGAACCGTAAAGCTCCCAACCCCTAACACCTAAATTGGGTGTTACTGAGTCATTTTTCCATTGTGTCTGACTCTTCTCCTGGCCCCATTTGAAGTTTTCTTGGCAAAGATACTGGAATGGTTTGCCACTTCCTTCTCCAGCTCATTTACAGATGGGGAAACTGAGGCAAATTGGGTTAAGAGACTTGCCCAAGGTCACACAGCTAGTAAGTGTCTGAAGCCAGATTTGAACTCCAGGAAGATGAGTCTTTCTGACTAAGGCCTGGCACTTTGTCCACTGCTGAATAAAATTTAGGATAGTTCTTAATAGGGACCTAAATTAGTTATTTCTATTGTTACATTTGAATTTGGTTTCTTTCTTTTTCTTTATTCAGAGAATAAAAAAGGTGGTCAGCAGAATATTTATTTTCAGAGGCAGCATAGTTTGGGGGAAAAACAGAGAAACTGAAGTCTGACAACCTTGGTTCTCATCCCAGCCAGCTGTGTACTCCTGGGCAAGGCTCTAGCATTTCTGGGCCTTGGTATACTCATCCACC
The DNA here is from genome assembly GCA_028627135.1 of Pseudochirops cupreus. Taxonomy (NCBI): domain Eukaryota; kingdom Metazoa; phylum Chordata; class Mammalia; order Diprotodontia; family Pseudocheiridae; genus Pseudochirops; species Pseudochirops cupreus. Next base: position 535,004,690 of record CM053581.1, read on the forward strand.
TAATGAGGTTATTAAAGTGGGTCCAATGAGATGATGGATATGAACTGCTTTGAAAAACTAAAAACACTACTTACAATTGTAAGTAACTACTATTTTATTGCATGAAACATTATAAATATAAAACTGACTTTTACGATCCCTTTATTTATAGTTACAAATAAACAAAAAAGTTGTGTGCTTGCAAGACTTTTATATAAACTGATGCTGAGTGAGGAGAGCAGAACCAGGAGAACTTTGTACACAATTACAGACGCATCGTATGTGTGACACCTAACTTTGATAGACTGGGCTCCTCTCAACAATGCAAGCTTAGAAGACAGCTACAAAGGACTCATGATGGAAAGGCATATCCACATCCAGAGAAAGAACTACAGAGTCTGAATGTAGATTGAAGCAAACTACTTGCTCTCTCTCTTTCATGATTTGTTTTGAGCCTTCTTTTTCATTGTTTACTCCCTTCGTTATAACCCTTCTTTACAACTTGACTAATGTTTAATGTGAAGGTATTTGTAGAACCTATATATGATTACATACCGCGATGGGAGAGAAAATTTGGAACTCAAGGGATTGTGGAACCGAATGATGTAAACTAAAAGTAAATAAATAATTTTTTTTAAACAGTTGTATGCTTATGAAAGTACCAGTAAGCTTTGTGGCAAGGGCATGACAATCTAGGCTTGGCCCAGCATCCTTTTGCCATCACTACTATGATCACCCTTTTCATCCTACAATATGGTTTCTTCCTAACCACCACCTTTCCAAACCCAAGACTTGATTCTTCGATTCTAACCATGACAATTTATCTACCTGCTCATTACTAGCACGCTAAACCCCTCAAATTCTGGTGACATCTTTGGATTCCACTTCTGTTCCCCTTCCAGCCTTGTGCCACAGGGCAATTTATTCACTCATTGTCCACCACCACTACATATGAGAAAAATGAGAAACTGGGATACAGGTGAGAAAGCAGATTTAAACGTAATTGTACAGGTATCACACAATAATGAATCTCAAAGAGTGATAGGATCATATCTTGTACAACTATATTCCCCCTACATTTCCAACAAGCAGCTGCCCAAACTGGGCTTAATGATCTCTATTGAAGTAGGGGGAGGGACTACCCTCTGAGGCAGCCCCATTCACTTTGGATAACTCTACTTTTTAAGGAAGTTTTCCTTATATCAAGTGGAAATATATTTATGCAACTCCCCTCAGTGTTCCTGGGTCTTACTCTAGGAGTGAGGAAGAACTAGTCAAACAGCCCTTCAAATGCTTCCAAACATTACTCAGCAATAATACTACACCTGCCCTCAAGCTTTCTCTTCTCCAGAATAAACATCTCCAAATCTTTCAACTGATTCTCATATGGTATGATCTCAAATGCTCTTCACCATGGTGGTCTCCTTCAGTTAGATTATTTCTGTATTGTCTGTGTCCTTCCCAAAATGTGGTAGAGCGCATGGTACAATGGGATATCTTTTCTCTAGGCCTGGGCATTCTCTATTAACCTACCCTAGAACTTGATTAGCTTTCTCGCTGCAACTTTTGTATATTTTTGTATATATTATATATACATACACACACATATACATATACACACACACATACATATATACACACACACATATATATACACACACACACACATATATATGTACATATATATATACATACACATACACACACATATACACACACATATACACACACACATATACACACACATATACACACACATATATATACATATATATACACATACACACATACACACACATATACACACACACATATACACACACACATATATATATACACACATATACATATATATACACATACACACATATACACACACATATATACACACACACATATATATGCATATATACACACACACACATATATACATATATACACACACACATATATACACACACACATACACACACATACATATATACACACACATATACATATATATACACACACATACATATATATATACACACACACACATATACATATATATATACACACACACATATATACACACACACACATACATATATATATATTATATATGTACACACACACACACATACACATATATATATATTTCCTATTGGTTTATCTGGCCCATGCTATATCCTAAAGATGTTGGTATACAGGAATTCTTCTCCTTCTCTTTCTTCCTCCTCTTCCTTCTCCTTCTCTCTCTTTCTCCCTCTGGTCTTGTTATCTTTAGCTTCTAACACAGTGCCTGGCACTAAGTAGGAGCTTAACATACACTCACTGAATTGAATACATTTTAAATTTTGTTTTAATTAAGCTACCTTAACTTATATTTGTCTTATTACTAAATATTTGGAGTATTTTTTCCATGTGGAATTATTTCTTGAATTTTGATAGAAGCACTTTTAAATCCGTCTGTTTGGTTTTGGATTTTCCCCCTTGACGGTTCATTAACGTCCTGCTCAATTTGTTTCTGAGATCAAATTATTTATATTTTCTTTCTTGTTTTGTTAATCTGACTAGATTTTTTTGGTCAATATTCATCCGGCTAATTTATGTTATCAATTTTGCCAACATATAGTTGAGTAAGAATTTCTAATAATTTATTTTATTTCCTCTTAATTTGTTCTGAATTTTCTTTTTTTTTTCATTTCTGATATTGGTAATTTGGTTTCTCCCCACCTTTTAAAAAATCCGATTAGCTAACAGTTAATATATTTTAATATTTTTTTAAACTAGCTTTAAGTTTTTTGTTGTTTTTTTTTAAGTGAAAGGATTTTTCTTTTATTTTCAAAATTTCTCTTTTGGTATTTATTTAGATTTAAAAATTTATTTTTCTAGTTTTGTTAGTTGCATGTTGAACTCATTCACGTGTTCTTTATCTTTTTTGTTGGTAACACTGTTTAGGAGTATATTAATTTCCCTATGTACTGTTTTGGCTGCATTTCAGTAATTTTTGGTATGGTGTCTCATTGTCATCATTTTATTTTATTAATTAACCTATTGTTTCTATGATATGTTCTTTGACCCATCAATTTTTTAGAATTAAATTATTTAGTCACCATTTAAGTTTACATTCTTTTTTAAAAAGTTCTTTATTAATTATTTATTGCACTGTGGTAAATAAATTTTGATTTGTTTATAAGGTTTTTATTCCCTAGCACATAGTTAGTTTTTGTAAAGGTATCACACACAAGTAAGAAATATGTATATTCCTTTCTATTTTTATTCCACGACTGCCAGAGATCTAAGTTCTTGAATATTCTATTTGAGCCTTTAACTTATTTCTTGTTTATGTTGTTCAAATTATTGAGGTCTGAGAGAAGTACACCTTTGGGTATGTGTAACAACAACTCAATATTCATAGGGCTGAAAACCAGTGTAAATATGCTGGCATAGTGCTCAATCACAAAATATAATAGACTCTCCATATAGAAGTCAGAAGCAAAACATTTATTCAAACACCAGAAAACCAAATCCCCATACTAGTAAGCTGAATCCATCATAATAGCAGAGAAGTTAATAAGTCATAATGGCACAGAGAGCCATAGCATCCTTTAGCCTTCCCATAAACCAACATTTACTCACAAGCCTGTCTTCTTGTGGTATGTTCTCTCCTCCCTGCAGTCTCTAACTGCTCTGCCTCCCAGCTTCCTGTGGGCTCCGTTCCACCCTTCAGCAAACTCCTCCCACCACAGGCTCCAAGTGCTTACATTTAGTCTATTAGGGGGCAGGGTATATCTTCAAAGCAGGAAAGATCTTCAAAGTCTCATTACCATCATAGTATGGTGGTCAGAGCCTTTTTGTTCTTGAACTTGATTTCCAGGGTACTTGCTGCTGGTTTCTCCCTTCTCTGGTGTGTCTGGGTTCAGTGTGGCCAAGCTTTAGTGTTCCCAGTCAGGGCTAAGAAGGTGGCAGTGCTGCTGGTTTCACCCTATAATCTCAGCTTGTGCTATTTTTCCTGATGAGACTCCTTGTGGCTCCTGGCTAACTTTTTGTTAAGTTCTGGAAGGATGAAATGATGTTAGCCAAGAGAAGGCAAAGTTGCTTAATTTTTTGTGGGGTGTGGGCGTGGGGGGAGCTTGTTTTCTCTTCCAAAGAGAATGATCTATGGACTGAAAGAATATAACGAAAATGGTTTGAGGAGTGGAATCATGTTTCAGAGCTCAGGGAATGTAGGTCTGGGAGTCCAAAAATCCAGGAAAGTGATTATAGCCATTCCAACAGCAAAACTCCAAATAGAAAGGGTCCTGGATGCTGAGTCATTGTCTCTCAGATTTGAACTTGGTGGGATTAATGCTATTAAGAATTGAACTAAACTGAAGAAACTCATCCTCCTCCCTCTCCCCAGATTCAGGTGGTATAATGGCGGATTATGTTCCAGATGAAATATTTGAATGTTTGTTATTCCTATATCTTTTAAATAAATATCTCTTTGAAAATGCTACTCAGATGTTAAGTCACTAAACAGAATCAGGGGTGTTAGTTACTAGGCGCCAAAAGCAGGAGGGAGACAAAAGCAGCGTTTTTAATTTGCTTGTGGGTTGTTTTTTTTTTCAAACATAGGAAAGAAAGACTCTTCATACCCCTCAGGATTCTGGAGAACTCTGTAGGGGGCAAGGAGGGATAACAGAATTGGCTGGCCTTGTTTATTCATTCATTTATTCATATATGTGTAGAGCAATATTGCACATGATATATTTAAATATATTTTAGATATTAACATATTCCATGTCTATATTTAATTTGGTCCCCTTTTTACATCATTGTTGGAGTACGCATGGGAAAACTTGGGTCCTCTCAACCGTTTCATGCTGCCACCTTAACCATAACTCTCCACTACTGCTCCCTTTTCTAGAAATTCACAAACCATCCATTTAATAATATATTCTAGAATTTTGACAGGAATCAGAGGCAAGCTCATTGGTCTATAGTTTGCAGGCTCAATTATCTTCCTGCTTTTGAAAATTAGGATAATATTTACCCTTTTCCAGTCCTAAGGTATCTTATCCTTTCTTTATGATCTTTTAAAAATCATTTACATTAGCTTAGTAATCACATCTACTATTTTGTACAGAACTCCAAGTTTTAGTTCATCAGGGCCTACTGATTTTAATTCAAGTTCAATGATCTTTTACTACCTACCTGTCTTTTTCTTGTCCCTAGTCTCTCAGTCCTACCTCTCCTAGGATGAAGTGAATTTGAGTTAGTAAACATTCTGCATTGCACATTTTGTTTATTTTCAGGCACAATACCTGAAGACAGAACACTAAGGAGCAGAGATTCTTAAGAGGCTCTTGCAATGGCTACAAAAGGAATGATGATTTGCAATTAGCCTACTACAGCCTCTAAGTAAATGGGAGTTTTGAACTTGTTTAGGGGCCTCAAAGAGATGGTCCTAGAACAATTTCAAAAAGCGTTCTCAGAGCATTGAAAATGTTGCCTTTTGTAATCTGTTTAAACTTTTAGTTTTCACTATTTCAGAGGAAAGAAACTGTTCATGCAAACTGCTTCACTACTGCTGTACAAGCCTTCATCACCATTCACTTGGACAACAGCCTTTCGATAAGTCCCCCTGACTTTATTTTCTTATCTTTCCTTGTGTTTAAGGCTTATCATTACAATCCCTCTGATCAAATCTCTCCACTGGGTCCCTAGAAGGGAACCACCACCCAAGGGATGTTTAAACTTCTTAGCTTGGGATGTTTAAACTTCTTAGCTTGTCATTCAGTCAGACATCAGTCTTTTCACTTTAGTTTTTATTAGTCCATTCCATATACTACTCTATGGTCCAGCTGACACGAAAATCTTCTTGTCCCATTAACACTCCATTTTTCCTCAACTTTCTGCTTTTAGGCTATTTCTTATATTCTCTCACCCCCATTTCTACTGAATTTTTACACATCTTTATAAGGTAACTCGGTCCACCACCTTTATAAAGCTTTTTCTGATCATCCTAGTTGGTACTAATCCAATCCTTATGTAGAATTCAGGTTCTATATTGTTTTGAAATTCTCTAATATATACAGCATGTATTATTTTATATCTGCCAACCTCCTGGTAGTCAGGGTTATAGTTTCCATGATGGAAGGGAAGGCATTTTATCTAACCTATGTATTTCACCTCTTCTCTAGTACAATGCTCTGAAAAGAGCAAATCAATTCATTTCAACAAACCTCTAGCTGAAAATTAATAAATATCTATTTAATGAAATTGAGTTTGGTTTTAAAATGAAATAAAACTTGTACTAGCAGCCTATCAATTTTCTCTATACATAAGAAATCAAAAAGGCTTATATAGACTACATAGATTATGCAATAATTTAAAATTATGGTCTTGCCCAATGTTAAGAAAATCTTCATAATTGAAAAAACTCATGTTACTGTACAACAATCAAGATGAAAACATAATGATGCTAAGCTGAGCCTTAAATTCATATGTAATGAACTATTATTTAGTGAGCTGAAAAGAAAGTGGTATTTTGCTTATTTAGTGCCTATTAAAAAAGCAACACTAGAATGTCCTGTTTCTTAGTTATTTCTGGTATAATGTGAATCAATTTGCTTTCACAGTAATTACTAGTGGGTTCTTCATTGCAACTAACAATAGCTTTATGAATATCAGAACCTTTGAAAGGTACATTTCCTGTTAAAAATAATTCTTTTCACATTGCTCATACTCTCATATCAATAGAAGAAGAATTAAAATCTCAAGTTTTCCTCCTTTCTAGTCTTCCTATATACAACAGGAACATCATTGAATCACTCTAAAGCATTGCTAAGATTTTGGACTTGTGCAAAAATCCCAAACCACATAAATAGGAAATCCACAGTTACATGGCCCAAATCTCTAATACGATTAACATAGTGTTATCATTAAATCTGTGCAAGATTTAGAATATGGAATCTTTGGGGCCCTGCTTAGACCCTATCAGTTTAAGTGACTTTCTTTGGGTCATACAGTCAGTAGATGTCAGGGGCAAAACTTGAACTCAAATTTTTTTTCCAGCTTAAAGATCAGATATTTAGTCACATTCCATGTTTGCCAACCCCTCTTTTACTCCCTTATTCTTCCCTTTACCTCCTCCACTTCTCATCTCTCTCCATATATATGTTTTAAATCACCCCCCCTCTAATTTAATATTTATTGCCAAGAGGCTGGTTTCTATCTGCTCAAAACACAAGCATGAAGAAAGAACCCTGGCTCTGGAGACAGAGGACCAAGACCCATCTCTGACACTTCCCCTGTTTGTTTGGATCTGTTTCATAGTATCTTGATTTCTCATAAAGTCATTAGCTTCCATTTGCTCCAAACTAATTCTAGAGGAGTTATTCTCTTCAGTGAGCTTTTGAAATTCTTTTTCCATCTGGCAAATTTGGCTTTTTAAGGCATTCTTCTCCTCATTGGCTTTTTGGGCCTCTTTTGCCGTTTGAGTTAATCTATTTTTAAGGTGTTATTTTCTTCAGTCCGGTTGTTGACTTTCTTTTCATTATTTTCTTGCATCATTCTCATTTCTCTTCCCAATTTTTCCTCGACTTCTCTTACTTGATTGGTATCTCAGGCAGGGCCGAGATTCCAGTTTGGTTTGATTCAATTCATTCAACAAACCTGTATTAAGCATCTGCTGTCTTCGCCATGGACACTAATTATATGTCACACCTCTCATGGCCAGATGGCAACTACTGTGTATTGATTATTCTTCTGTGATTTGGCTTAAAAGTCAATATTACAAATGATCAGCATTCAATAATGTATGAATAACATCGCATTAACTATGCCTATACCAATCTTCTAAACTATGTTAATATTTAAAAATTAATCAGCCATGAGTCACATAGACTTTCTTTCTGAGCCAAAGCACTTGGATTTTTATTTTTCTCCCTAAGGTTAACATGTAGCCTTCTCCCACTTGATAACCAATCTACTTTTCAAGAAGGACAAACAACAACCTCTGTGAGCAGAAAGGGAACTGGCCCAATGGGGATGCAAGTGAAAATGGAAAGTTGGGAATACAGCTTTTTCTCTCCCTCCCTCCTTTCTCCTCTCTCTCTTTCTAGCTCTTTCTCTCCCTTCTTTCCTTCTTTCTTTCCTTTCTTCCTTCTTTCTTTCCTTTCCTTCCTTCCTTCTATCCTTCCTTCCTTCCTTCTTCTGCCCCTTCTCTTCCCCTTCCCTTTTCTTCATTCCTTTACTTCCTTTCCTACTCTTTCCCTTCCCTTGGTCCACATAAGGTGTCATACACTTACCTTCCTGTGCTCTGCCCAAAGTGAATGTAAATTTTGATAGTTGAAATCTCTTTTCTTAAGGACCAAGCCTTCAACCCAAACCAAGCTGGCTCTCAGTTGATTGGCCAACTAGAGGGCCCAAGTCAAGCCCTCTGTTTGGTCCCTGATGGGCTCAGAGTGAATGTGAATAGCAATTGTTTCTGTTTGGGCTAGAAACCCTGAGAGTCTTCCTGCCCCTCCCCCCTCATTGATCTTTTTTCTTTTCCCCTAGGTAAAGAGGCCATTCTCTGCCTCATTTCCTACCTAGCCTGAATCACTGAAAGGGCATTGCCTCAGTCAAACTTAGACCTGTTAAGGACCTTAACTTTAAAAGGCCAAGGTTCCTCACTGCATTTAGAACCATCACTAGTCCTGATCTCTATCTCCCCACTGGACTCAGATGGCTCTGGAAGAGAAGTGAAGCTGGTGACTTTGCATAGCCCTCCCTAACTTAAATCCAATTCACTTGCATGTCATGGCCTCACCTCCCAGCTCTCCCACAAGACAGTTAAGAGAACCAACTGAATCTGTAACAATCCCATTTCCTCACCGTGACAGTCTCCCTATAAAGGAAATGTTCTTAATCTAGTGTCCATAAACTTTTTTTTCTTTTAAAACTTTAGGAACTATATCTAAATGCGATTGTTTTCTTTTGTAATTTTACATATAGGTATTTACAAAAAAATATTCTAAGAAGGGGTTCATAGGCTTCTCCAGACTGTCAAAGGGGCTATGACATAGTGAAAAGGTTAGGAAGCCATGCTATAATGTGATTTATTTTACAAAAATTGCACAGATTAAAACCAAAAAGGTATAGAAGGGGAGACTATAATTTTGTTTCTATTTTATGCTTAACACACATATATTCATTTGCTTCTTATAAGAAGTACATATAACAAAAGTATATGTAGCAGCATCTTCCTCGGTGTCCTTTGTGTGCTGAAATGTCTGTTTTGTTGTTTACAAAACGGAAAACAAAAATATAAGTTCACTTAAAAATCAATTTATTCAAATATTGGTGAGCAGATAAGCTAATATGATTAAGATCAATGGAAAGAAATGGAGAGACAAGGTGGAGAGAAATGTGTACTCAGAACCCTGGATATTAGAACAGGCTGACTTGAATGGCTCAATTGTCATCTCTTTGATCTACACATCTAAACATGCTGCCTGCTACTGTAAGCCTGCCAGGCTCTGATGTTCCTTGACAGTCTCTCCTGAGAGAAAAGAACCATATTCAAAAATTAATTTTAGAAATCACATTCAGATCTGCTTCCACTTTCAGCCAGCAACCCTACTTCAATTATCATGTTTGCAGGGTTTTTTTTCCTCATAAGGGAAAAGGATTCTTAGTGTAACAAAGACCTGGCCTGTCTTCTAGTCTCCATTCTCAGCCCACTGTCCTCATTATCATAATTAATACATGTCCCTGGTAAAACAAATCATGTTCTTTTTCCCTGTCCTCTATACCAGTGGTTCTCAACCTGTGGGTTGTGCCCCCTTTGGGGGTCGAACGACCCTTTCACAGGGATCACAGGGGTGGCCTAAGACCTTTGGAAAACACATATTTCCGATGGTCTTAGGAACTGAGATACCGCTCCTCTATCCATCTCCAGGCAGGTCTGCCCACATGCAGATACACCCACGTACAAGTATTAAAGGGTTGCGGCATTAGGAAGGTTGAGAACCACTGCTCTATACTCTTCCAAAGTAAGAACTCTGAACTGGAAAAAAAAATGAAAGTATCACTGTATGACTTTAATGCCCCCTGCTTTTTTACACAGGCTTTCAAGGTCACTGTAAAGAGACAACAACTTTCTTTTGGCCATAGCCCTCATTACCACATGAATCACTCTATGGTCTAGCCAAGGGGGCCTTCCTGATGTTGCTCTTGTTGTTCAGAGACATATTGTGACCCCATTTAGGCTTTTCCTGGCAAAGATACATGAGTGATTCTCCATTTCCTTCTCCAGACCTTTTTTACAGTTGAGGAAACTGAAGCAAACAGGAGTAAGTGACTTGCCCAGGGTCACACAGCTAATACATGTCTAAGGCTGGATTCGAACTCAGGAAGACGATTTTTCCTAACTCCAGACCTAGCACTCTATTCACTGTGCCATCCAGCTGCCATCTTGATATGACTGATACTTTATCTGCCTTACTGTTTGTACCCCATGCCTAGAATATGTGCCCCCATCACTTTTCCCCCTGCTTAAGTGATACCTTCTACAGGAAGCCTTTCCCGATTCCCTCAGCTGTCAGTGGTCCCCTCCCCACAGGCTCCCATTACATTTAGTTCATGCATGCTTATTGATGTGCCTATTGCATTCCTCCAGAGAATGTAAGTTCCTTGAGGTCGAGGACTATTTCACTTATGACTCTGTGTACTCCCAGTGCTCAGTACTTAGAAGATGCTTAAGGAATCCTTGCTGGTTGATTAAGTGAATCAGCAGAGCAGGTGACTTTGATGATTCCATATGTACTCATTCCAGGAGGACAGCATACTTTTTTTATTTTTGGCTTTTTGGAGGGGACGAAGGCAGGGCAATTGGGGTTAAGTGACTTGCCCAAGGTCACACGGCTAGTATATGTTAAGTGATTGAGGTCGGATTTGAACTCAGGTCCTCCTGACTCCAGGGCTGGTGCTCTACTCACTAGCCTCCCCAACAGTATACTTTTCAGTGAGCTAGGCCAAGGCTATAGACAAAGAACTCTAAATTTTTTACCCAGGGTTTGGATACTAGGAGGAGAGGCCATGATAATAAATCTAGAGAGACCTCCAGAATTAACTGACAGCTGGTGTAAAAGCATAGAAGTGAGGGCCACTGACTAGTCATGTAGGGGATAGGCATCCAGAGGCCCATAGCCAAAGGTAATTGTGGAACCAAGAGAGAAATGTGCAAGAGGAAAGGGCAAGTACCATCAGCCCAAAGTTCAGAGCTGAAGATCTAATCTAAGTGTTCTTAATGTGTTTGTGTCATTGGCCTCTTAATCAGTCTGGCAAAACCTTGAAACCCTTTTCAGAATAATGCTTTAAATTCATAATATAAAATATATTGGATTACAAAGAAAACCCATAATACTGAAGTAAAGCTATAATTTTTCCCATCTAAATTCAGGGATCCCCTTAAATCTATTCATGGACCCCTTGAGTGTGCATGGACCCCAGGTTAAGAATTCCTTATAATGTCTAGTCAAGCAAGGTCAGAAGTCCAAACAGTGGGAACTCAGAAAATAAAGTCCTATTCTTCAAGTATCAGGATCTATATCTTGGGGTGGTTGGGATTCAGGTGAAGGAAATCTAGTCTTCGAGAGAAGTAAAGTACCAGCCAAGACTTGGTCCTAGGTAGCAAGTTACTGGGACTTGGATTACCAAGGTCAAGATGGGTGTACTGACACGGACTGGCTCATTAAATTTTCCCTGGTTTCCATGAAGGATCAGTTCAAGATTCTAGAGAGAGACTAACTCTAAAGGTGGAAGGTAAAGAGCACTGGCTAGAGGGGTGCTGAGGCAGCAAGTCTCCAGAGGTCAATGACAGAACCAGCACAGAATTAATCCCCAGGATGTGTGGAGTTAGTTACTAGAATCACTAACAAGATTTTTCCCACTTGCTAGTACCCCTCCTTTCCAGAGTCAGAAGGTCTGGGTTCAAATCCTTCTTCGATGCTTTCAGCTTGGTTGTGTGACCCTGGACAAGTCCTATGCTCTTTCTGAGCCTCAACTTTCTCATCTATAAAAGGAAAGGGCTTCAACTAAATGGACTCTGAGTCCACTAAATACACCATCCTCTGATACTCTGGGGCATGAGATACTCTTGTTCCTTCAGCTCCCTTATATTGAGGGCATAGTAAATTCAGGTAAGTTAAGCAGTACAGAGTTGTTTCTTTCTCTCATTTCTATCATGTTTTCCAAGCACAGAAACTTTATAAAGTTTTTAAACTCTTAAAATGGGTTTGGATTCCCCTCCATTTATCCTCAGAATTTTTCTCAGATTATTTCTTTCATCTTGTCTAGAAGGTCTACATCCTTTGTAATAAGTTAGAACACAGAGAAACTACCCTCTAGTCTTCTCTTATAGTAGGGAGACCAGATGGTATTTAAAATATACACACTGGGTGCCCCGCTTAAGCAGGAAGGCAAACATATAACAATCCTGAAAGTCCCTAGAATCTTCAACTCTGTGTTATTACCTCTTACTCTGGAATTAACCTCTTTGGGTTTGGTTTGGGGCTGATCATGTATTCATTCCTGGGAATACTACCTTATTTGGGCAATATACAGAGAAGATTTAAGGTAGGGGCTTGAAGAAAGTAGAACTGGAGGAGTGGGAAGAGAAGGAGGTTATTGTGGGTAACAGGGACAGCATGTGCAAATAGCTACATGGAATGAGTGTAACGCATGTAGAAAAGAGGAAAGGTATTTGCTTTACTAATGTGAATAGTCCACTTAAGGAAAGAGTGGGAAATTAAGTTGGATAGGAAAAGTGACACTAGTTTGAAACAGAAGAATTTGACTTGATCTGAAATATTGGACATCACAGTTTCTCCATCAGAGGAAGTGAGACAATGAAAGTGTTGTCTTAGGAAAAGCAATCTGGCAGTTATGCAGATAACAGATTTAATGAGGAAAGAGGATAGGAGCAAGGAGGCAAGTCAGTAGGATTTTTCAATAATCTAGATGGGAAATGATGAGATTGGTATGGCAGTGAGTTGGAGAGGTCTGGACAAATTCTTGAACTATTATTGTGGAGGTAAGAAGAGCCATTCAAGAAAGTAGAGAAGGAACAAAATCAGATGAATATAGTATCATTAAAACCAAGAAAGGAAGGTGGCAGGGGTTATCAAAAAGTAGCATCATCAAGGCAGGAGATCACAACCTCAAAAACAAACAAACAAAAAACAAAAGGAAAGGTTGAAACACTTGAGAATTAAGAAATGACCAATGACTGACTAGAAAGACAATCGCTTAACCTGAGTTTGATTGCCTCATTTGCAAAATGGACACAATAATATTTTATTTTCTTGAAGGAAGTAGACTGGACCCCCTTCTAGCTCTAACACAGATGTTCCTATTAATTGTGATTCAATTAATAATAATAGCACTTACATAGTACTTCAAAGTTTGCAAAGTGCCTTACAAATACCTCATTTTATCTTCAACATCCCTGAGAAGTAGGTGGTACCACTGTCCCTATTTTATTTGCCCAACGTCACCCAGCTAGAGAAATATCTGAGGCAGATTATGAGTACAGGTCCAGCACTCTACCCACTGTGCCACCTAACTGCCTCCAGATACTGATATTCTATGAAACTGATAAGAGAGACCTTAGCATAATGGTCTCTATTGTTTAAACTGTCATATTCGGTCAGGGTATAAAGCAATAATCCAGTTGAACTCTCCCAACATTCACCTCCAAAGGCAGGGAAGACCAAGACATCAACTCAGAAGAAGATATCAATGAAAAAACAGCTTCAAGCAAAGTTTCAAAGAAAAATGCTCATTGGGCCCAAGTTCAACAAGAATTCCTGGAAGAGTTAAAGAAAGACATTAAGAATGATAGAGGAAAATTTGAGAAAAGAAATGAGAGTGAAGCAAGAAAATTATGAAAAGAGAATTAACAGCTTGGTAAAAGAGGCACAAAAAATGCAGGAGAAAAGAACTCCTCAAAAAGTAGAATAGGTCAAATAGAAAAGGAGGAAGAAAATTCCTTAAAAATTAAAATTAGGTAAGCGGAAGCTAATGACTCTATGAGATATCAAAAAACAATAAAACAATGTAAGAAAATTTAAAATATCTTATTGGAAAAACAATAGATCAAGGAGAGATAATTTAAGAATTATTGGACTAACTGAAAGTCATAATCAAAGATAGAGCCTAGATATCATATTTTGAGAAATTATCAAGGAAAACTGCCCCCAATATCTTAGATCCAGAGAGCAAAATAGAAATTTAAAGACTCTATTGATCACCTCCTGAAAGAGATCCCAAATGAAAACTCCCAGGGATATTATAGCCAAATTCCAGAGCAACTAGGTCGAGGAGAAAATATTGTAAGAAGCCATAAAAAAACTGAAATATTGTGGAGCCATATTCAGGATAACACATGATTTAGCAGCATCCATGTTAAAGGAGCAAAGGGCTTGGAATATGATATTCTGGAAGGCAAAGGAGATAGGGTTATAACCGAGAATAACATACACAGGAAAACTGAGTATAATCTTTCAGGGGAAAATATGGATATTTCATGAAATAGTGGACTTTTAAGCATTTCTGGTGAAAAGACCAGAGCTGAATAGAAAAATTGACATTCAAACTCAAGACTCAAGAGAAGCATAAAAAGATAAACATGAAAGAGTAATCATAAATGACTCAATAAAGTTAAGCTGTTTACCTTCCTATATGGGAAGATGACACAGGTAACCTCTAAGAACTTTATGATTGTTAGGGCAGTTAGGGGGAGGAGTCTGTACAGACAGAGCATATGAGCATGAGATGATTATGTTGAGATGATCTAAAAAAAATGAAGCAATGAGAAAGAAGAATGCACTGTGAGAAAGGGGAAGGGAGAAATAGAACAGGGAAAATTGTGATCAGAAGCAAAACAGAATTTTGAGAATGGACAAGGCAAAGACAGAGAGAGAGAGAGAGAGAGAGAGAGAGAGAGAGAGAGAGAGAGAGGAGGAGGGAGAACAATAAACAGAAGAAAATAGGATGGAGGGAAATAAAAGTTACTGATAATAATTGTGAATGTGAATGGAATGACCCCCCCCCCCAAAAAAAAACCAAAGTGGAGAGCAGAATGGATTAGAAACCAGATTCCAACAAGGTATTTTTTATGAGACACTCTTAAAACAGAAAGACACATGCGAAGGCCTGAAGCATAATCTATCATGTTTTAGCTGAAGTAAAAAGGCAGGGACAATAATCATGATCTCAGACAAAGGAAAAGGAAAGATAGATCTAACTAAAAAACGTAATCAGGGAAACTTCATTTTGCTAGAAGATATCATAGACAATGAAACAATATCAAAAAGTTTGTAGCAAGTTTCTCTGATAAAGGCCCCATTTTTCAATATATAGGGAACTAAATCACATTTATAAAACTAAGAGTCATTCCCCAATTAATAAACAGTCAAAGGATATGAACAGGCAGTTTTAAAAAGAAGAAGTCAATATTTTTTTGTCTTTTTGAAGGGGGAAAGGCAGGGCAATTGGGGTTAAGTGACTTGCCCAAGGTAACACAGCTAGTATGTGTTAAGTGTCTGAGACCACATTTGAACTCAGGTTTTCCTGACTCTAGGACCAGTGCTCTATTCACTGCACCACTCAGCTGCCCCAAGAAATCAATATTTATGGTCAAATGAAAAAATACTCTAAATCACTATTGATTAAAGAAATGCAAATTAAAACAACTCTGTGATACCATCTCACATCTATGAGAAATGACAAATGTTAGAGTGGATGCTATAGGTACACGAATAAACTGTGGAGTTGTGAACTAGTTTAGTCATTCTGGAGAACAGTTTGGAACCATGCCCAAATGGCTACAAAACTGCACATACCCTTTGACTCAACAATATCATTACTAGGTCTACACCCCAAAGAGAATTTTTTTTAAAAGAAAAAGTATCTATATGTACAAAAATAGTTATAGCAGCTCTTTTCTGTGGCGACAAAGAATTGGAAACTGGGGGGATGGCCATCAATTGGGGAATGGCTGGATAAGTCATGGTAAATGATGGTGATGGCATACCATTGTAGTATAAGAAATGAGGAGGAAGTGGCTTCAGAAAATCGTGGTAAGACTTATATGCACTGATACAAAGTGAAGTGAGAACCAAGATAATTGTGCACAATAAGAGCAATGTTGTAATGATGATCAACTGTGAAAGACTTGGCTACTCTGATCAATGATACAAAACAGCTTCAGAGAATTCATGATGAAAAAATGCTATCCACCTCTAGAGAATTCTTACTAATGAACTCTGAGTGCAAAATATAGTATA
This sequence comes from Pseudochirops cupreus, assembly GCA_028627135.1. Lineage (NCBI taxonomy): Eukaryota > Metazoa > Chordata > Mammalia > Diprotodontia > Pseudocheiridae > Pseudochirops > Pseudochirops cupreus. The sequence continues at coordinate 535,020,973 of CM053581.1, forward strand.
ATTTTATTGCTTTTTTTGTTGCTTTTTTGTGATATGGTTAACTCAGAAAAACATTTTGCATGATTTCACATGTATAATTGATATAATATTTCCTGCATTCTTAGTGAGTGGGAGGGAGGGAGATAATTTGGAACTCAATTTAAAAAGAAAAGAATGTTAAGAATAAATAAATCAATTTAAAATCAATTGTTTTATTTATTCCCTCTTCATTGCCACAGGATTCATTGTCATTCACTTTTCTTCTTATATGGTATATTCTATTTTTTGGTCTTGATTTTTTTCCCATTTGGAATTACATGAATTTGTAGCTATTCCCAGATATTTTTCATACCTTATACCTGTTGGTTTTAATTGTATTACAGTATTCCCTTATATTAATGTGCTACATTTTACATGATCCTTCTCTTACTATTGTACATTTCCATACCATCCCTCTATGCACTTATTATCTCCCTCTCCTCTGAGAAAAATAATCAAATCCATATTGCCATTCCTGGAAAGGACATAGCAGTTACCTGTCCTATGAGTCCAATTGCTGTTCTCTTTGCCTTTCCTATCCAGCACATTCCCTCCTATCTAGCACTCTCCTATATATGTTGTCTTCCTCTATTAGACTGCAAATTAAATGACCACTTACTTGTATTTGTATTCCAACACTCAATACAGTACCTGGCACACTTGGTACATATTTAATGACTGCTTTTTATTCATTCATTTGTTCAATAGATTATTTTCAGGTTTAGAAAAATAGGATCTAGCGCTGCTATGAAAACTTTGGCACAGAGAGTCTCTTTTTCATTTCTGATGAAAATTTCAGGGTATATTCTCAACAATGGCATTATTGGCTAAAAAGGTATGATTATTTTTGGAACCGTTTCACTGTGCTCTGCCAGACTGCTCTCCAAAAAAGATTCCATAATTTTCTAATTCCATCAGCAAGAGATAAATGTGCCAACTGATAAGAGTTTTCTAATGTTACTGTCCTCTATTATACCTCAGGCCACACTATCCCTTTGTATGCTGTGCAACCTAGGTAATGTGGAAAAATCAAAAGAAAGGGAAACAGGCATCCTTGTAATGATTACCATACAAGGCAATACACTGGCTATCATGGCAGCCTGAAGCAAGGACCTCCATTCACATGGTCTACCATAGACCAACTCTCAGGAGATGATTGTTTTTTGACCCTTGAGACACAGACCTCATCTGAACAGAAAAGAATGGAGGGGAAGGATACCCTTTATCAATGAGCTGCCATCTCTGTAATCTTTTTGAAATGAGGCAAATTTTCACATCTGGAATTAAAATATATGTTTAGGTTGCAAAGAATAAAATGAGTTGTCATGATAGAAGAAATTTCATGTAGGAAATATGAGCCTAAAGCCTTCCTGCTTGCACATCTCCCCTATAACTACCTACTACAAATTATTTTTGTAATAAAAATGAGCTTCTAGTACAAACTAATTACATGGGAGAACAACTTACATTTCACTGCAGTTTTAACAATATATTTTTCATCAAATATGTGTTAGCAAAAGTAATTAGGGAAAATGATTAGAAATGTACTTTATTGAATAGTAATAAAACTGGGAAATATGTATTTAAGCAATTGTAGAAAATGAAGCATTTATTTTCAAAATAGGTTTAAACCTACATTTCCTTTGGAGAAATAATCTCACTTGTCTTTCAACACAGTTTTTTAAAAGGACACTTGGCAAACTCTTTTAGAAATAGTACTCTTCAAGAAAAAACACATGCTTTTGTTTAAAAGGTGAACCCTGTTAGCAGAGAACTTTGCCAAATGCCCACTTTTCTTTTAAGATGCTATTGAAAGGACATAGGACTAAACTGTGCAAACCCCAGAGGTAGGTGTGCCTAAAAATTCAGAACAATAAGTGGTCCTCAGTTACCACAGAACCAACCATACATATTTTCCAAACTTTCCCATGAAACCAACCATGGATTAATTAACAAATATTCATTAAGTACCTACTATGTGTCTGGCCCTCTGCTAAATTCTGAGGATACAAAGAAAGGCAAAGGACAGTTCCTGTTCTTTAGGAATTTATGTCTGATGGGGAAGATGGCATGCAAGCAACAATTTCAAACAGGATTAATTAGAAAACAGTCAACAGAGGGAAAGTGCAAAGCATTACAAGGGATTGGGAAAGGAAGATGGGACTTCCACTGATAATTCTGAAGGAAAGCAGGAAGCCAGAAGCTTTAAATGAGGCAGAGGAGAGGGGACAGCAAGTGAAAACGCCTCTTGTCAGGAGAAGTGCCCTAATCTGAGAAAAAGCAAGGAAGTCAGTCACTGAATATCTGTACTAGAGGCAACAGGGAGCCATTGGAATTCACTGAAGAAAGGGCGGTGGTAACGTGGTTAGGCTAGACAAAAAGGAAATCAGACTTGTTCTTGGAAAACTTACATTCTATTAAGGGAGACAACATGCAGGTAGAAAGATAGATAAGAACAGATAAAGTATTAGTAAGTACTTACTATGTGGTCATGTGGTTGTTGTGGTTTGTCCTTCATTCTTGAAGAATACAATGACATCAGGGAGATGATAACATGACCTGCAACTGGATTTAAGTGAGGTAGGGCTGCACAAAGTCACCAGCCTCACTTTCTCCTCTAGGGCCATCTGGGTCCAGCCAGATACAGATCAGAATGACTGGAGATGACCAAGGATGTAGAGTGATACCTTGACTCTTTTAAGCTAAGGTCTTTTCAGGTTCTCACTTGGAGTGAGGTAATGCCTCCAATTTTTTTTTTCTCTGTGAGTAGGGCACCAGCAGTTGGGAATCAGAAATGGTTTATTGCAAATTGGAGTTGTTGGAGAAAATTCCAATGCAGGTGATTTTTTCCCCTCCAAAATATTAAACACAGTTATTTATGTATCAAAAGAACAGGACTAGGTAAAAATTCTGTCCTCAAAGTTGATGAGGGGAAAATGAGGGAATGGCTATTAGAAGGGAGCTTTTAAAGAAGTGGTTGAAGCAAGTCCACAATGAGCAATGGAATGAGAATGTTTGGTTGGGAATAGGACTGTCCGTAAGAGAGAGAAACTCTAGAACAGAGGGATCTATCTATCTAGATGTGTGTATTTGTATGTGTGTTGGGGAAAGAGAAAGAGAAAGAGGGAGAGAGAGACAGAGACAAAGACAGAGACAGAAAGACAGAGAGAGAGAGAGAGAGAGAGAGAGAGAGAGAGAGAGAGAGAGAGAGAGAGAGAGAAGGACCCATCTGACAGACTACTGAATCCTATGGACTGCTTGCCAAAATAACTTTATTAATCTTTAATAAATTGATTAATTAACCCAATTTCAGTTAGAGGTTATTATAAATAAAGATGTAACTTTTTTCCCACCCAACTTCATGGACTCTCTGAAAACTATCTATGGAACACATTGTTCCATTGCCAAACATTTGGCAATGGATTAAAAGACTATTTTATGGAGAACTCACACAAGGCAAGTGCTCACATGGTAGTCAGAAGAAGTGATACAGGGACACTTTCAAGGTCTCTCTTAAGAACTTAGGAATGAATTGCATGACATGGCAGATGCTGGCAGAGGACCAGCCATCATGGCATGCCCTTATCAGAAAAGGTGTTGTGCTCTCTATAAGCAAAGCAGAATTGAAGTAGTTCAAAAGAAATGCAAGATTTGCAAGTTTAGAGGATTCATCCCAAATGTTTAAATGGATTATTTGTGCCCGACCTGTGGCAGAGCATTCTGAGCTCATACTGGTCTGATCAGCCACAGTTGGACACACCATAACTTGACTCTATCATAGTGATGTCATTTTGGTCCTCTTTGAGAATGAAAGACAACAACCAAGTGATCATGGAACGCTTGCTGGAGAGGGTCTGTTGACCCCAAGTTAAGAACCTTTGTTCTAGCAAAGGATAGATCTTTATGGAAGGACACAGATGAGAATCACTTAGGGTAAGAAGGTATGGATAGGTAGTCATCTGTACCAGTATGGGGGGGACCCAAATGCATAAAATTATGGCTCTACCAAGGGACCAAACAAGCACACTTAACCTCAACCTTTAATGACACTGATTGAAGATACTATATTGGTAATACATAACAATAATTTTGCTTTTTTTTAAAAAATCTGGTAGGATGGAGGCAGAATTTTTAGGTTGTATGTTAACATAGGATTTTTTTTATGGCACTCCTTTGTTTCAATTGTAAAATTCTGTGACTGGGTAAACTGGAGTGGTGGGACAAGAAAGACCCCATCTGTAATGCCAAGCAAAGGCAACTTCCAAGGTTCGGATTACCAGCATAGTTAACCCCATTTATTCAGCAAACATTCACAGAACAGAGAAAGTCAAAATACAGTGTAACTTGTTCCTTTAGCAAGTAAGTTTTCAATTCCATCCAGGTACTACTCCACCCCTAGACAGTACATTCATTTAGTCAGTCAAAAGTCTCTTCTCAAATGGAGATTAGTCTTCAACTATAAACAAAGTACATTCATTTGGTCAATCACAGAGCACAAAAAAAAAAACAAAAACTCAAAGGCTTCCCACCCCTGAATCTCAAAAGGGGCAGGAGAACACAAAAGGCCATCCACCCTTAAGTTACAACAAGGTTAAGCTCAGCATTGAATACCCAAGGAAAGGGCCTTTTTTCATTTTCACTCGAGGCAAGCCCTCAGCAATCTCAGTTCCTGGGGAGACAAGGCTCAACAAAGACATAGCCAGTGTCCTCATCAAGTCACTCTCTGCCTGTAGAACAGTCCCAGAACCCCTGAAAACATCAGCAAGGCCCTCTTCCAGGATTTCTGTGCAGGTACCATAAGAAAATTCTCCTTCAGGGCTTCTGAACCAACAGCCAGGTTCCAGGACCTCTACAACAGCAGCACTGTCCTTCACCATCAGGTGAATCTGGCAAAACAACATCAGAACAGACAGACAAAATACCAGCATCACAGCCATGCCTCCTCAGTTCTTGGCAGCTGGGTGGCGGTTCTCAAAAGTCCTGGGCAGTTCCAACAGGCTCTTAGCAGTCTTTCAGCAATGCAGGCTCCACGATACTGGATACTGCTTTCCCAAAGTCCTTCTGGCCTTCTCTAGGCTTGGGCCTCTCTCCCAGTTCATGGGTCCTCCCACTTCAGCCCTCTCTCTTCACATCAACAGGTCCATCCCACAAATGGGATTCACAAGCTCTGGGTTTTAACACTATACCCCAAAACCAAGCCAATACAGGGGCATATCCAAATTCCATTACCAATACACCATCCTGGTAGACAACAGAACTACGTCATAGGCCTTGTTCTGTCCCAACTTGCTGGATGACCTCAGACAAGTCATTAAACTGCTCAAGGATTCAGTTTCTCATTTGTAAAATGAAGATGCTAGACTCAAAGAGGTCCCATCTACCTTCAAAATTGTGATACTAAACAACTTCTGAGATCCCTCCCCACTCATGCTCTGATACTAGGTCCAGGCTCCACTCCTTTTGTGCACAACTCTGGGCCTCTATCCTAAGCCCTCTTCTCTCTTTTTTCTATCCTGTCTTAGTGACTAAATTAGCTGCTATGGGTTCCATGATCATCTCCTTGCAGATGAATCCCAGAATGACAATATCCAGTTTTAGATTTTCATTGAGGCTATAATCCTGTTCTAACAATCATCTCATGAAAATATCCATCGGGATGTTCCACACGCCACTCAAACACAGTTTTCAAAAAGAGTTTGTATTATTCATCCCTTTCTCCCCAAAACCCCCACTCACATTCCCAACTTCCCCATTCCTTTTGATGGTACCGCCATCTTTCCAGTCACCCAACTTTACAAACATAGAGTTATCCTCAACCTTTCCTTCTCCCTCACCTTGTATATCCCCGTCACTTTCCAGAATTCCAGTCACTCCATCTCCAACAAATATCTTGCATCTGTACCCCCTTCTCTCCATTCATCCAGCCACTACCGTGGTGCTGACTTTCATCTTCTTTTGCCTGGACAACTGCAAGGTAGCATCTTAATTGATCTCCCTGTTTCCAGCCTCTTCCTTCTCCAATGTAGCCTACAAGTAGTAGCCAAACTTATGTTACTAAAGCACAGGTCCGACTCTGAAGTTACTCTTCCATTCAAGAAGGTCCATTGGGTTCCTATTGCCTCTGGAATAAAATGCAAACTCTTCTGGCTGGCATTTTAAGCCCTTCGCAATTTGGCTTCCACCAATCTTTCCAGACTGGTTTCATATTATTTCTCACATAGTAGTATGTTACACTTAAACTGGCTTACTTCCTGATCCCATTATATACCATTCAGTCATGCCTGGAATACTCACCCCCATCCTTATCTCCTCTTGGAATCCTTAGCCCCCTTCAGGATTCAACTCAAATGCTGCCTCCTACATTAGCCCTTTCCTGATCCATTCCATTTTTAACGTTTGTCATGAAATTACTTAAAATTTTCTTTTTCTTTATTTTGTATGTCACCGCCCCGCCCCCCCCCAGCTCCTCCATTCTTCTCTAGATATAAGCTCCTTGAGGGCAGAGATTGCTTAGGATTTGTCTTTGTGTCCCCCAATGCTTAGTAGGGTTGGTTACAGACTAGCTGTCTAATAAATGCTTGTTGAATTGAATCCCTCTTTTCCATTGCTGACATTCTTCTTCACTAAGCTTTGTCCCCAATGGTCATGTTTTTCCCTTCTCCCTGCAAATCTCCTTCTTCATTCCTCCTGCTCACCTAACACCACCTGGTAAACTGGCAGGAGGTTGCCAGCTGAGCCACCGAAATAGAGGAGTCTTTGGGGGTTGTTACTTCTCCTCTCAACCTTTCAGGTCAAAATCCCACAAATGACCGCAGAGCAGCAAGCAAAGAATTTCCCTCCTACAGACACAGGCAGTCTATCAGGCACATGCCAAGCCTCTGAGCACACTTTATGTTGTACAAGATTCCTCTCCTTTTCGAGATAGCTGGTTAGAAATATTCCTGCTTCCTCCCAAAGTGGAATGTTACTTGGTCCAGAATGTCCATTTCTCTAAACAAAAAATGAAGTCTAGTCTGACAAAGATAAGCTAGAATCCATTCTCCCTGATGTCTGAATAGCACTGTATTCTAGACAGACTTAGTTCTGATCCTGTCTGTGCCACTGACTAACCTCCTAGGATGGGTAAATACATGCATCTCCCTGAGCTACAGATTCCCCATTAGTAAAATGATGGGTTTGGGTTCGATCAGGGGTCCTTAACTTTTTCTGTGTTCTGGGCCCCTTTGTTAGGCTAGAGAAATCTATGGATCCTTGCTCAGAATAGTGTCTAAATGCATAAAATAATACAGAGGATTATGAAGGAAATCTATTGTATTAAACTATATTATAACATTTTGGAAAAAACCTTATTATTCATATAGCACCTATTATGTGCCATATAAACTACTGTGCTAAGTGTTTTGCAAATACTATCCCGTTTGGTCTTTACAACAACCCTGTGAAGTTAAAGCTATCCATTTTTATAGTCGAGGAAAGTGAGACAGAAATTAAAGTCACTTGTCCAGATTCACACAGCTAGTAAGTGTCAGGCTGGATTTGAACTCAAGTCCTCCTGACTCGAAGCCCATACTTTATTCACTGCACACCACCTTACTGCCTATAAATAGCTCATTTGATCTTCACAATGACCCTGGGAGGTAGGCGCTTAAGGATTCCTGGGTTAGAATTTCTTCCATTTCTAATAACTGTTTGACTGAATTTCAAACCCAAAGTAGTCTGGGAAACTCTATTTCAAGACATAGCAATTGCTTGGTGTGCTTTGAGATCTAATTTTTAGGTCTTCCCAGTTTTAAAATATTTTGAAATAAGCAGGAACAAATCTATAACTCTTAAAAATAGCATTTTCCATGTGTCCCAGAGAAGCTTATTTGGAAATCCTATAATTTGAAACAACTACTTCAGTCTTTTGTTTTCACATTGCCTACATTTCCCAATATGTCCCCTATCTGCCTCCCAGAGATATTTTTTGAAAAAATTTTTTGGAGGGGAGAGGGCAGAGCAATTGGGGGTTAAGTGACTTGCCAGACATATTCTTTATAACAAAAAAATAAGAGGAAAAAAGTTCAACAAAACTAACCAACACCTCCACCTTGCATGCCATTCTATGGTGCACTGCACACTCAGAGTTCCTCAGCCCTTCAAAGGAAGGAGGTGGGTTTTCAAATGTCACTCCATAAACATTTGTTAAGCTTTTGCAATCTTCTTTCAGACTATTCACAGAGATCACAATTTCACAGCAATCAGTTTTATTTGCTGGATTATTATTCCTTCCATTTACATATCTGTAGTCATTGTGTGTACTTATTTCTTGCTTCTATGGATTTTGCTCTATATCATTGCCTGGATTCCCAGACTTCCCTATCTAGGTGGCTCAGTGGACAGTGTTAGACCTGGAGACATGAAGACGTGAGTTCAAACCTGATCTGGATCTGACATTTACTGACTGTGTGACCCTGGGTAAACCACTTAACCTTTGCCTACTGCAATTTCCTCATCTGTAAAATTGATATAATACTGGCACCTATCTCCCAGGGCTGTTGGCAGGATTAAATAAGATTATCTGTGAAACACTTTGCAAACCTTAAAGCTCTCTCTATTACTTATGCCTGCCACCCAGGGTTATTGTGAGGATCAACTCAGATAATACTTAGCATTTGATAAGTAGGTGACATTATTAACCCCCTTTTACAGTTAAGGAAACTAAAGCAAACAGGTTTAGTTATTTGCCCAGGGTCACACAGCCAGTATAGCTACATTTGAACTCGGGTCTTTTTAACACCAGTTCTAGTGCTAAGGCAGATGGGTGCCTGGAGTTAGGGAATTCTGAGTTTTAGGAAGACTGAAGTTAATTGGATGACCATAGTAAGTCCAGATGGGTGAACCTCCAGGAAGCATCACTAAGTTGCTTAAGGGACAGCTGAACCAGCCTATGTTGGAAAAACTGAACAAGGTAAAGTTTCATTGATGATCCAAATTGAGATTAGGCCCATACACTTTCAGCCTGGACAAGAGAGGGAAACTCCATCTCAAATTAAAAACAAACAAAAAACCTTGGAGTATTTCACTATTCATTCCTATGTAATGTAGGTGTTCACAAATGCAGAAACAGAGATAATATAAAACAAGTGACCAAACCAGAGGCCAATTGCTTTGAGGACTTCTGTTTAATGTTGAAAACATTATAAGTTTAATTTAATTAAATTGAGATTGTAATACAATACTATAATTACATGGTATTTCTCCATGGCTTCCCATATACTCCCTTGCTTTCTTCTAATATCAGAAAATGAAGTCTCCCTCCTCCTTACCAAGGCTAACAGCAGCTCATTAGAAGAGTTCCCTTGTCTAGGGGCATGATGGCATGTCTGTCCCAGGAAGGGAGCAAGAGAAAGAAACCACACCACAATGACACTTAGAGGGCATGCCCAGGAGGAGACACACATTTGCTACAGGGAAGCTTTAGCATTGCTTGAACTTTGAATTTACGAGGAGTATTTTCATCACTTGTGACTTATTAATCATAACAACTCTGTGAGTTGGACCATTTTATTATCTTCATTTTACACGGGAGAAATCTTAAAAACCAGGAGGTTAAATAACTTGCCCAAAGTAAAAAAATGGAGCTGGGACTGGAATCCAGTTTCTGATCCCTATCCTGTGCTTAATTCACTGAACCATAGGCTTAACCTTGTCGAAAAAGAAAAGCAAAATTTTCCTAATAAAAGAGAATTGAGATATGTCAAGCAAGAACATGGCACCTGGTCCATAACAGGGAATTGTGCTGTTGATGTCCTCGGCATAAAAGGCAAATGTTCTTCCTAAATCTACGACAATGGTTTTATGGCAGTCATTGGTCCTTTCATTGTGTTTGGTTTATATCACAAACTTGAGGAATGGTACAGAGGATAAACTATGTAGATCATTGTACAAAATCCAGTAAAATGAAGAATGATTTCTTAAAAATGAAGACACTTGTAAAAAACAGTATGATAGATATAGCCCTGGGCTTATTATACAGCGAAGACCTAGGCTCAAATCACTTCAGCTATGTGACATTGGGCCTCAGTTTCCACATCTGTAAAATTAAGGCCCTGGAATATATAAAATCTAAGCTCATTTCAAACTCCATATCTTATGATTTCCCCCCTAATCTACTAAACCTTTACAGATACCGTTTTTCATTTGCTATAAAAATATGCCAAAAGTGTCTATACTGGTAGGGGGTTTGATGATCATTTTCAAAATATTTGTCATTACAAAACTATCAGTTCTTCTTGACTATGAACTTACAGAAAATTGTGCCTGACAGTTCATTTCTGACAGAGTTATGAATTGCACCTTTCACCCTATTTCTTCTTTCCATTAGATCTCATCAGTTTGCTCCTTTTTTGAAGCCATCAACACCCAGAAAGTATTAGGAAACCAGGTCTCTGTTTATGACAGAAACCAATGAAAAAACAGATTTTTATCCCTTACACATTTCTTTTTCAGGTAAACTTTTAAGGACCATATTTAAAATACATATAGAACCTCTAAAAAAATTCCTTGGTCATGTGTAACTGTAGTTATAGCAAAAAATCTGTAAATGACCCCAAAAAGAAATTTAATTTGATGAAATTTAAGACCATAACATTATACAACTGTACATGATGTATTATTGTTTTGTATTTCATGATAAATGAATAATGGGATATTCTAGGGCTGGCTGATCTAAAGTTCATTGTATCCACTAGGCGGTAAAAAGTCAACGCCTTTCAAGCTTTTTTTTCCCCCCAAACATATGGTTTCTTTAATAACAATAATGCAAATTAAAATGTAAAAGTGTAAGAAAGTAAGTAAAAGTAGGAACTTTCCAAGGACTTTATGAAGAAGGTACAAAGAAAATCATATTGCTAGAGTTCATCTTTGGTAGAGACCGGGAGAAAAAAAGAACAAGGGAAATATCTCTACACTGCCCTCTGGTGGTATCTGGTTCCACCGTATTTCATTCTCCTCACACCAACCTAGAAGAATGAAAGGTTAAGAATGAATCTTTGCCACCATATTTCCCTTTCCATGTTTAGCTTTGGCATCTGACTCTCGTCTACATATATGCACAGCCTTCATTCTACATCTTTAGGTTCTATTTATTTATTTGTTTTTGCTTTAGCTAGCTGTCAATCTCTTTGGAGGAGTTTGCTATAAAAAAAACTTTAAGATGTTTATTCCTCCAGAGACACTTGCATTTAAATATAGAATGCTTTAATTCCCAGGTAACTGAGTCTCTAATAGGTGAATGCAATCTAATTTCAATTTCTCATCGTAGAGAGTTAGCTGCTTCTTAAGCCTGACTCTGCCTCATACAGTCCTACTTTTGACCATTCCTGAAGCTAAAATAACTTCACGAAACACTCAAAGTAGTTTCTAGTCTAAAGAGTAACAGGCAAGGGCGTCAGGATTATAGAAAGACAAATGAATCGTAATAACTGAGATTCTCCTAGACCTGACTAAGCCCTATTGGGTCCCTCAATATAGCACAGTAAACGATGATTATTCCTACTCTTTCCTTGGGGGGCACTCAAACACTAACCTGTGAGAAGAAAGCGACTACAGAGTGTTGATATGTGTTGCATTTAGATATCCACAATCTGACTCCAGCCCTGTCTTTCCAGGCTTATCTTGCACTACTTCTCCATCCAGTATTCTATGTTCTAGCTAGCTTAGACCCCCCCACCCATAGATCCTCTGCTGCCTTCCTGTTTTTGTTTGCACTTTCCCCTCTAGCCCTTTCCCTTTCCCTTCTCTACTTGACAATTCAGTTGACTGTTTAATGACTTTAACTGATCTCTCATTATCAGAAAACAACAAGAAAAATAAACTGCTTTTCTATAGGACAAATGACATATGATGAAATCAAGAGCAAGTGGCAGTCAGTTGTCCATTCAATTCTTAACGATATTCATTAAGAACTGTTCTTCCTTTCTGGTTTTAATTTAATATCGACAAGGTGCCTGTTAGGTATAAACAACTCAGCTGAGTACAGAAAGTCAGAAAGGCAAAGTCCAGCCCTCACACTCATGGGGCTTATATTCTAATGGGGAGTGGGTAATCTCTAAGAGAGAACAAGATGTATAGATTCAATTCTAGGGAGAGTAAAATGAGTGAAAAAGAGAGAGTCAGTCAAAGTACCTTGAAAATAATTGAACAGTAAGAGCATTTTCTGTTCTCAGCTATTTAGAGCCTATTATCCAATAGTGGTGGTAGGTCAGGAAAAGTTTCATGGAGGGTGCTATCTCATTTAGACCTTGAAGAAAGGACAGATTGCATTAGGCAGAGATTGTCTTTAGGAGAGAGAACTTACTGTTGGTATGGAAGACATTGTGAGCAAAGGAACAGAGGTGGGATGAAAGGATCTTAGCGTTTAGATCAAAAGGGACAATAGTAGACATGTAGCCTAATATTGGGCAGCTAGGTGGTGCTGCAGAAGATAGAGCACTGAATTTGGAGTCAGGAAGACTCATCTTCAGGAGTTCAAATTCAGCCTCAGATACAGAGTAGCTGTGTGACCCTGGAAAAGTCACTTCACCTTATTTGCCTCAGATTCCTTATCTGTAAAATGATCAGGAGAAGGAAATGGCAAACCACTTCAGTATCTTTGTCAAGGAAATCCCAAATGAGGTAATGAAGAGAGTCTGAAACAATTAAACAACAAAAACAAAGCCTAATGTCCCCACTTTATTGTTGACGAAAACAATGCTCAGAGAGTTAAAACCACTTGCCTTAGACCACACAGTTGACAAATATCAGAGCAAGTGAAATTAAAAAGAAAGTAGGTTAACAATCAGAATAAAAAGTAATTTATATTGTGCTTTAAGGTCTGCAAAGTGACTTCTCAATCACTTGATGAGGCAGGTATTGTAAGTAATATTAAATCTATTTTATGAATGAAGAAACTGAGGTCCACAGAATTTAAGACTTGTCCAAGGTCACCCAACTGAGAAGTGTCAGAGTTGAGTTCAGACCTAGGTCTCTGGTGTTTCTGAGCTGAGCATTCTTTCCACTGACAACAGAGGATAAAGAGTACTCCTATTTCCCTCAATTGTAGAATATGAATTATGACGTTAGGCCAGTAGTAGGGCCTTGAATACCACTGTAAAGACTTTAGACTTTATGTGTTAAACAATGGAGACCTGATAATGGTTTTTGATTGGAGGAATGATGTGATCTTCATAGCAGTTTCTTTTGAAGTCTACTTGGTCAGCAAGACTAGATTGAAGGCAAGAAAACTAGTTAGGAATCTATTAAAGACAACTAAGCAAAAAGGAATAATGGTCTAAATTACAGTGGTAGCAGTGGTAGTGAAGGAGAGGGGCCATATGCAAGACATGTTACCAACATAAAAACAGCAGGACTTGGCAAATGATTGATGTGAGCAATAAGGAAGGGGGAGGAATCAAAGATAACTTCAACAGAAAGGAAAAGGGGTAGGTTTAGTTGGGGAAATGGTGAGTATAGGGGGAAAGAGAATCACCATCTTCCAGTCACCACTTTAATGACATTCCCTCTGTGAAGCCTTCCTTCATTCCATCCATTGGAAGTGATTCTCTTCCTCGTCTGATCTTATGGCACTTTCCATTTTAATTTGTATTCAATTCTTCTATATGAACATTTGATTCCCACACATACACACCTTCTTATTTGATTCTAGGCTTCTAGAAAGCAGGAACCAGTACTTATAGAAATTTTAGCTTCCCCAGCATATAGCATAGCACAATGCATATCATAGAAGCTTAATAAATGCTTGACAAATGAATATATGAGCAAATCAGGAAGTATCTGTTACATGCCACTATAAGCCATGCACCTTATATGATGAATAATAGGAGACACGAAGATACAACTAAAATGATTTCTCTGCCTTCAAAGAGCTTATATTCTATTAAAGGGGAAACAATGTGTACTCAGATAAATAAATATAAGATATATGCAAAATAAATATGAAGTTGTTTTTCAATGAGTGGTGCTAATAAATGAATGAATTAGGAAAAGTCCCTTGATGGAGTGGGTACTTGAGCTGAACCCAGAAAAGAGCTAGTGGTTCTAAGAGGCAGAGGCCAAGGTGGAAAGGATTTTCCCAAAGGGGCAGAGACAGATGAAGGAATACCATGTATAGAGAATACAGGAATGAATGGATAAATTGTATGGGAAGACCAGTTCTTCATTCTCCTGGATTCTCAATCAGGACAGCGGACAGATCCAAGAGAATCACTCCAATACAAAATTTTCTTGAAAAGGTTGACTGAACAGACCAGTCGAAGAAATCTAGAAAATACTGGGCAGTTAACAAAACTGAAGTCCTTAAGGTATGAGAATGTCAGCCTATGATGCCCCATGGTTTTGCCTGCCCTTCTGGTAGGATAGAGAAGCAGGGCAAAAAGCCCAGCTCTTTAAGCTATGGGCATTCAACCCAAGACAAAAAGCATCAGTTCACAGAAGTATCTTATGAGGGTGCCATTTTATCAGCTCACAATAGCAATATTGTGAGCAAGCAATAGTGAAGATGATAACCATGCAAAGAGAAACACAGCAGGAAGGTAACTGAAAGAAACTTTTGGAAAGGCCATGTCATAGAAATGAAGCCACAGTCAATACCGTACCACTGTGAAAAGCCCAAACTCCTATCCAATGGGCAGAACTGCCTTTAAAGCCATTGCCTTGGTTAGGGATATTCATTATCCCAACCATCTTGTCATTTCCCCTCACCCTAAGTAAAGAACATTCCCATCATAAATGGTGAACTATGCTCCATTCTCCTTTATCATCAGTCAAATAAACTGATCTCAAATGAATAGCTCTCCAATCTCTTAGTGTCTATTCCTATGTAACTTCTCTCCCTAGCAGATGACTAACAGGTCCAAATAGATCTCTTAAAGCAGGTTTTCTTAAGAGCCTTTTTTGTGTTTGTCATGGACCCCTTTGGCGGTCTAGTGAAACCTACAGACCCCTTCTCAGAATAAGGCATTTAAAGGCAAAAAATAAATAAATACTTGGGATTTCAAAGGAAACAATTATGTTGAAATAAAAATACTGAAACACAAAAAGTTCACAGACTCCAGCTTTAGATCTTCCTAATCCTTACTCTCAGTTTCACAATGTGGGGGAAACCATTTCTAAGTCCCTGATCTATCTTCTCTTCCTTTTTTCCATTTATGACCCCAAAGTATGGGAGAAGTGCCTCCCTTATTCTAAGTCAGGGGATACACCAACAACCTTACTGGAAGTTCAGCCTGACCACTTATATCCCTCTATTCTTTTGCATAATTAATTAAATTTTGGCTTCATTGCTTAGTGATGCTTTACTTTTTAAGCTTGCTTCTCAAAAAATATTTGTGGAACCATTTCAACAAAGTGCCACTCAAATCCTACATAACCGGGACATGAAACTTTCAAGTCCTGTTGAGGAATAGAAAAATGACACAACATTGTCATTGTTTTCCTATTGTGGCTTGTTGAATATTCTTTAATCTCGCTGCAGAGCAGAGAAAATCATTTTACCAGACGAGCAATTCATGAAATGATGAAGTTTGTAGTTCCATAAAAAAAAAGAGACCTTCAAGTTTTGCTTCATTATTTTAATGGCATACAAGATCATTTGTCTTCTCTATTTCTCTACCAAGAGTATGATTCCTTATGTAATTTATAATTTTCTTGCTATACCTCCATTCATTTCTTTTCCTGCTGTGCAGACACTCTGAATAGTTGAAGAATTGTTTTAGCCAGAGTTTAAATTGGAAAGGGTCTTGTGAACCTGTCTGATCTGGTATGTTTACTTTAATATTTTTGTATGTTGTTTCTTAAAAGCCAGTATGTAGGTTTCAGGTACAAGAAATTTCTCTCTCAACTGGCATGGAATCAATAAATTTTTATTAAGCATCCACTATGTGCTAGGCACTGTGCTAAGTGCTGGGGATACAAAAAGAGACAAAAGATAGTCCCTGCCCTCAAGGAGCTTACAATCTGATGGAAGAGGCAAAGAACTCAGTTACTTTTTAAAATATAAAACAAAACTCAAATAACTATCTTTGTTAAAGACTTAAAAAGGAGAAAGAACTGATGCTGTCTGAATAGAGACTGAATTCTACCATCTTCCACTTTCTTTCATTCTTTTTTAAAATTCTAGTCTTCTTGTACAATGACTAATATGGAAATGTTTTACATGACTGCATATGTATAAACTATATCAGATTGCTTACCACCTCAGGGATGGGGAGGAAAGGGAAGGAGGGCAGGAGAAAGGAAAGAGCAATAGAATTTGGAACTCAAAACTTAAAAAAAAAGTAAAAAATTTTGTTTTAACATGTAATTGGGTGAAATAAAGTATAGAATTTAAAAAGTCTCATAAGGTGTTCATCCAGGCTCGAGTTTGATACTGCCTAATATCTATTGCGTACTTGGTATTTAAATCACTCTGGCTACATAAAATGAAATCAAAGCTTTACCAAAGTCTAACTGCACTGCTTCACTGTACTGGGAAGGTGACTATGCATATAGTAAGTGTTCATAAAAGGCTTCTGTGATGAACAGAGAATTCACAGTTTCAGAGCATCTTCCCAAGTGTACATAGTATGCATAGACCAGGGAAATGAAGTATGAATGAAGTTTTTTTTTTGGGGGGGGGGTGGAGCAATCAAGGTAAAGTGACTTGACCAGGATCACACAGCTAGTAAATGTATGAGGTTGCACTTGAACTCAGGTCCTCCTGCTGACTCCAGGGCCAATGCTCTATCCACTGTACTAGCTAGCTGCCCCTATGAATGAAGTTTTAAAAAAGATTTTCTTGTAGTATTATTATCGAATATGCCATCATTTCCCAAATTATTTTTCTTTGGAACTCTTGGGTTCCAGAAGCCAAAGCTAGTGCTAGTGGTATTTTTTCTATACCAAGTACCAAATTATATATCAAGAATATGGTGTTCAGGGTAACTAGGAGGTACAGAGAATAGAGTATTGGCTGCGGAGTAAGAAGGATCTGAGTTCAAATCTGGCCTCAGACAAGTACTAGTTGTGTGACCCTGGGCAAGTCACTTAACCCTGATTATCTAAAAAAAAAGGATATGGTGTTCAGAAAATTTTCAGTATGAATCCAAGTTAACTTTATTTTACTCTTTATCCTCTTGAGTCTTAGGACTAGCATCCACGTGTTTCATTAATGTATTTCAAATCCAAAGTATTCTGTGGCTAGATTAGTTTAGGAAGAGCTGGTAATAATTGAGGTTAAGTTCTTGAAAGTAAATACTGGGCAGCTACCCTATTAATCAGATCACTGTAGAAGGCCCAACCAGATAATTCTGACCTCAATGTGAATCTGAAGATGATCTTATTTTTATTATTTCTGTATGAAGAGAGTCATATAGACAAACTGTGCCTTTCCAATGACCATTTTTTTGGCCTTGCTTTTTCTTCCTCTTTTGCTTTCCCTCTGGCTTTTATTCTATTGTTCACCAGTAGGTAAGGAAGCCAGTCAATTTATTGTACCTCAGCCCTCCTTGTAAAAAAAATGTTATGAGGTTTGGAAGTTGGCAAATAATTAAAAACAAGGTTCTTATTTTTCTCATTGTTCATTTGTGTCTAATTCTGCTTTTCTTCCATTAGTCTGGGAACTTCAGAGCTGGTGGTACTTTAAAAGAAATGTACTTTTTGGAAAAGCACATAAGATTAAAAAAAAGTCCCCAGGCTCACTTAACTTAACTATAGTTTCAGTTGTATTTTTGAGGTCAGGAAGATTTGAAGTCAGTCAAAGAGGATGAACTTAGTTACCCAGGGAAACTAGATGAGAGGGAAAAATCACTTTGTTGATTTTGATTGAATATGAATACATGAAGTGATCCCCACATTTTAAAAAGTTATTAATAATTTGATGGAGAAAGATTTTGCATTAATGCTTATTAGAACATAGGAAATTATTTTAAAATATTTTCAACTAAAGATTTTGGGAGAGGGAAAGCTTTTGTAGAAGGACTGATAGAAACATAGGTTAAAATTTGACCACCTTACCTCTGAGGCCCATTTTCCATTACCTATGAGTTACCTTTCACAGACTCTGTTGAGTCAATTATCCCCCATTTATCTCATACATAGTTGTTTCCTTGTCTTCTGGGAGCTCTCCAAAAGCTAAGTACTGTCTTTTGCCTTTTTTTTCTTTTTTTCTTTTCCCCTGATTTCTTTTTTTAAAATTAATTTTAGTTTTCAACATTCATTTCCACAAGTTTTTGAGTTCCAAATTTTCTCCACATCTCTTCCCTTCCCTCCATCCCAAGATGGTGTGCATTCTGATTACTCCTTCTTCCAGTCTGCCCTCTCTTCTATCACACCCCTCTTGTCCCTTTCCCCCTTATTTTCTTGTAGGGTAAGATAGAATTCTTTTTTTTTTCTTCTTGGAAGGGCAATTGGGGTTAAGTGACTTGCCCAAGGTCACATGGCTAGTAAGTGTTAAGTGTCTAAGGACAACAGATTTGAACTCAGGTCCTCCTGACTCCAAGGCTGGTGCTCTATTCACAGCTGCCCCAATAAAATAGAATTCTATACCCCATTGCATTTATATCTTTTTTCCCAGTTGCATATAAAAACAATTTTTAACATTTGTTTTTAAAACTTTGAGTTACAAATTCTCTCCCTTCTTCCCTCCCCACCTACCCTCATTGAGAAGGCAAGCAATTCAATATAGGCTATACATGTGTGATTATGCAAAAACACTTCCTTAATAGTCATGTTGTGAAAGACTAACTATATTTCCCTCCATCCTGTCCTGCTCCCACTTATTATATTTCCTCTTTTGACCCTGTCACTTTTCAAAAGTGTTTGGTTATAAATATTCCCTCCTCCAATCTGCCTTCCCTTCTATCATCCCCCATCTTATCTCACTTCCCCCTTACTTTCCTCTAGGGTAAGATACCCAAATGAGTGTGTATGTCATTCCCTCCTTAAGCTAAATGTGATGAGAGTGAGGCTCACTCATCTCCCACCTCTTACTCTTCATAGTGAAACCTTTTCATTGCCTCTTTTATGTGAGACAATTTACCCCATTCTATTTCTCCCTTTCTTCTTCTCCTAATATATTCCTCTTTCACCCCTTAATTTTATTTTTTAGATATCATCCCTTCATATTCAACTCCCCCTGTGCCATCGATCCATTCATCTATCTTTCTATCTTTCCTCCAACTACCCTAATATTGAGAAAGGTCTCATAGGTTACAAATATCATCTTTCCATGTAGGAATGTAAACAGTCTGACTTTATTAAGTCCCTTAAGATTTCTCTTTCCTGTTTACCTTTTCATGCTTCTCTTGATTCTTGTATTAGAAAGTCAGATTTTCTATTCAGCTCTAGTCTTTTCAGCAAGAATGCTTGAAAGTCCTCTATTTCATTGAACATCAGTTCTTCCCGCAATTGCCTTTCTTTCTATCCCTAGTGCTTAACATAGTGACCGACACACAGTAGGTCCTTAATAAATGTTTATTGGCTGACTGACTAAGTTGGGAAACAAATATTCCCAAACTTACTATATTCTCTAGAAGCTAAAGAGTAAATAAAACAATCAAAAAGAGTACTTACTATGAGGTCACCAATAGCATCTAAATTTATCCAATAGAGAACAATGAAGATAACTTTCAGTATCCAGGATACCCTACTAATAGACAAAGTAAAAATGAAGAAAAAGAAGTAGAGTCTGAACACAAGACCTAATCTCTACTTCTTCCTTAGTAATCCAAGAATCAGAATCCTGGACTGGAGCAGAAAAATGTGATTGAGCAGAATGATGAATTTTCTCCAGAAAAAGATGGCCATTCTCTCTGTACTGATCATAATCAAACAAATGTATTTATTAAGCACCTACTATGTGCCAGGCACTGAGCCACCAGCTGGGGATATAAACACAAAAAATTAATAATTCCTCCTTACAAGGAATTTATATTCCAATAGGAAAAATCTATTCAGAATATAGAGTGAATAAATATGAAATGGTTAAATCTAAGGTAGTTTGAGAGGGAGGTCACTAGTAGCTGCGGAGAATCAGGAATGACTTTATGCAAAAGGTGGTGCTTGGGCCACATCTTGAAGGAAAATAGGAGACCCATGAGGTGGAAATGAGAAGGAAGCTCAGTCTAGCCACGGGGGTGGCCAGGGGAAAGGCAAAGAAATGGGACATAGATTGTCAAGTGGGAGGAAGAGTCAAAAATGTGTTAAGTTTATTTAGCAAGCATTTACTAAATACTATATGTTATGTGTCAGGCATTGTGCTAAGGGCTGAAGATACAAAAGAAAGGGAAAAAACATGGTCCCTGACCTCAAGGAGCTCACATTGCAATGGGGAGACAACTTGTAAATAACTATGTATACACAAGATACAAATTATGTAAATAGGAGGTAATCTCTGAAGTCACTATTAATGGGTTGAGGTGGGAAGAGAGAAAGGTCTTTTGTAGAAGCTGAGATTTGAGCTGAGTCATAAAGGCAGAGATAAAGAGACAGAGCATTCTAGGCATAGGAGATACCCAGTGAAAAGGCAGGAGGCCAGTTTGGCTGATCATAGAGCACAGGGGGGAAGAACAATGTCTGACAAGGCTGGAAAGGTAGGTTGAGGCCAGGTTGTAAAGGATGAGGGAAGAATTCATATTCTAACATAGAGGCAATAGGTAGCTACCACAGTTGACTGAGTAGGGGATTTACACAGTCAGATATGTGGCTAAGAAAAATTTCTTTGGTAGCAGTACGTGGGTGTTAGACCAGTCTATTGGAATAATCTAAGTGAGAGTTCATGAAGACTTGAAGATAAAAATAGCAAAAAAAAAAATGTCTTATGGATCATAGGAGTTAGAACTAGGAAAGATCACAGAGATGGACTTGAAAATGTTCTTGTTTCACCTTCTCATTTTGAAGAGGATAAGTGACTGGTCCAACACTACTATTAAGTGGCAAAAACTCAATTTAAACTCGAGTCTTCTGATGATGAATCTTCTGCTTCTTCACTGCTCTGCTTTTTCTCTTATTTAAATTCTACTCAGTATTGACTGACAATGACACAAGAATGTGGAGCAACAGGGCTAACCTCATCAAGGTTACATGGCTGTTCTGGGCATAGTCATATTGCCTGCCTGGGTAAGGTGTGGGCTCAGTTAACAATTGTAGAAGGAAAGGAAGACAGGAGACAGTGCAGTTGGGGACTAAGAGATATTAAGAGAATCAATTAAAAGGCAAGAATTTAACTCACATCTGTATGTCGTATATCCCACTTGAGAGTAGGGAGAGATATGTTTATAAATGAGGGGCAACTGTTAAAACTTACAGGATCACAGATCCTGAGCTGAAAGAGATCTCAGAGATCATCTAATACAACCTCCCTCCTACTATAGATGAGGAAACTGAGTCTCAGAAAGGTTAAATGAGTCACCCAAGATCACTCAGAAGTGAGACTTGAATCTATTTCCCTGACTTTGGAATCTGTACTATTTCCATTGTCCCATACTTCACTGAGGCAAAATTCACCGAAATAGAGATTTCAAGTGTTAATTGCCATTGATTTTATTCTAATTTAAAATTAATTTCCTAATAGATTATTGTTATTTTTAAGGTTTAGAATTTGATACAGAAATGGCAAAACAAAATTTCTCTATAATTCCCAAAGTTAAAAGAATGACTGTGTGGTTAGCTAGGATGGGTCAATCTTTTCACTGTTTTAATCTCCCAACTTTTTACCTTTAAAGTATGTGCCATGATATAATAGCAAGCAATGCCTTTTGTGCATTAAATTTTAAAGTAGATGATGAATATTAGAAAAATTCCTATGTACTGCAAACTCCCATTCTCCTATCTAAAAATAATTTTAAAAAATTAGACCAAGTAGCACCTTACATTTCCTCTTCACCATTCACTCAAAGAGCTTTTTTGTTTCTCTGTACAATGAGAGGAATAGAGAGGCTATGGCTGACATTCGAGATTCTAGGCCTATGGAGAAGTGACCTGAGGGACATATTGGCCAGGGCTGAGAGGCTACACAAAAGATGTCTCTAACAGCAGTGTATAAGCCAGTGTAGTAAATTGCTCTGTTTCTAAACAGCATTTTATGGAGCTTCCTGGAGTTTTGCATGTATGGAGCATGATCTGGGGAAAGAAAACTGAGGTTTTTAATGATCTAGTAAAGGTTAAAAGCTTTATTGGCCTTTATTTCCAGACTTTTTTTGTTATTGTTGGATGGGCCCCCTTAGCAGGCTGTGTGGTTGTGACCTCTTAATGAGGAAGATTGTAAGGATATGGTTATCCTGGACATAACTTTAAATTCCCTTTCCTCTTCCTTGGAGCAACAGGGAAAGCAAACAGATCCACCCAACTAAGTCTAGGGGAGAGAGGGAGAAAAACACATTTAGTAAGCACTTATTATGTGCTAGACCACTGTACTCAGAACTTGATAATATGTGATTGCCTCCTTAAGCAAAGAAGAAGGGGAAGTTTAGAGGAAGGGAAAGGGAGCAGAGAAAAAATTTTTGAAAATGAAAGTCCCCAACATCTAGGTAATTGCCTTGTCCTCTCATTTTGCTCTCTGGATTAATGGTACAGAGTCATAGACTCAGCACCAGAGGGACTGATGATGATCATCTATTCCAACCAGAGCCATAGCTAGTCATTTTTGTGCTGGGGAAGGCAGCACGAAAGCTACCCTCAAGTATACTTGTTGAGACAAAGTGGTAGAGTGTGGGGGAAAGGGAGAGATAGACATGACATCAACGCTGGGAAAGTGACTAGAAGGGAAGGGAGGAGCTCCACCTGGGGGGGGGGGGGCGGGTGGATGGGGGAGGAAGGTCTGCCATTCAGTAGCTTCCTACTTTAAGTGATCGTTCTTGCTAACAAGTGCTGAGCTCATTGGTTCTGTGCTGCTGAAGTCCTGTGAGTGCTGTCATTGTCCTTGGATGACATCCTCATAGCCCCAGACTAATTATAGCTTTGAATCTAATTTTCTCATTATCCACATGAGGAAACTGAGGTGAAGGGAGGGGAAGTGGTTTGCCCAGAGACAGATCATACAAGTCATAGGATCATAGAGTCAGAGCTAGAGGGGACTTTAGAGGTCATTTACTCCAAATGTCTCATTTTACACATGAGGAAACAGATCCATAGGGATAGAGTGAGTTTCCCAAGTTAGTAACTAGGAGCAAAGCTCAGATTAGAAAAGTGTGGTGTGTGTGTGTGTTTGTGTGTGTGTGTGTGTGTGTGTGTGTGTGTGCACACGCACCTGCGTGTGCACATACTCACTTTATAGGAGGGTAAAATCATCCCTCTTTTTGGAATCTAAAAATAGATGAATGACTTTCTTCTGAAAGATAACAATTAGTTTGCTGCCTTATCTCCTGTATGCTGACCCCTAATTGTTTGTGTACTGCCAAGGTTCTATTCTGGATGCTCTTATCCTTTTTTCATTTCTAGTTATCCTTTCTGTCACCCTTGGTGACACCATTAGATCCCATGCAGATGACTTCCAGATCTAGACATATCCAGCCCTAATATGTTTCCGGGGCTCTAGTCCTGGATCACCAACTGCACACTAGATATTTCAAATGGTACACCTCAGACAAGTCGAATTCAAATATATCCCACAAGAGTACTTTATCTTCTCTCTCCCCACCCCATATGTACCAAACCTTAAACTCTTCCAAACTTTCCTATTTCTTCCAAGGGCACCAACCAGGCTACCATGTTTGTAACCTTAGTGAATTCTTTGACTCTTCACTCTCCCTCACCCTAGATATTCATTTAATTGCCAAATTTTGTGCATTAACTACTATGAGATCTATTGTATCCAGCTCCTTCTTTCTACTCATCCAGCTACCATCTTAGTTCAGGCTCTCTGATCACTTCTCATTTGGACTATTGCAACAGCCTCCTAACTGGTCGCAGTTTTCTTTTTTCCAATCCTTTCTTTACCCATCTGCTAAGGTGACTTCCTAAAGCACAAGTCTAATCATGTCACTCAATAAACTTCAGCAGCTCCCAATTGCTTCTAGAGTAAAAGAGCAACTCCTTTGTTTAGCATTCAAAACCCTTTCACAACCAGTCTATAACCTTTCTAGCTTTATTATATATATCCCCTGTACTCTAAAATCTAGCCAAACTGCCCTGTTTGCTATTTCCCCACACATTACATACTCTGTTACATCTTCATATCTTTGACTTGTATGTCCACCATCCCTGGATTATAAGCCTTCTTCACCTCTTCCTCTTGGAATCTGCCATTTCCTTAAAGCTTTTTTTTTTTTTATATGAAGGTCTTCCTTATCTTCCCAACTATCTATCCACCCTAAATTCCAAACTTTTCTTATATTTATTTTACATATATATTATGTATATGTTTATTTGTGTGTAGATAGAAAACCATACTTCAACCATGCTATTTCTTCAGCTACTGAGTCAACTTTGACATTTTTTTAGTCAACATATGCAAAATATTGCCTTGACCCTCACAGGCAGTCGATATTTCAATCTAATTCCTTATCTCTTTGATCTGTCCTCTGTCTTACCACTTCCACTGCCTAAATCATTGTGATTTTGCTTAAATAGATCTATATGCTTCCAGTAATTCTCTCTTCTAGTCTGTCCTACATAATGCTATCTGACTAAATTTCTGAAAGCACTGTTCTGGTCATATAAATTTTCTCCATATGAGCCTTCAGTGACCCCCCATTGCCTGCTAAATTAATTGTAAACTTCTAAGCCAAGTATTCAACAACTTCTTCCATCTATCCTCAGTTTACCTTTTCAGTATTAGTTGAAAAAGCACTGGTTTTAGAGTCAGAAAGCCTAGATATAATTCAATTAATTTCAACAAACATCTGTGAAACATTTACAATGTGCACAGTAATATGCTAAACACAGAAGACACAAGGACAAAAAAAATAAAAATCAGTCATTCATGAATGTATATTTGACAAGGAGAATACAATATGCACATAGATAAAGAAATAAGGAAATTTAATGAGAGAGTACTGACAACTACGCAGGAATGGAGGGAGATCAGATAAGACCCTGCAGAAAAGTGGTACCTCAGCTGAGCTTTGAAGGAAGATAAGATTCTAGAAAGCAAAGGTAATGGGAAGAGGAAATATATTTGAATTTGAAAAATAGGTAACAGTTCAGTTTGGCTCGCTAATAAAGTGCATGGTGGGGAGTAAATAAAATAAGCACAGAAAGGTGGAACTAGAGTCAAATTATAAAGGGGCTCAAATAGCATACTGAGGAGTAGCCAAATAGAAGAGTATTGCAATTTTTAAGCAATTAAGCAAAATGGTCAAATCTTGAAACAATGATTTTCTGTAGTTATATGCAAAATGGATTGGAAAAGAGAAAGCATGGAAGTAGGGATTCCATTTAAGAGATTATTACAAAAGTATAGGTGAGAAACCTTCATGGGCCTGAACTAAGTTTATGGTAATATGAATGGAGATAAGAGGACAGTTTCAAGTGATGTTGGAGAGGAAAAGGAGAAATTTTGAAGAACCCCTAATAAAGCAGTAGCCATTCTGAAAAGAAGAGACTAAATTCAGATTCAGATTCAGGACTAAAAATTTGGAGATGGAAGACAACAAGCATTTATTTATTAAGTGCCTACTCTGTGTCAAGAAAGCGAAAAGATAGTACTTGCTTTCAAGAAGCTTACAGTCTAACAGGAGAACTTACATTCAAATAATGGTACAAATGATATATACAGAATAAACTACAGGTAATCAACAGAAAGAAGCATGAGCATTAATGGGGATTGAGAAAGCTTCTCGTAGAAAAGGGGATTTTATTTGAGACCTGAAGGAAAGCAGGGAGGCCAGAAATTGGAGATGACAGAGCAGATGATTATAGGCATAGGGAGATAGAAGAAAATATTAGAATAAAATAAGAAGACAGAAAAATTGGAAGAATATTTAAGTTCACTGAAAGAAAAACAAATTTTAATTGAAGAAATAACGAAGAAAAAAAAATCTATCTCCCAGAAAAACATGGCTAAGCAAATAGTCTGAATATCTTCATGTCCAGAATATTAAAAAAGTAGGTGAAATTAGAGATTGTTATGAACCACAGGACTCTGTCAGAGAGAAATTCTAAGTTCCACTCATCTAGAAATGCAATTGACAAGATAAAAAGCTTTAGGATTAAAAAAAGTTCGTAGGAAACAATGAAGATGCAAATATGCCAAGCAAAAAGTGTCCAAATTCAAAAGACTATTCCTCAGCTGCCAGAAAAGCTATAATATTATATTTGTGAAAGCCCACTTATTCTTCTTCACAAGCTATCAGGCTAAAGTAGGTTTTTGCCAACTTCCGATGTTTTCCTGTAAAACATATATAAGACAGATTATGTAAAGTCATGTTTCAGTTTAGCCATATAGTGTTCACTTGCCCCTTCCTTATTATGATAATACCCATCTATCTCATGCTTATACCCTTAATAGCTTTAAAATGTGGTATGTCAGTTAACTATAAACGTGCTCTTTATAGTGAGCGAATGTTTTTTCTTGACTCAAATCTCTCTTCTCTAAATCATCTACCTACTACTGCCAAAAATATCATCTTAATGAACATGTCTAACAATGTCATTGCCCCATTTAAAAACAATCAGGGACTCCTTATTGACTCTAGGATAAAATGTAGCCTCAGTCTGGCATTTAAGGGTCTCTA
Organism: Pseudochirops cupreus; assembly: GCA_028627135.1. Lineage (NCBI taxonomy): Eukaryota > Metazoa > Chordata > Mammalia > Diprotodontia > Pseudocheiridae > Pseudochirops > Pseudochirops cupreus. The sequence continues at coordinate 535,047,681 of CM053581.1, forward strand.
CAATCTGTCTCCAACCTACCTTTCTAGCATTCACAGCGTTACCTCATACATATTCTGTATTCTATTCAAAGACTTCCACAGTCTTAGCCTTCCATTTTCTGCCTTGACACTATCCCCAATGCCTGCAACAAATTTCCTTTTCATCTTTAGCTCCTGAATTCCTTTTCTTCCTTCAAGGATAAGGCTAAGTGCTACTTCTTCCAGAAGTATTTTCAGGCACTTACTAGCTGTGTGACCTTGGACAAGTCAATTAACCCTGTTTGCCTCAGTTCCTTACCTGTAAAATGAGCTGGAGAAGGAAACGGCAAAACCCGGTATCTGCCAAGAAAATCCCAAAGGAGGTCACAAAGAGTCAGACATGACTGAAATGATTGAACAACAACAAATTCTTCCTATGAAAATATTCTCTTCCCTGATCAAATTTTTGTATAGCTCTTCATCTAGATGGCTCCTTTGCTCCTATCATACTAATGCTTTGCAAACAGTAGCTACATAATATATATTTGTTGAATTAAATCTTCCCTTTTAGATTGTAAGCTCTGAGAAGTCATATTGTACTCTGTGTCCCTAGAGAGAGGGAAAGAGAGGGAGAGAAAAGAGAGTGGTATTGTTGTGAGGGTAGGAACTTGTGTTAAAGGAGATAAATAACAAAGGAAGAAATAGAAGAAGAGAGGCAATGGGAAGGGGCTATAATGACAAACAAAAAGAGAAAATGTATTTATGTATATCTATATCTATATCTATATGAAATACAGAGAAGTGAAGAAAAGGCGAAGACAGGGTAAGAGTCACTGAACTATATGATACTGATTCAATACCATGTCCTCCACTCCCCTACACCTCCAACATTTTAAAATGTCAACAATAAGTCACGTTGTTGGATTAATGGCTCACTATAATATAAATATGGTTATATTTCATGTTCAGTTCATGTTCCTCCTCCCAAATAATAACTATATTGTAAAAAGCTTGATAGAACATACATAATCTATAATAAAGTATTACAAAGTCATTCCATGTTACTTAAAAAGCAAATTTAGGGGGTGGAAAAGAGACTGGGAATATGTGCAGTGCTGACATGAGTTTAACATAAAATATTCAATATATTTAAGGGATTCTGCTATAATTCATGTTAATATATCAAAGCAACAGCAAAAGGGTGTCAGGAAAAGACACCCACACACTTTCTTTGTTTCCCTTTTCACAGACGTAATTATGTTTCTTATTCGAAAAGAAGAAGAAATAAACTTTGGAACCCTTGGAGTTCTATTTCCTAGAGAGAGGTAGGGTGAAGTTCAAATCTTAGTTCTCCAAGTATAGACCTGCATAAGATTGTCTTGACCTGTTTGGTCATTTCATAATAATGCAGTTAACATATTATAACTAAGCTACTTTGTAAAGTCATAAAACTGTGCTGTAACTTTGTCCAATAGTCCACTTTATAATCTTGTTCCTATGCAACTAACTTCCCCCATTTATGTTGTTTGTCCTACTGTCATGTTTTCATAGATACAGAGGGCTCCATTTAGCTGGACATACCTGTGTATAAAAGGCAGAGACTATGAAGGCTCGAGAAATGTATCATCTTAATGAATTTCTTTTTTTTTTAATCTCAATTTCCTTATTTCTTCATGGCAGAGTTAAAAAGCCACAATGCTTAGGAATCCATTATTCATTTGGAAGGTACTATACAACTATGATTGTTAGTACCTACTCATGAGCAAGATGTGTCATCCAGCTCTCATATCAATGCTGCAAAGAACAGTCATATTTAAGGAAAATGTTTAAAAAATTGAGAATGGAAAAAGAACCCTCAGTGAGAGTGTTTTGATAATGGGATTCTATTCTCTTGTTATTCTGACCCCACAAGTTGTTACAGAGGATTAAGAAATAGGGAATGTTATTCCTAAGGAGTAACTTACATGTATCTAACAACCCCCAAGGAAATCCCACTGGTAGTAACAGTTCACGATGATCTCTCTCTTCAAATTAGGGCACTGTTGAGTGATCAATTTGGGATTCCATTCCTGGTTTATTTGGTCTCTTCCAAATTACCCCTACATCTACACTAATTTAAAAGGAAACATCTTTGGGAAAAGCTATTAATATAGAAAATAACATTAGCTTCAAAGATGGCAGCCCCAGGGAGCTAGGAAATGAAGTCTGTTACACGTGTTCATTATTTTTCCTTTCTATATACATCATTGAGGGTCTTAAAACACTTCTAACTAGATCTCCCAACCCCTCCCCCCATATCTTCACACTTCTTTGAAATCTATTACTCTAGATGACCTCTCAGCTCTTACTTTTTATCTTGATACTCTTTTCTAATATTTCACTTTAAAATGAACCCAAGACACGATTCAATGCATTTAAAGCAATGTGTTTTCCAGGATGTCTCTGATAGAATTTGAAATCATTCAACATCGTCATTTCCTTTGACAAAATAAATCACAAATTAATTTCAAATTACTGTGCATATGTGTACAAAATCAGTTTTATAGAGCTATGTAGAGTCTTATTCTGGGAACATCATCTTTTTCAGGATTCTCATTGTTCCATTCAGATAATAAAACATATGGGGGGAAAAGCCATTCAAGTAGAAAAAGGTTCACAGGATAAAAGTGATAATAATCTGTATCTATTACGTATTATTCTGCCTAGAAATAAAGTAACATGTTACAGAGGACACAACACAATACGAGGGAAACCAATGGCTCTTGGCTCAGAGGACTTGGGTTTAAAATCTACCCCTGATGCTTACTGCTTCTGTGACCTTGGGGAAGTCACTTAACCTCCATCCGCCTCAGTTTCCTCATCTATAAAATAGGGAGATTGGATTAGATGGCCTCAGAGGTGCCTTCCAACTCTAGATCGATGATCTAATACCTTTGTTGACAACCTGTGAATAACTTTGTTGCTAACTCCCTTAACTGCAGCCTAAGCTCACATATGGAGTATTTTATTTAAAGTGACATACATTTAATTTTGAGATTTGGGAAATTTTTCGTTGGACTGGTCATCACAAGATATCACAAGATAACCTTTTCCTAAACAAGGCATTTTTATGTTCATTTCTATCAGATATCTTCTGCTCCATGATGACTCAGCACAGTGTCAGGAATCCTCCGGAATTCTTTGTCACTAGACTCCTTTCTTTGGAGTTTTGACCATTTTCTCTTGGTACAGCCAGCTAGTTAGCTAAAGCATAGTACTTATGATGCCAGTGTCCCAGATTAAATTACTCTATGAGGCCCAGTTAGATTCCACAGACTGCATTCAACAGGCATCTAACCCTTGGTTTTTTTATTTGAAAATATGTACCCTTGGTCGAAAAGGGAACCAAGTAAGGGAATATTGCAGATGAGTGCAAAATCACCAGAGGAAGTGGAAATGCAACTCACAACATATACTTCTGGTCAGGGGTCAATCATCACAATATTCAGGCCAAGTTGGTGGAAACAGAAATTACTGACATGAGGTATATAGAATGAATTACTGATCAATTGCTCCTTCACTGACAAGTGACATGAAATCATCCTCAACCTGCTACTTTCCACTTAATTCAGGGCAGGCAAATAAAGCTGCAGTCTAGGCATTTTAATCAGATTGAAAGGTTATTTAATTTTTATCTTTCTTTCAAAGGAAACTTTCAGTGCTTCTAATTTAGTTTCTAAGGAGAAAGTAAAAGCTGGAAGGGGATGCCAGGAAAGGGGGTTGAAATCTTTATTCCAGAAACTTGGCTCTTTACAAAATACATTCTCTCTGCCAGCCAAGCATTATTCTGAAATTTCAGATCCTGCTTTCAGGGGGAAAACTGTTATAGGAGCCAGACAAGAAGATAGAGATTTGAATGAAGTTAGTTATATGAGGAAAGGAAGTTGGTAGGGAAGGGGGGAGAGCTAGATACTTCAGATAAAAAATATCCCTGTCTTTGGGAGTAGGGGTCATGGTAATGACTTCTAGAGTTTAAATCAAAATTACCTTTTCTAGTTAAGGAGAAAAAGTTATTCTTCCAGGTTTTCCCTCCTCCTATGAATGACTACTGTGAGAATCATTGACCTAGGAGGGGCTTGCTGTGTGTAGCTTGTTTTGGAATAATTATCCTTCACTCTCAATATATCTGTTTCAGATCAGGGTTCTTACCCTGGGGTCAATGGACCCCCCAAGCTGAGCATGGATAGATTTCAGGGGATCCACCAAGGGGAAAAATTACGTCTTAATTTTCACCAACCTCTAAATTAAATCTAGCATTTTCTTCAATTATGAATGTGGACAACAAATGTTATTCTAAGGAGTCCACCGACTTCACTATACTGCCAAAAGAGTCCACAACACCTATAAATGGTTAAAAATCTCTAGTTTGAGAAAACATTTTTGGAAAGGAGCTAGAGGGGTTGGGGACAGCAGGGAAAGATACCATAATAACTATGTTAGATTTCTAACTACAGGCAATTCAATGAAGGGAATAGAAGTTCTTCCCTATGTGCATATCACTGACTGTATTCATCGTGGCTAAAGACCAAATGGCTGCCCCAGAACAGGAACAACAATAAGCAAATTCATGGATTATCTCCTTATACTTACACCATCAGAGTATAAAGATTGAAGTGCTAGACTTGGAATCAAGAAGACCATGATTGAACTCTGTCTTTAATACTAGTTCTGTGGCCATGAGCATGTCACTTAATTTCTATGAGACTCAGTTTCCTCATCTCTACAAAAAGAGGTTGGGTTAGATAATCTCTAAGATCCCTGTAGATAGGTGGTACAGTGGATAGAGCACTAGGCCTGGACTCAGGAAGATCTGAGAAGAAAGCCTACCTCAGACACTTACTAGCTGTGTGACTTGTCCAAGTCACTTAACCCTGTTGGCCTCAGTTTCCTTAACTTTAAGAAAATAGGAATAATAATAGCACCTGCTTCCCAGGATTGTTATGAGGATCAAATGAGAAAATATTTGTGAAATGCTTAGCACAGTATCTGGCACACAGTAGGTACTTAATAAATGCTTGTTCCCTCCCCCTTTCCTGATCCTATGTTGCTTTTTTTTTTTACCATTGTTATGATATCTTAAATATGCATCTCATCCTTCCCTACCTGAATCATCATAATAGATGTGTGTATAGTATTTACATAGGTTTATAAAGCACTTACTCCAAAACAACCCACAAGGCAGGCAGTGTATTAGAGTCCTCATTTGGCTGATGAGGAAATAGAGTGAGTCAAAAGACTTTCTTTGGGAAACACAATTAGTAAGAGATAAAATGAGGACTCAAGTCCAAGTCTCCTGATTCTAAGACCAAAGCTATATTAAGTATATTATATGGTGGTAGTGATGGTGATGGTGGTGGTGATGGTTGGCCTTCATTCTCAAAGAGGACCAAAATGACATCACTATGTTGGGGGCAAGGTAGAGTATGTCTGACTATGGCTGAGCAGACCAATATGAGCTCAGAATACTCTACCATAGGTTGAACACAAAGAGTCCATGTGAACATTTGGGGTGAATTCTCTAAATTTTCACATCTCACAGTTCTTTTGAGCTACTTCAATTCTATTTTGCTCATAGAACACTGCACCTTCTCTGTTTAGGGAACACCATGCTGAGCAGTCCTGTGCCAGTGTCTCCCATGTCTCACAATCAATTTGAAAGCTCTTGAAAGAGACTTTAAGAGTATCTTTGTATCACTTTCTCTGACCACCATGTGGGTATTTGCCCTGTGATAGTTCTCTATAAAATAGTCTTTTTGGCAAGCATATGAATAATGAAGCTAGCCCATTGGAGTTGTGCTATGTTGGCACTTTAGTTCAAGAAATGACTTCAGTGTCTGGCACCTTATCCTTCCAGGTAATCTTCAGAATTTTCCTAAGACAATTCAAATGGAAGCGATTCAGTTTCCTGGCATGGTGATGGTAGACTGTCCAGGTTTCACAGGCATACAACAATGAAGTCAGTACAATGGCTCTGTTTGCTAGTCTTCTCTCCCACATTTTCCTTCAGAGGCTCCCAAACACTGAGCTTGGTTTTGCCATCCATTTCTGATCAATATCCTTAACAATGGCATAAGTTTTCTGTAATTGATAAGTCTTTACCTCCTCTTTGTTCTCCCTTGGAGGCATTTCTTTTCTCTTCTATGTTTCGGCTGAGTCCAAATGGTTAAGAAGAGGGAGTCAAACTAATGGAGTTTTACATCATTTCAATTCCAATAGGTGAAATGTTAGTTTATTCAGACCATGCTTTTTGTCTCAATCTGAGCTCGTCCATAGAAGGATACCTGTAGTGAAATGTAAGACTAGTGAAATTAAGACTTAGAAATTAAGGAAGGACATTGTGAGGAAAACAAATGATCACTTTCTTTGGAATGTAAATAGAAAACACTTCATGAATTAGCTAGTTTTTTTTTTCTATTAGGATAGAAAAGACTTAGGAATTTATGGTGGCTGTTTTCAAGTATTTGGATGTCTTCTTTGTAGAAGATGAATCAGACTTGCTCTTCATCCCAGAGGACAGAACTAGGAACAACTGGCAGACAATTCAGAGAAGCAAATTTAGATTTGATGTAAATAAAAACTTCCTAATAATTAGAAGTGTCCAAAAGTGGAAAGGATTTCCTTGAGAGTTAATAGGTCCCTTTCACTTAAAGTCTTCATTTGGAGACTTGCTAACTACTTGTCAGCGGTGCTGTAGAGGGGATTTCTGTTCAGGTGCCGATTAGTTTAGGTGACTGTAGAGGTTTCATCCATCACTCAAACTCTGTGATTCTTCCACTCCATAGCTATGGCATTTTGGTTTTATCCCTGGCCCATATAATTTTTTTAAAAAAATTAGCTCTAGAGGGCAGAGTCAGGGTGTCAGACTACAGGCAGCAACCCAGCTGAACTCACTGAGCATTCCCCTCCAAACAGCTTTAAAATAACACCTCAAATCAAATTTTGAAACAGCATAGGCACAAAAGAACAGAGGGAGACATTTTTCCTGCCTAAGACAACTGAGGAGTTTTTCGGGAGAGCTCTGGGACACTGGGGTGGGGTTGGCCTGCAAGCCTGGCAGCAGTGGGCATTCTTAATGGAAACCAAAAGTTGTGAGATAATGACATTGGAGCCACCCCACGTATGGCATTTCTCTGCCCCACCCCAGCCCAATCTCCCCTAAAAGGTACAGGGAAGACAGAACAGTCAGGTTGGGATATTTGAAAGATTCGGCTCTACGATGAATTGTATTAGAGAAGGCTCTGACCTTGAATACCTTTTTCTACCTCTTCTATTCAAAACAGTAATGAAAACCAACTTTCTCTAAGATGGATTTTCATACTAACAAGATCTATGTCCAGTCTTTATCAATTCTATAAACTCTTAACATTCATGTATACAGCTCTATAAAGGAAGTAGCAGGTTATACATATTAGAAAAACATTAATTCCAGGGCCAAGAAATAAAAAATGCTCATAATTGCATCTGGGCTGAGCTAAAGTTCAGATTTGTAGAATCTCTTTAAAAAAAGGTGTATGTGTGTGTGAGGAGGGGGAGACTTCTAAGCAAATTAATGTAACCAGGAAAGCAAAATTGTAAGAGGAAAAAAATATTTGGCTTACTTATGGAATAAACTGTTCCCAAGTATTTTAATACTACCTATCTTCATATACACCATGGAAGTGTTAATTGTATGAATTTTATTTGCTCATAAAAACAAGCCTGGCAGGACCCCTCCTTAAAAACACTTTGTTAGCTATTAAAGTGTTTTTGGAATGAACTTGAAAGCAATAGTGCTGAATTGCCTTTAAAAATCCTATAGGTTAGACTTTATAGTAATTCAGACTGGCCTTCTCTCTAATTAATCTTAATTACTGAGCTTTCTACTGTGTTCATATGTTTCTGTTGTAAGAATTCTTAGTCATACTTCCTATGGATCTTTGTTCCTTCCACCATTAGACTGCTGAAAAGAAATACCATTCCTATTTTCTCCGTATGTCCCCAAGGTACTTTGTGCAGCTACAGTCCATTATAATGAACTCCAACCTATATTTTACATTCTGCTGTTTCACTGAAATTTGGTTGTTAACAGAGAAGAATTAAGTGAGTCCATAGCTATGGTTTGAAAATTTACCTATTATAGGGAGATGGGTTTTTTGTTGGTTTTAGTTTTGTTTTTTGGAGGCAATCAGCATTAACTGACTTGCTCACGGGCACTCAGTCAATAAATTTCTATGGCTAGCTTTGAACTCGGGTTCTCCTGACTCCAAAGCTGGTTACTCTATCCACTGTGCCACCTAGCTGCCCCTTTATAGAGATGTTTAACTATAACAAGAGTTGATCAACATTCATGTATACAGCCCAATAATAATCATAATATAATAAGCTATATGCAGCAAAACCACTCATCAATTCACACCCCAGGAAATCAACTTTTCTGACAATTCTGCCTTGGCTAAGCTGAAGTTTAGGTTTGCTTCTTCTCTTTCAAAAAAAAGTATGTGGAGAACTCCAAACACATCAGTACTGGTGTGAAAAAGTCTTAAGAGAGTGTTTTGTATTAAATAGTGCCATGAAAGCAAGAGAGATATTGTTGCTTATATATTTATACCTTGCTTTTATATGGTTGATGTGTTTCTGTACATTTGTGTGCAAATCAATTTTTTGGGACACTGAAATCATAGTTTACTAGAGAGTTATAATTTCAGACAGGCACTTCAGAGGAAAAAAAGAAACAACCAACATTTGGCCATTCATACTGACAACAGTCTCTTAGAAACAGTAAACATTCAGGCACAACAAATTTCTCCATGAATGGAGCTTCAGCGAGAGGGGAAAAGTGAGAAGTACTCTTGATTTTCTGTTCTAAAATGGGCCAGCAAAGTCCCACTTCTGAGGCTCCTTGCTAGGATGACTGCCAAGCTCATGATAACAAGTAAGGACCATAATAAAGAGAGTCAGCAGTGGAAGTAAAAAGACCTTGTAAATTCACCTGTTTTCTACCAGACAGAAAGGACAACTGGCAATGTATCAAAATCAGTATACGGTATGGGAATTGTAATCAGGGGATCTAGGTTCAGTTCCTCTGAGGGCAAATATATAGATCTTTAAACTCTATCCTTACAACAATGCTGATAGGTAGCTGTAGTTACATTTGACTAATGAGGAAATCAAAACTTAGGAAAAGTAACTTGCCCAGTATCACATAGCTTGTAAATGTCTCTGGCAGGATTTGAATGCAGATCTTCCTGACTCCAGGTTCAGGGCTCAATCTTCAGTGTCACCTAGCTGTCCAAATGTGTCAGTTATCATCTATGTGATGTTGGGTAAATTATCTAACCTCTTTGATTCTAGGCTTTCTCATCTGTAAAGTGAGAACAATAAAACTTGTTGGGCTTATCTCACTGGGAACTATTTTAAGGGAAGGTAGAGTTGGGGTTATTTCCGTTTAAGCTAATTTATAGGTCTAGCCCATCATAGGGTCTACTTCTGTCAGTCGACACACATTTGGTGGGATATACATTGGGTTGAGTTTCTACTGAAGCATATTTTCCAAATTTTTTAAAGAAATCTACATAACTAAAGAAAAAAAAGACATGACATTTTATATGAGCTACTATGAAGACAGTGTTTTGCCTAATAAATTTTCTAAGATGGTACACACTATGGTCATTTTTTTTAATTAAAAGGTTCAGATTTGGCTTTTTGACCTTCTTATTTAGATACTTGAAAGGCTTCATTTCATTCTACTCCACAAAACATAGCATGACTGGCTGAGAAAACTTCAGAGAAATATTTATCTGTGCCAGTTTAAATATTATTTTTTGTTAACTGGGACCTGAAAAGGCCATGTGAGATATAATGAATGTATAGATTTACATCTGGATATAACCATAAGTAAGTAACATAAAAAGTGAGAGATGGCAATGATTGTGAGGTTGCAGCTGGTGGAAAGACACAAAGATAAATAGGCGAAAAAATAGAATAACATGGTATTTTATGGAAATTGCATTTTTATGGGACTCTGCTGAATTCCATAGTGACCCATGAAAATTCTTACCTTTAAAGTATTTTATGGAATTTCACAGAACGGCTTCCCATGCACACTCTAAAATTCTCTGGAGGCTTTGCCAAAGAAAATCTTACACTTTATATTCAATAAAGAGCATATTTTAGACATTTAAATTCAGTGTAATGTCACAAATGTCTCCATTTTAATTTTTGTAGTAAAATAAAATTTAGACATCTCTTTTAAACAAAATAGAAAAAGTGCTGTAATTGTTAATTGACTGTTAATTGACCCAGTTCCCCTTGGGGATGCATTGACCCAAATTCTGCCTCTTTCTAAATCCCACTGATACCTATGACCTTATTTCACTGCTACAACATAAGCAGTGTATGACTTCTTGAAAAATAAGATGGGGGTGGGGGTGGGCATGAAGGAGTTGAATTGTACTAATAAGGCATTGGTTTGAAATTTTTAGTAGCTTCCTTTGAACTTAGAAATGGAGAAAAAAAGTCCTACTGGATACATTAAGGCATGCCAAATGGCCAGAATTCTAGGACTGCTCTGTTCCTGCAGAAAATACATTAACTGGAGTTCAATAAATCAATCAGTAAACAATTATTTGTTAAATACCTACTTTGTGCCAGGAACTGTGATAGGCACTTGCTGGTTTATAACTTAACATTCATGAACTTTTTTTTTTTAACACTGTGGTGACTATATCAATACAATTAGTTTCTTTTGTAATCCTCACTATTTGATTTTATGTATTTCAAAAACATTTTCTGACAAGTTCATAGGTTTCACCAGACTGCCAAAGGTGTCCATGACACAAAGCCCTAGTGATACAGCTGAACCCTTTCTTGTTTACGAACCTTGGAGAGAACAGGAGGAGCTCATTGAGAACGGGAGGGTAGATGTAGAAAGCAAAGCAGAATTGGTGGCTGTTTACATGCCACCATACTCCATAACTAGGCTTCTTCTCATTCTTGTATGGAAGTGTTTTACCCCTCTCTTCACAAGCATCAAGTGCAAGTTCCATATGTGAGACTCAGACCAGTCAAAGCCCACAGACAATTTTGCCATTCCTCCTTGATTGGAATGGAACATGAGTGAAAAAAAGTCTATAATTATAATTTGGACTAATGTATAGATTCCTCAAGAACAGGAACTCTAGCTTTTGTTTCTGTTTCTTCTTTTTCCAACTAGCACTTACCATAGTGTTCCCCACCCACTGAATGCCTAATAAATTTTATAGGCTCTTATAAATGCTGGAAAGCAGCATGCTGAATTCTCCATCTATAAACTACATTGGACAGCACAGAGCGATTTTGAAATTGGACATCAAGGTATTTTGAAAAGTTGTGATGATTTTAGGCCAATAACTTAACTTCTTGGTGCTCTTGGCCAAAGGGGTTTTCTTTACCAAGGGGTTCTCAGGACTAATTTAATCATAGATCTAGTCCCTATCCTCATCCCCTAGCAAAGTTCACTTTTTGGAGGATAAATTGTCATTCATTTCTCTATCGAACTTCATTGTAATGAAATCTTGAACCAACCTTGTCAATATTTCACTGAGGGGATTAGAATTCTTCTGCTGGACCCCAGAGGGAAGAACAAGGAACACTGTTGTAAAGAAGCAAATTTAGGCTTAATTTTCAGAAACACTTCTCAGTCACCTCTTCATTTCCTACCAATTGGACTCCTTCAGACTGAATTATATTATGCCCCAAGAAACCTCATTATCAGGAAATTAATCAGCCTTAGTCCTCATCCCTCATCAGTGTCCTCATTACCCTCTGACCCTCTGATTGGAGGGCTGGAAAGCAGAGCAAAGAGCTCCTCCCAAAGTCTCTATTTACAAATGGTGCCCAAGCCAACTAACTCTTCCCAATCAGCCATACTCCTCTGGGCTGTACTCCATCATGTTTCCCATGCCAGGTACCTCCCCTCCTTTCCTTGTTTGCTTCCTTTTGTGGGTTATCTTCTCCCATTAGTTTTTGAGCTCCTTGAGCACAGGACTTTATTTTTTTTTTGTATTTTTATCCCCAGTGCTTGGCACATTGCCTGACAGACAGCAATCACTAAATAAATGTTTATTGATTTACTAATAATAAAAGTTGGAAAAAAGTTGGCCCCTCCATCACTCTGACAAAGCTTATGGATTCCTTCTTAGAATGATGCTTTCAAATGCATCAAATAAAATACATAGGATTACAAAAGGAAATTATCTTGAAATAAAGATGCATTTCCCCCTATCCAAGTTCATAGATGACCCTGGAATTTATCTATGGTTGCCAGGTCTGGAGTCCCTAGACCGGATGACTACAGTGGACCTTCCCATCTCTGAAATTCTGTAATTATGACAAAAGCTTGCTCTAGAATTATAATTACTTTCCACATAAAAAGAAACATCTAGCACAGTTCCTGGAACCTAGGAAAGAGGAACATAAAGTTTCAAATGAACTTCAAGTTAAATTCAGGGCAGACTTATAAAAGGTAGGTCAAAGGATGCATCGTGTCCTCCTTTCCAAATCGGTGCTGGCTGAGTGGGAAATATAGCAAATGCCAATTTGTCTAGAATGGTCAAGAGTTATTGGAATATTCTGGTCAAATGAACATTCTCATTAGTGTGAAGAAGGAAGTGGAATACAGTAAAGAATTCTAGCACACAGTATCACACAGAATCGCTGCTCTGCTGAACATACTGCATCCTTTCATAATACAGAAAATACTTCAGGATTTTGCTTCCTGATTATAATTATGAACAGTAATTATTATACACTATTGTTTGAATAAGCTAATAGTGAAAATGTACCAGTATTATGAAATATCCTTGACATATTTTTTTTTTCTTTTGGGAGGAGGGAAGATAAATCTCAAGTCTCCATGTAGTTATGTGTAATTTATTTTTCTTATAAAAGTATAATGCAGGAAATATCTAGTTAGCTGAGCTTTCTAGTTGTATTTTTCTTGAGTATTAATATTGATGATCATATTAAAAACAATAATTAGGATCAATAAGGGTTATTACTATTTGAGACGTTTATTAAATCACATAGGAGTCAGTACTAGAAATGAGAATGCTAAGGACAGTGCCGAGAAAATGACTACTTTAGTATAAATGTGTGTTTATTAGGTCTGAACCAAATTCGAGGTGACAACCTGTCAGGAAGATACAAGATTACACAAAAAGTATTTTTCCTCATTTCCAGTCTTCCAGCTGCCTCCATGCACTCTATGAGCCAGTGACACTGGCCTTGGTGCTATTTCTCACAAGTTATTCCAGCTCCCCATTCTGTGTGTTTGCAACAGCTGTCCTCTATGCCCGGATCTTTCTCCCTCTTCATCTCTAGCTCCTGTATTCCCTGGCTTCCTTTACATCTTAGCTTAATGCAGTGGTTCTCAACCTTCCTAATGCCGCAACCCTTTAATACTCGTATGTGGGCGTACCTGCATGTGGGAGGACCCGCCTGTAGACAGAGGAGCAGTGTCTTGATTCCTAAGACCATCTGAAATATGTGTTTTCTGATGGTCTTAGACAATCCCTGTTACCCTTCTGAAAGGGTTGTTCGACCCCCAAAGGGGTCGCGACCCACAGGTTGAGAATCACTGGCTTAAAGGATCCCATTCTGCAAAAAGCCTTCCCCAGACCTGCTTCCTTTTACCACCTTCCTTCTGAGACAGCACTCAATTTCTCTTGTATATGACTTGTTTGTCTCTAGTTGTCTCCATGTTGTCTCTCCCATTAGACTGTGAGATTCTCGAGAACGACTCTTGTTTTTTTCCTTTTCTTCATATCCCCCATATTCAACACAGAGGCTGGCACATAGTAGGCACTTAATAAATACCCGCTGACTGATTAAAGTGAACAGAACAGAAATGAAGTGAATGGAAGTGTGAGAAAGGAGATGTTTAAAACAGGGCCATTAAGCAGCGTCCACAAGTTGTCACTCCCTGATGTATTTGTCTAATAACACTGGAGGTTATTTGTCTTCCCTGAGCCTGTGCATTTGCCTGAAGGTCTTGAAGATGTTTCCCTATTCTTGTGCAGGGCAACGTGATCCATCACCCTTCTGTTCAGCCAATGGCCCCTCCATTATTCTCTCTTCCAGGATTCATCCAATGGTCTGCCTACATTCGATGACATTTGCCATCTGTTAATCTGAGCCCTTAAAAAGCTCAGTCCTTCCACATTTATCTTTAAACCTCCAGACTTATTTTTCCTGCCAAACTATACTGCTCTTCAGAAATGGGCAACACATATCAATTTTGCATATATCTCTTATATGTCTACGACAACACAAGCAAAGAAGAAACAAATTTAAATAGAACAACCTCGTATGACCATGGAAAATGATAATACTACTATTACCAATAATAATTAATACTACTACTAATAGTGCTTGTGTAGCATTTTAAAGATTACTTAGTGTTTTACAAATATCTAATTTTCTCCTCACCATAACCCTGAGTTAGGTGCTCTTATTACACCCATTTTTACAGATAAGCAAATTGAGGCAAAGTAAGCTTTGGTGACTTGCGCAGGATCATGCAGCTAGTGTTCATCTGAAACTGAATTTGAACAGAGATCTTACTGACTGAGTCTAGTGCTCTCTTCACAGTGGCACCTAGCTGCTTATATCACTTAACTAGATTCTGTAAATACCAAATCAATTTTAAAAATACTTCAATTAAGCTTTCCATGTTTCCCTTCAGAAAAACCATGTATAGGACAAAATTACCCAGGGAAGAAATTTATTCATTCAATTAAATGCCCACTCAATGAATGGCCTAATCAAACACTAAAACCGCAGTGTCAACAAAATCTCTTCCTGCTCCACCATTCTCACGTCTCTGTGGTACATATTGGTGACCTACCTGCAAGAGGCAAAAAATATTGGAAGGAAAGTCTAGAACAGTGATAGCAACCTCACCCCTACCTTGATGAACTGAAGATGAGAAAAATTTCAGTTTGTGTTATGGTAAGGATGAGGATGAGCAAAAGTCTTTAAGCTTGTACACTAGCCTGCTAGGTAGCCAGGAAATAGTGCAAGGCCCAGAACAAAAAGAGGGTATCAGAAGTAGAGGGAAACAGCTGTTTCAAAGCCAAAAATATTTTAAAGGATGTGTATGTGGGAGCTATTTGGAAGGAAGCACAGGTAAGGAGGAGTTAACTGGCAAGTTGAAAGCTCATTGACATCAATTCAACAAGTATTTTATAAAGTGTTTTCTATCCATCAGGCAAGAAAGGCAATGTGGTGTAGGGTACAGAGTCCTGAACTTGGAGTAGGGGATTCCAATTCTATCTCTCTCTGGCATTTACTAAATTTGTGACTAGAGGGAACCCATTTAAGGATGGGGGATTGAATTCCAGGTCAAAAAGACCTGGGTTCAGATCCTGTTTCAAATACTAACTGTATGACCTGGACAAAGCACTTAACATCTCTGGGTCTCAGTTTTCTCATTTGTAAAATGGGTTTGGACTTGATGACCTTCTCAGATTCTTTCTACTTATCAGTCTGTGACTCCTTTGAAGGTGAGGTAGCTCTAAAATGCATCTACTAACAGTACACAGGTTCAAATCTGCAGTGTTACTGATGTCTTTACAAAGCACTGGAGGTAATGGAAGGGAGTTAATAATGGGATATACAGATAAAGAAGGCTGTACTTGAAAATATATACCTCATTTCCATTTGGTAGAGCTAAATGGGATGCAGACAATGATGAATCTAGGCTATTTGCTAAGTGTCATAGACCTTACATCCCACCACAGTGATGAATTTTTAGCTCATTTTTCACAGTAAATGGACACAGAAAAGACAGGATTGCTTGCCAAGGACTAGCACGACTATATCTAGAGATTACAAATACATTGTCTTTATGAGGTAGTCTTGAAATGTGATTGTTTGGAAAAGATCCTGGAGATAATATGCAACCCTGCAATTAATAACCTGCTATTTAGATCAACATTGCCCAGGTGATCCCCCAATGCCTCTTATGTTGAATAAGAGTTATGGGAAGTAGTGGGTCACGTCCCTCAAAAAATTACCTGTTGATTCAGTTTTATTCTCCAATTTTTGGCCAAGATGAGATTAATTGCTAATGCTTTCTTCTTTCTCACATTACTTTGTATTTATTTAATTATGAACATAGATAGATAGTAAGCCATTAGTGGAATTAACAAATGAATAAAGAATTTATTAAACATTTACTATTTGCAAAGCACTATGCTAAGCACTAGGAATGCAAAAAGAAAAGGAAGACAGTCCTTGATCTCAAGGAGCTTACATTCTAATGAGGAGACAACACAATTAGAAGGTTTTAATTCCAAGTCAGATGGAAAGGTCCCGAGGTCCTGAAGGTGCAGCCATCAAGCCCCTGGCAATGCCTTTCATGTCATTTCCACTGATAAAATCTTATCAATTGCTGGTGTTGAATCATTTGACAATATTTGATAGTCATTGTCAATGACTACAACAATAAAAATGAAAAGGTCAGGAAAATTAATCCAAACTCTGAGTAAATGAAAAAAATGATGATGGTTCTAGAGGTGCCAGGCACTGTGTTAGGTTCTGAGGATACAAATACAAGATTGCTCCCTTTGTCATGGAGCTTACATGCTAATGGAGGAAGATATCACATGATGTGGAGGTGGGGTACCTGCTTCCAGGTACCTGAAATATAGGTGGAGCAGATGAGAGAATGAGAAGGAAGGAAGTGAGAAGCATGCATGGGGCTCTTGATAATATGGCAGTTCTGGGCAACAACTTGTCAATCGCCGAGTCAAGCTCAGGGCAGAGTCATCTTCAGAGGGGCAAAGCTTTTAGAAAATTCATTTAATTAAATGGCACAGCAAGAACAAAAATTATAGAGCTTCCCCCTAAGACACAGGGCATTCTCTCCTACAACTATACAGCATCTGTGAAGGGACAGAAGTAGACACAAAGTAAAACTGGAATGTGACCCATGTGTAGGAAACACAAGTAACCAAAGCAACTCCTAACTCTAGAACTGTAGTGACTTGATACCCTTTCTCCAGAGAGTGAGCATGAAGTTCACCAGGGAGATGATGGACACCTCATTCTGCGGCTCAGCTGGGATGGTTCCTAATAGCCAGCTTTTCCATTAAGTGAGTGGTTTACCTGGGCTTGCTCTCCATACTTGTCCAGTGTCTCAGCTCGACTCTGTCTGCTATTGGGCTGACTCCTCACCAGGTTCATATGCTGCTGGTCTGGGCTGGACAGCTCCCTTGGTTAGTAGAGTCTGCACAGGTTACAGTGTGCAGAGAACAAGTCAATCTGTTGAAGTCCATGGACTAGTTCTTCGATGAGAAGCTGCAGTTTATACCATTCTCCAAGCTTAAGTTTGTCTGGGTATTACTGTGCTCTTTTCAGACGGACTGGTGATCTTTCAGAAAGGGTAGTGGTCCTTAACCTAAGACTGGCAGAAGTCTCTCCTTTTTGACTCCCCAAGGGCCTCCCTCAACTTCATGAAGGAAGTAGGAGAGCTCTTCCTGGTTCAAAGCAAAGTTCTATCAGGGACCACTTTTTACTTACTGTGACCAGTTAGTTACATTTCCCAAGTTCCAGTTGGGATCTTCTATAGATGAGCTGCTAGAGACAAAGATATCAAAATTGTCTGTACCCTGGGGCAAGTTGTTTTTTCTGCCTTTTAAAAAATATGTAATTGAGCTAATCCAGACTCAGATCCCTTCCAAGACACAGAATGTTTCATTTATAATTCTAAAGAATTTCCCTTATATTTCAATGATTTTGCCCCTTATGACCTTTTACAAAGTGCTGCATACATATAAGGTGAGAGTGCAGAAGTCTAAACAGGAGATCTTATTAAATGAATTTTCCCCCTGAAAATGGGTACATAATATAGCTCTCAGATTTGGAACTTATTCCATCTCCCATTTTTCAAAAGTCAGATTGCAGTAGTTACCACTAAAAACCAGTGACACTATAGGTCCCAGGAGCTGCTGGACAGTTGTGAGATGACACAATTCTCTTCTTCCAAGAAATTACTTTCCTGAAAGATTCTTTCTTCCAACCATTTTGGGCTCTAGCTCAAGACAGGAAGTGAAAGAGGCCTGACAAGACTGGAGCAGAGGGCAGTTGGGATTGGTGATGGTGGGAGGAAAGACAGAAGGAGAAAGGCAACAAAATGATGGGAAGCCAGGATCAGTGAGAATGAGGAGTGATCCAGGATATGACTCATTCTGCAAAGACAGAAGGCAGTGTCTAGAAAGTTGATGGTATAAGATAGTGCCAACACTTAGTTGTGGATAATATTTAACCATTCATCACTACAGTAATATGTTCTAGAGGTTCTTGAGAAATGATAACCTGAGCAGAAACTCTCCTAATGTTTGAGTGATTCCTGGGTAGACCAAAAAAAGCTTATTTAGGATCAGGATTAATCCACTCAGCCCTCTAGGTTAAAACAAGTAGATAACTGTGCTAATTCACTAGTTCCCTAAATGTCTTCAAAATTACAGAATCAGAGAATCTCATAGTTGGAAGAGAATCTCATGGACCATCTGCTCCTGTTTGAGAGAATCCCTTCTGTATCTTCATTAAGTGGTCATCCTGCTTTCTCTTGAAAACCTCTTGAAATAATGACAAATATATAGCTCTTTAAGATTTGCAAAGAACTTAATAAATATGATCTAATTTTAATCCTCACAACAACCTTCGGAAGTAGGTGCTATGATTACCTGTTTTACCAATGATGAGACTGAGGCAAGAAAAAGTTAACTCACCCAGAATCACATACCTAGTAAGCCTATGAGGTCAGATTTAAACTCAGATCTTTCTAAGTCTAATGCTCTAGTGAGAGGTGGGGAACCTGCAGCCTTTAGGTCACATGTGGTCCTCTGGGTCCTCATGTATGGCTACATGTGAACTCGAGGCCACAGGCTTCCCACCCCTGAATCCATTGTACTACCTAGCTGTCTCTAGTGAGGAAGAACCCACTACTTCCTGAGGCAAGCCTCTGTTGGATAATTATACTTGGTAGGTTTTCTTACAATATGTCTAAATAGGCTTTTCTGCAGCTTCTACCAGTCGTTCCTAGTTCAGCTCTCTGGGGCCAAATAGAAGAAAGCTAATTCCTCCACCACAGGATGGTGCTTCAAATACTTGAAGACAGTTCTTTTATGTGGCAGCTAGATGATGCAGTGGATAGAGCCCTGGTCCTGGATCATAACAACCAGAGTTAAATCCAGCCTCAAACAGACATTTATTGTCTGTGTGATCCTAGGTAACTCAGCCTCTATCTACCTCAGGCTTCCCAAATGGAAAATGGTGTGATCTTGAGTAACTCACTTAACTTCTATCTGCTCAGTTTTTTCAACTATAAAATGTTGATAATAGTAATCCAGTAGGCTGTTGTAAAGATCAGGTGAGATGACATTTGTAAGGCATTTAGCATAGTAGTTCACATACAACAGGTGTTTAATAAATGCTTCCCCCACTCTTCCCTCAGAGATTTGGTTTTCTGAAACTTTGCTTTTCAAAAAAGAAATAATGCTGCTTCTCATAGGGTTACTGTAGACACTGTATTTCTGTGACACTGAACAATTCCTTCTCTGATTCATTAGATACACTCTAAATATGAAGAGTGGGACCAAGCTTTCTAGGTCTCCTTTGTCATAGAGGACAAGCAACAAAGGGAGGTGCACAGCTACAAGTTTGGCCTCGTCCATACAAACATGGCCTTACTCCCAAGGGTGGGTCACAGACTTGGAGAACTAGATCCAAGAAGTCTCACGATCAAAGCTGAATTTCATTACATTGCAAGCACTCTAAGTCATCATATTAAAACCAAGTAAAAACACTTAGAAAACTCTACAAAGATGATAATTTGCCAATGGGTAGCATCTGTGGTTGATTTCTCAAATATTAACATAGATGCATGATGCTGTTTTAATATGTCACAGTGGAATGAAGGCTTATCTTGGACTCAGGAAGACCTGGCCTCCACTTGGGCTTCACTTGTAATGACTTACCCAGCACTGAGTTGGGTATACTGAGGATCTAAGTTCAAATCCGGTCTCTGGTATTTACTAACTGTACAAACTTGGGTAAGTCCTTTAACCTCTCTCTAGTCTTTAATTTTCTCACCACTAAGATGCAGTCCTTAGACTCTGGATCTATGGCCCCTCTGCCAATAGTTGTGTGATTATGGACAATGAACTTAACTTCAGCACCCCAGGAAGCTCTTCATAATTCTAAATTACAAGGCTTGCCACTATGTAATGGTGGAGGAATTATCTATGATGATGAAATCATTGGTATAGATTTTTTAAAAATGAAGCAAAAAATTATCCAGAACAGAACAAAAACATTATGAGAGAAATAGTAAAATGAAGCAATCTTAAGTGAACAATTTTGCATATAGAATGTAGTTTCATAACCCAAAGTTAATGCCATTAAAGTTATGCTCATCTGATCCAAATTGGCGGTTTTATCTATGATTTTCATTGCATACTGCAACTGGTAATGACTTAGCAAACAAGGCAGAAGATTTTTAATTAAATAGAAGTTACAGTTCATTATTTTTGATTTTTCTGGGTCACTTTATGTGAGTAGAAATGGAATGCTTTCCAAGATTTTGTTAAAAAAAAAAAGTCATCTGTGCTATTTACATTATCACAAAATAAATGACTTTTAGGTGAAGATACTATTTTTAAAAGACTAAATAATCTTTTATTCAATACCAAAAAGATCAAGGCTGTCCAAAGCAAAAAAAAAAAAAGGGTGACTGTCTATTTTTCTAGTAAGTGAAATTTATGACTGCAATTTCCTTTCAGTATCTAGATTTAATGCATCTGTGATGTTGTTCTGTATAAATATAAGTAATCACTGTCAAGGAAACAAATTCTCCCTGTGTAGATGTCACACAATCCGGGGTATTTTCCCAAATTAAATACATAAATATCTCAGAGGAATATGAAACAACCAGAAGTTTAAACCAAAGGGAAGCAAGTTCAGAAATTAATATGGTGCAACAAGTTTTCAACAAGGTGTGCAGTGTCAAGCTGGGTTGAAAACAATTATCTTTTTCATCCATCATGGTCATCCCTTACCACTTGTTTGCCATTCTTCTTCCATATGGGAGGCCAGTGTTGCATATTCCTGAGGATGTTGTATAAAGTACCTCCCCAATTTGAACAAATCTTTATTTAAGGCATAGGATCACGCCAATTTCTTTCCCATTTTATAGAAGGATAAGGAGGTCCAAAGAGGATAAGCTACCAGCCAGATAGTGGTGGTGGGGAGCAAATCTCTAATTAAACCTGGCTTCTCAAACAGTTCAGCTGCTCTTTCTTTCACCTTTCATTACTTCCTGCTTAGCATACATTTAATGTTCTATTCATAATCTTTACCTACTTAGGCGGCTCAGCATCCATACTCATTTCTAAATCCTGCAGATAAAGATGTTAAGTCTGAGTTGCTCCATAAGAACTTTGGAAATTAGTATTTGGAAGGAAAAAAAAAACCGAAAACCCCAAAACTGAATATGTACCCTGCTTAAGTTTAAAAACAGACCTGTACAAGGAAGTCTTTATTTTTAAAAATTTAAGTGAATAATTTGTATAGTGCTATGATTCCTCTTTACAGGTGGCATGAGTGGTCTAATATGGACTTCAACCAAAACACAAATAGACTTTATTCAAGATATTTATAAATACTCCAGAAAAAAAAATATTAGTTAGATAAAACATCTATTATGTGCTGACTATATGCAAGGCACTGGGCTTATTCCATTAGGTTACAGATAGAAAATCTCTCTTCTCCACTGCAGCCACAGATGAATATTTTTTTTAAGGACTACGATTGGGAGATCTTAAGCTGTTCAATCTAATTTGTATTTTTATGGGTGAAGAAAGGAGGTTTTCCTCCTGAATGTTAAGCTATCAAGGTTGGGAAGGCTCTGTGGGAATATAGTCAAATGTCCTCATTTCCATCCTTCTGTCTAGGTGCTAATGAGTTCTCCTCTTGTATTGCTTTGCTTCTACTCTGTATATATCTTGTATGTATTTCCATATCATCTCCCCATTAGAACATAAGCTCTTTGAGGGCAAGGTCTGCTTTTCCCTTTCTTTGTATCCTCAGTGTTTGGCACAGTGCCTGGAATATAACATGCTCTGTGGATTTTAGAATCTTCCCTTCCTTTCCAGTTTACATCAACAATTATTTAATTGGTTATCATACTCAAGTTACCACTCAGGGGATATACAAAGGATTGTGACATGACTCCTGTCTTCAAGGGTTTATAGTCTAGTTAGTCTTCCTCTTAAACATGCTACTTCTTACATTTGGACCAGGTCACTTTACCTCTTAGTCACTAGCTCAAAGAAGCTGGGGAAATCATAGTATTTCTGGGCTAAAGTTTCTAGACAGATTAAATGATACCTAAGTTCCCTAGTAGTTCTGAATATATGATCCTATGATCTCTAGCAAAAAAAAAAATGATTGTGGTTCTAATCCTATCTCTGTCACTAGCTACTTGCAATGATCTTAGGCCATTCACTTACTCTCTCCAAGCCTAGGTTTCTTCATCTGTAAAATGAAATGGTTGGCCCAGGTGATCTCTAGGGTTTCTTTCCATTCCATAATTCTAGGACTACTCACTAGAGCAAAATTTCATTAATTTAGATGGTTCATTTCTCAAGCTAATATTTTGAAGTCTACTAGGAACATTCACAAGGAAAAAGATCTTTTCCTGACCTCAATGAATCCGGAATATGGTATTATCAAATCATTCCAATTGACAGAAAGACAAGTTTTTACTGACTCTTGATAGATAGATTGTTACACAGCTACAATTTTGCCCTACAGCTAAATATTAATGTAATCAGCAACGGAGAGAAAAAATGAACACTACACTTTGATGCTGCTGCTGGAAGTTTGTACATTTTTATTTTGCTGAAGGGTGACTAAATCAATTGTGTTTGCTGCCAGATTTGCATGGTAGAAATAAGTGAATAAAAACTGGACAGATACATGGATGTCTATGAAATATTAACACACATGCTCATGTAGATTGACATATATACTTGTGAGCCCATGGGCACGTTCTTGGGGTCTAAAAGAAATCAGAATGTTCCTAATGAGTCAATGCAATACATGCTGGCTTTTCTTTCTATTTTAAAAAAATGCTAACTGGAATCTTTGGCTAAAGGGGAGCACTAAGGCTATATACTTCCTACAATAACAAAATGAGTTCAAAAGAAAAAAAATACTATTGCTTTGGCTTTATCTCTATGTCATGGCATGAAAGGGTTGCCTCCTTGGAGGTGATGACCCTACGGAGGAGGCCACAGAACTGCTGGTATATTGGGTGTATGGGAGACTACCTATCAAATAAGCGACCCATGGTTTTGTTCACTTGGTTAGTTGGTTGGGGACTCTGTAATCACAGTCTGGGTATATCTTCTGCAGGCCAAAATGTTATTCATCCCCTGTCTTGTTGAGTAGAAGAGGGTAAGGCTGTGTTGGAGGAGTCATAACTCTCAACCAAATGAGTTATACTCCAAGATCTCTAAGGTCCCATCCATTTCTAACATTCTGTTATTCTACAAGTTATTTGAGAAAGTAATGATAGTGGAAAGTATTGATGGTGCCAAAATAGATACTCTGATATGCAAATTTTGGGGTGCTAATGGCTTACAAATTATCCTACATTTGATGCCTTTATTCTCACTCTCTTCTAAATCCTTTTCAACTTGGCTTCTGTCTTCATCATTCAATGTACATTACTCTCTCCAAAGTTGCCAATGATCATGTAATTTTCAAATTGAATGGCCTTCCTCAGCCATTACCCTTCTTGACTGCTATGTGGTGTCTGACACTGTTGACACCATCTTCTGGATAGTCATACCTCTCTGAATCTTTGTGACACTCTCAGCTCTCAGTCAGTCAACAAGGAATTAGCAAGTGCCTACTATGTGCCATGCACTATATTACAAAGAAAGGCAAAAAAACAGTTTCAGCCCTCAAGGAGCTTAAATTATGACAGGAGACAATGTGCAAATAATTAGGCACATACAAGATATATAACAGAGCCGGTGAAAGGCAATTTGAGAGGGGACAATGTGGGGGAGAGGAGGGAAATGGGAAAGGTCTCCTACAGAATGTGAGATCTGAGCTGAGTTGTGAAGGAAGCTAAGGATTAAAAAGATGAAGTTTAGGGTGCAGAGAACTACAGGAATGGGAGACAAACATTTCAAAGAGAAGGAGACCAAAGATGATGTATCAAATTAGAGCAATTCTTTAGCATCCTTTTCTGGGTTTTCATTTATACTGTGCTCACCAAGTTTGTACTTACTTGAAGTAGCTCGTCTGGGTTTTCTTCACTTTACTCTCTATATGATTTACTTAGTGATCTCATCAGCATCCATTGGTTCAGTTGTCATATCTAAGTGGACAATTCCCAGATAATTATATTCATTTCTAATCTTTCTTCGGATCTCTGGTCTCACATCATCAAAAATCTAGTAGACATGTCTACTTAGGTGTCTTGTAGGCAACTCTAGTTCAACAAATCAAAACCAGAACTTATTATTTTTATCCCTTTCCTTCCAAAACCAACCCATACCTCTTTTAAAATTTGCCCTTACTGTCAAGGTACCACCATACTTCTAGGTGCTCTTACCCTAGTTTAGAGCCTTGGTATCATCTTCAACTCCTTACTCTCACTAACCATCATTATTTAATCAGTTGCCAAGTCTTGTCCTTGCTATTGCCATGTCTTTCATCAATGTTCCCTTCTTTTCATTCACATGAATAGCACCATAGTTCAGGTCTTTATTACTTCCCATGAGGACTATTGCCATAACTTCCTAATTGGTCTCTCTGACTCAAGACCTAGTTGATCTCTTCCCCATCTCCAAACTATTGTCCACACAGTTGCCAAAATGACTTTCCTAAAGCACAGGCGTTGTATTCAAAACTCCAATGATTCCCTATTACTTCTAGGATCAAATATAAATTTTGTTGGACTGCCAGAGCCCTTCCTATCTTTTCAATCATCTGGTACATCATTCCCCTTCACAAATCTATAGTCCAGACATAAGGCAATAGCCATACCTCATACAGGACTGTCTTCTTCTGATATCCATGCCCCTGCATTAATTCTCCCTCATGTCTGTAATGCTCTACCTCCTCATCTCTGCCTCCTAAAATCCATGGCTTTCCTCAATACTCAACCAAAGCACCCTATTCTGGAAAAGGTCTTTCACGGTCCTTCTAGTTGCTAATGCCATCTCCACTAAAGTTAACTGGTAACTAAGTTGTATGTAGGTATGATGTGCATATCTATGCATGTACATTTTATCTATCCCATTATATGGTATGCTCCTAGAGAACAGGGAATTTTTTTGGTTTTGTTTATTTTTTTTTTGTGTTATGCATCCCCAGTACTTAGTATAGTTCCTGACACATAGTATATGCTTAATAAATTATTGTTAATTGATGTATTCTCTGCACAGAACTTTAGTAACCACAAGTTATTTTTTCTCCCTCACTGTAAGATATGTAGTGAAGTGCCCTATCTATCTATAGATAGAGAGGTGTTTAGATAACAAAGATGCTGAAGAATTCTAAACAGATCAGGGATTTACAAATCCCTTCATGACTTGGGACAAGATTCTCCTTGAGGATAGTGACTATGTTCCTCCCTGCTAAAGGAAATGATACTACACAGATTACGAGTTATCACTAAGAAAAATTATGTATAACAAAAAGATGACCATGTCCCAGGGAATAGCCTACTTGTTTTAAAATGAAGCAATATTCAATTTGAAAATCTCTTGTCACTACTATAAATATAAGAGTAATCTTTCTAGTGTCTCATTAGAGGATTTTGACACACATTGGTCACCCATGGAGCCTTCATGTCTTGCCTGTCAGACCCTAAGTAGCATGTGGACCTTCCATCTGTCACACAGCTGAATCCTTCTTTATATATGAGCTTTGTGAGAGCAGGAGATTTTGTGTCCCCAGCATTTCGTACCATGGTTGGCACATAGTAAGGGCTTAAGAAATGCTTTTCCATTTCATCCCACTGTATGATTTTGTAAAATCTGAACCTTGAACATATTAGGCACTTAATGTTTGCTGAACTGAATTGATTTTAGGTGGCATATCATAGATAATTCCCCTCTTTAGAAAACCAATTGAATAAACTTACTTGTGTTTTTAGGATTAGTTTCTTTGTTTTTGTTTCTCCCCCTCAAATCAATATCACAAGTAAAAAAAAAAAGGAGGGATATATATAAGGAGGGATTTCATGGGAGTTGCTAACATCTGAAAAAGGGCTGGGGAGTAAGGTTTTGCAATGGATGCCCGTGAGCCTAAGACAAGAGAAAATATAGAGGCTCATCACTCATGCAATTTAGGATCCTATGAAGCTGAGGCAGAAAGGGACCATAGGGAATTGTGGAGTCCACCATTAATCAACACTAGTAAAAGTCAAAAGATATGACCTTGAGTTCAAATTCTGCCACTAGCTGTCTGACCTTGAGTAAGTCACAGTCTCTTGAGAAATTGTTTCCTCTTCTACAAAATGGTGGTAATAATACTGGAATTAGTTACCTCACTAAGTTGTTAAAAAGGAAGCGCTTTGTATACTACATGATACCATGTTAATGTGAACCTTCTTGATATTACAAAAGAGCTCAAGGACACATTTGAGTTAGTAAAAGAACTGGAATCATAACCTCATTTTCCTAGTCCTGTGTTCTTTACACTACCTCATACTGCCTTCATTGAATTGGACAGGTGAGGTCCACCTTGCCAGGAGGCAGAAGTTTAGACTAGAGAACTGGGTAGCCCTTCAATCCCTTTGATTCTATGTTGTATAAGTTGGTTCTGCTGTCTCTCACTTCTGAAAAGAAGAATGAATCTGATGAAAAACAAACTGAGTATATAATTCTTGGAAGAAAAGGAACAATGAAACTTTAGAAATGCCTCATTTGTCTAGGTAGCTTTCATCTATGAAGCATTACACAAGTTCTAAAATTATTTTTTAAACAATTTTAATGTAAAACTTTGAAACTTATACCTTTCTTTGCTTTCTTGAACAGAAGCTACTCAACACAATTATTAGAATGTATTACAAAACAGCTCTATGGCTGATTTTTATTTGTTATTGTTTTTTCCCCAGGTACCTCCCTCAATGTTGGGAAGTTAGACCATTAAGGAACTTTCTGATGTGATCCTACACTTTTTTAGAAATCCATATGGCCCTCTGTCTCATCAGTTATTGATTCATTTTCCTTTTTCTTGAAATATCTCAACTTTTTAATTTGATATGGAGACCCTTGTATTATTAACAAATTTCTTTTTGGAAAAAGGTCTTTCAGTTTTCTTCCCCCTGAGATCTTTTGTAATTTCGGGAGTTTTTTCTCTCTCTTATTTCCCCCTATTGCTCACTTTTTGACTCCCTCCTCCTTTAATGATAGTTCCCCTAGGTCAGTGGTTCTCAATCTTCCTAAAGCCACGACCCTTCAATACTTGTATGTGGGTGTATCTGCATGTGGGCGGACCCACCTGGAGATGGATAGAGGGACAGTGTCTCAGTTCCTAGACCATCAGAAATATGTGTTTTCCGATGGTCTTAGGTGACCCCATTCGACCCCTAAAGGAGTGGTGACCCACAGGTTGAGAACTGCTGCCCTAGGTGCTAGACCTCAAAACTTTCTCAGTCTCTTCCCATAATGAGAAATTTACATTTGAGTGACCTCAGTCTCTGTCTCAACTGATTCTTGGAGGGACAGAACTAGCCCTGACTGAATGATGAACTCTTTCTCTCAGGCTTAGTAGAGTGTCATAGAACTCTAAGTGGAGAGCTGTACAGCATGTCTTGCTACAGTTACCTCTGTTGCTCAGTTCTCCACCTAAACCACGCTGCAGGTCAGAGTGCTGCTCTACTGCAAGTTTGGCTGGAGCAACCTCCTACCATTTGGCATTATTAGGCACTGGGGAAGACGTGAGTGTGTAGATGAGTTCTTTTGTAAGCCCACCATTTTACTTGTGTGGTGCACAGTGGAAGTGGAGGAGAGTGTGCTGAATGAGCATATTAAAAATTGGTGATTAGACTTCTATGCTGTTAGTTCATTGAATTGTTACCTCATCTGGGTTCTTAGTGTCCAAAACTATAAAGATATATGAAAGTGCTTTGTCTTTTGTGCTTAATACATATTCTGGAGAGATCTGAGAGATCATGAGGATTGGAGAAAAGTCTAGTCCTCCATCTTACTGGTCATATAACCTGGAAGCCTCCTTTCAACTGTTATTTCTTTACTCTAAGTGCCTTTAAATCTGTGATCTTTGATCTTATAAAAAAATTCCCTGGCCTCCTTTCTATTTGATGAATTTGGTCAAATGATCTTGCCTAATCCTTTGGGTGTGGGTAGCTAGGTGGCATAGTATATGGAGTGCCAGGCCTGGAGTCAGGAAGACTCATTTTTCTGAGTTCAAATCTGGCCTCAGACACTTACTAGCTGTGTGACCCTGGGCAAGTCACTTAACCCTGTTTGCCTCAGTTTACTCATCTGTAAAATGGGCTGGAGAAAGAAATGGTAAATCACTCCAGTAGCTTTGCCAAGAAAATCCCAAATGGGGTCATGAAGAGTCTCATACAACTGAAAAAGAACTGAACAACAAAAATCTCTAAGTAGGATACTTGTGAGAATGCTGACGATAGTCTTTGTATACCCAACATCCAGAATTAGGAAACTAGGTGATTTTTCTAGCAGAGGACAAAAGAAGCTACTTAATTTCTATTGGTATCCAGTGACATCAATCAGTTTAACTCAGTCAATAGTGGGGAACTAGGGGTGGGCTTACTTATGAGCTCAAATTTAGAAATGGACAGTGAGGGTGGCTAGGTGGCACAGTGAATATAGCATGGGCCCTGGAGTCAGGAAGACCTGAGTTAAAATCTGGCCTCAGACACTTAACACAAAGAACTAGCTGTATGACCCCGAGCAAGTCACTTAACCCCAATTGCCCTACCTTTCTCCTCCAAAAAAAAAAAAAAAAGAAACGGACAGTGAATTGATCTGAGATGAGCAATTGTGAAGAAAAATCATAGACATCTATGCTGCAGGAGATCTTTCATGGTCTGAGGCCATGTGGCTCACATGGTATAAGCAAAAGAGACAATTTTATTGTCCAGAATAGAACGGACTCAGACTATCCAATCTGCAAGATATGCTTTAAAGGACCAATCAGAATTTGTTTGCGTGTAGAGTATGATACAGAGAGAGAGAACAGACAGAAGGAAACAGAGATAAAGAAAGAGAGCAGGTTGGGAGGGCAAGGGATAGAAGAGCAGGAGATCTTCTTATTAACCTAAGGAATGAGAGAGATACCAAGGACTAAAAGTCATGGGAAAAGAAGCTTGGGAGTACAGAGAAGAAGTCTTTTTTGATGGGAGTTTGATGAAAATGGTCAAGAAACACCTTCCCAGACTATAGGCAGGGATTGGGATGATAGAAAAAAAGTGAGACTATTGGGGGTAGGGGAAAGCAGAAGCCCATTGTATCACTTGGCACTGTTACCTCTAATTAACTAGGGGCTGTTAAACCAGATTATTATGCTCATTAAGAATTTTATTTTATTTTATTTTTGCTTTTTTTTTTTTGGAGGAGGGAGGGCAGGGCAATTGAGGTTAAGTGACTTGCCCAAGGTCACACAGCTAAAGAACTGCATTTTAAGTAAGAGCCAGTAAAGCTTTTTAGTAAAGTTCAAAAGAAATAAGCACACGGCTCTAGCTTCAATATAGGGATTCTGTAATATCTCGTCAGGCTATTTATTTAAAGATCTTCTTATATTCTGTAAGACTGAAGTTACCAGCAGTTTGTCTACTGTATAAATGGGTATTCCTATTTATTGTAGGAATCTCATTTCAAGGACCAACAAGCCTGAATTCTGTTTTTAGGTGATCTGTCCCTTCCCACTGATGACTTTCCTTGAGTTCCCCACCCCTTGTTCTAGACACTCCAGGTTAAGGGCATAACAGGTAAATAAAGCAATGAACCTCCTGATACTGTACCTTCACAGCAGGTCCCATTTTTTTCTCTGAATATTCATCTGACTTAACAAAAGACAATTTTGATTTTAACAAGGCATGTCATCAGCTTCCTCAGGGAATAATACCATCACTCCCTCAGGCAATTATTTTCTGGCTCCTGAGTTACATGAGATGTCTTCTAAGTCATATTAGCAGCAGATCTTATCTCAGGGCGTTGGGTCCAGATGTTCTCTGGTATTGACCCCATTTGGATAAATGCTTGGCCCAGCATTCCTAATCAAACCCTCTATGTGGACATAAGTATGTAATGGATATTTACTGTAAATCATGAAACATAAAAATTGCAGAAGAGCTAATAAAATTACAAACAGCTCAAAAGATAACAGAAAGATGTAAAGTGAGCAAAGGCAGGACTTAATGCATTATTAACAATGACTTGTACTAGAGAAATTGAACATTTAGGCTATATTAAGAGAAGCAGAATGTCTAGGGCTAGTAGGATGATAATCTCACAGTATTCTGCTCTGTTCACACTACATTTGTAGAACTGTGTCCAGTTCTGAGTGTTATAATTTTATTTTATTTTAGTATTTTATTTTCCCCCACATACACATAAAGCAATTCTTGATATTTGTTTTTAAAACTCCAATTTCCAAATTCTCTCCCTTCCCCCTCCCAATTGAGAAGGCAAGCACTTTGACACAGGCTATACATGTGTAGTCCTAAAAAACACATGAATAATAGTCATGATGTGAAAAACATAGACAAAAAAACTCGAGAAAAAAATTTAAAAACATATGCTTCAATCTGTACTCAGATACCATCAGTTCTTTCTCCGGGGATAGACAGTATTTTTCATCCTCAGTCCTTCAGAGCTGTCTTAGATCATTGTACTGCTGAGAATAATTAAGTCATTCACAGCTGATCATCTTACAATATTGCTGTACCTTTGTCCACGGTACATTTCACTTGGTGTCAACCTATGCAAGTCTTTCCAGATTGTTCTGAAAGTATCCTGCTCATTGCTTCTTATAGTATAATAGTATTCCATCATAAGCACATACCACAACTTGTTCAGCCATTCCCCAGTTGATGGGTATCCTTTCGATTTCTAATTCTTTGCCCCCAGAAATGAGCTACTAGAAATATTTTTGTACATATTTGTCCTTTTTCTTTTTGTATTTTATCTGTTTTGGGACACAGACTTAATAGCAGTATCGCTAGGTCAAAGGGTATGCATGGTTTTATAGTCATAAGGGCATAGTTCCAAATTGTTCTACAGAATGGTTAAACCAGTTCACAACTTCACCAACAGTGCATTAATGTCTCATTTTCCCCATATCCCATCCCAACATTTGCCATTTACCTTTTCTGTCCTACTAACCAGTCTAATAGGCATGAAGTGATACCGCAAAATGGTTTTAATTTGCATTTCATCAATCAGTAATACATTAGAGTATTTTTTTCATATGTCCATAGAAAGCTTTGATTACTTCACCTGAAAACTGATCATACCTTTTTTCATTTATCAGTTGGGGAGTGGCTGTTATTTTAAAAAATTTGTGAGCAATACAGTTTTAGAAGCACACCAATAAACTTCTAAGGCAGCAGTTCTCAACCTGTGGGTCATGACCCTTTTGGGGGTCGAATGACCCTTTCCCAGTGGTCGCCTAAGACGATCAGGAAACACATATTTCCGGTGGTCTTAGGAACCAAGACACTGCTCCCCTATCCATCTCCAGGTGGGTCCGCCCACAAGCAGATACACCCACATATGAGTATTAAAGGGTTGTGGGATTAGGAAGGTTGAGAACCACTGTTCTAAGGGAAAGTGACCGGAGCAGTTAGGGTATTAACAACATGCCATGTTAAGAAATCTGAAGAAACTAGGGCTGTTTAACATAGAAGAGAAAGCTCTGTTGGGACATAATAGCTCTTTCAAATATTTGAAGGACCACCCTCTGCAAAAGGGATGAGACCGATTTTGCTCAGCCATGGGAGGCAGAGGTAGGAACTTTGCCCAGAGGAAAGTAGCTAGTTAGTGACAGGTCTCTTGAATAATCAGTTCAGAATTCTCTCCACTAAACTGTGTTATGTATGTCCCATTATAAATAAAAGGGGGTATGTGCATTGTTTTATAGGAAGCAAGACTTTACAAATGTTTTATTAAAAGTTTTATAAACCTCAGGTTAAGAACCCCTGATCTAGGCTATGAGTTGGTATTTCCACTGACTAGATTTTGGTCTAGGGTCCCCATTCTCTTTGCTCTTTCTAATTCTTACATTACCAACTGTTGTGCTTCATTGCTCCAATTCTACATCAAGGATATACTAAAATAAGCATTTAATTGAATTAGCTAAATGATAATAAAAGCAGAAGAATTAATCAGCATGTAACAGAGTGAGACAACACATTTCCTTCTATTCCCATTCTCAGCCTCTCCCAAAGGTAGAAACAGTTTCCGGGCTGAATTCTTTCTTTTTCCTCTTTCAGTCTTAGGAATAGCAAATTAACTAAGCAATTCATTCTCTACTTAACTTCCAGTGGAAACTGAATAAAAAAATGTATTTTGGCACAGTATTGTCCATCTAAATTGGATTTCCTTCCTTCCTTCCATCCTGTCTTCCTTCCTTCCTCCTTTCCTTCTTCCCTTCCTCCCTTCCATCCATCCATCCTTCCTTCCTTCTTCCCTTTCCTCCTTCCTCCCTTTCTCCCTTTCTCCCTCCCTCCCTTCCTCCTTCCTTCCTTCTTTCCTTCCTTCCTTCCTTCCTTCCTCCTTTCCTTCTTCCCTTCCTCCCTTCCTTTCTTCCATCCATCCATCCTTCCTTCCTTCTTCCCTTTCCTCCTTCCTCCCTTTCTCCCTTCCTCCCTCCCTCCCTTCCTTCCTTCTTTCCTTCCTTCCTTTCTTCCTTCCTTTTTTCCTTCCTTCCTTTCTTCCTTCCTTCCTTCTTTCCTTCCATCCTTCCTCTCTGAGGATGGCAGGTACTGTGGTTGAGTGGAGTCCCGGTTAATAACAGTGGAAGGAGCTTTGCATTTAGAGTTGATGGGTCAGAAGTCTTATGCTTTTTAGCTGGTTTGGCTTCAGTCAAATTCCTGTCTGGGTCTCAGTTTCCTCTTCTGTCAAAGGAGATCAGATGACCTCCTAGAACAGGGGTTCTCAACCTTCCTAATGCCATGACCCTTTAATACTCATATGTCAGCGTATCTGCATGTGGGTGGACCCACCTGGAGATGGATAGAGGAGTGGTGTCTCGGTTCCTAAGACCATCAGAAGTATGTGTTTTCTGATGGCCTTAGGCTACCCTGTGAAAGGGTTGTTTGACCCCCAAAGGGGTCGCGACCCACTGGTTGAGCACCACTGTCCTACAAGGTTCCATCTAGCTCTAGATATAAGACTCCTTGAAACTTTATTTCT
Organism: Pseudochirops cupreus; assembly: GCA_028627135.1. Lineage (NCBI taxonomy): Eukaryota > Metazoa > Chordata > Mammalia > Diprotodontia > Pseudocheiridae > Pseudochirops > Pseudochirops cupreus. Next base: position 535,081,130 of record CM053581.1, read on the forward strand.
ACACCACAATTTCTCCTCAACTCCATGACCTGCTCACTGCAGTGCTCTACCTATGTCCAAATCATTTCCTCTCACCTTGCCTTGGTCAGTCCCTACAATCTTCAGCATAGAAATGTCATGCAGATGGCATCCTCCCAAGGCTGTGCCCATGCAGCAGCCTGTAACAAATTGAGGGGCCAGAAATTTAAAGGGACTACAACGGTTTGGAGAATCATAAAGGCCCTTCACCCTGGGCCATTGTTAAACTTCACTGTACACTCTCCCAAATAACCTGTATGGGGAGGTCTCAGTACAGGCAAGCAGATCATTTTGGGGCAATTTATCCTTCATACCTCACCCAGCAGTAAAACTACTCCACAAATCGTGGATCTCACCCAGAAAATCATTCCTGTTATTTATTGTATATTGTAAAGTTTATGTTTGTTGATGAGTGTTAATTTCACAATGAGAAAAGAAAAAATTTAAATCCTGGCCACATACCTTCATATAGCTCTCCACTAGTGTGTAGGCCAGGTTGAAGGGAAAAGAGAAAGAAAACTAAAATTTAGGCCCATAGTGCTTAGCAGCAAAAAGGCAGCTGTATTGTACAGAGTGAAGAGACTATAATATTATAAACAAGAAGCAATGGATAAGTACTAGGTGAAGTGCTACCATACTAGTTATACCTCTGTTCTGGCCGATATACTAACTAATTGATCCTAAAAGATTGCCTGGATATTTAATTCTCCTGCCGCAAAATAACTTAAAAACAAAGGCATTAATAAAAGAAGGAGGTGGAGCTAGATTTCACCTCCACATCCAGTAACTTCCAAATAACTTCATTTTTTGCCTCATCAAGTATCTCAAATATTCATTTAACCTAGCTTTCATCAGAGAATCCATGCATCAATATAGGAATGAGGCCATTCTATTCAGCTGGTCAGAAAGTGAATTATAAGCAACCCCTTTGGTTTCTTTGAAGAGAGATAAGAGCTAATGACCTGAAAACACATCTGTTTTTATGCCTGGAACACTTTTTAGTGTGTAAAAATAACACCATTCAAGAAGTCAGGCAAGTTTTCCATTAGGATGGAGCATGACTACCTCTGAGAGTGTTCTGTATTTTTCCACAAAATTTTACTAGCAATTTGACAGACTTTTAGGCTGTGAGAAGAATATGAGAATGTGATCCATAAAAATTCCTGAAGTTGGTTTTATATGTTGAATGAGATTTCTCACTGTGTGTAAATTTCTTCCTGCTAAATTCGGTCTCCAGGATCAGTAATATACTATATTGCATGAGTATTGAGGAAGAGTTCATGGCATTTCCAAAAATGACTGAAAATGATGGCTTAGACAAGAGGTGTATCAATGAGAGGGTATTGATGTTCTCATAGATTACTACAGGAGACTTCGCTTCCTTATTATCCAGTTTCCATCTCATTCGATATGACTACAGAACTATGAGGATATTCTGTTAGTCAAATGAAATAATGTGTAGAAAGTGCTTTATAAACATTAAAGTACTATTAAAATATGAGTTATCATCATTAATATTAGTCCATGAGTGAATAATATCCTTTGTTTAGTTGAAATGAAATTTTGATGTAATTGAACTAAAAATCAAGACATTCACTCAGAATAAATGAACCTTTTGTGTCCAAGCTGAGGCCTGAGAGCCAATAACTGCAGCTCAATTCACTATGAAAGCTTGGGTATTATTTCTGATAGAGTCTAGAAGGCAGCTTTCAGCCACAAACTGCCTGGCACACAGTAAGTGCTTAATAAATGCTTACTGATTGATGCTTCCTTATATCTCTATCTATCTATTTATCTATCTATCTATCTATATCACAAGAAAATTCTCTGTGATACTTCGGTCCTTCAGGAATCTGAAGTCTCCTTAATGTGGGAACTGGCTCCACCAAAACAGATTCCATCTTCTGCAATTTAGTAGATTTTCTTTGAGAATTGATGTAAGTCAAAAATTCATGTCTCTTCAACAACATGGTGATGAGCCTCTCTAAATTTTGCTCAGCTGTTTCTAGGACAATAGTCTTATGGCCTATTACTGGGCTTGTACTTCAGGTCTTTCCTAGGGCTCCTAGTGTTCCACTGGCATGTAGGCAGAGGTTTTAGAGTCAGAGGGTCCAAATTCCAATGCTGGGCTCAATGTGGGTTTAAGTTCTGATTCTGTCTTGTATTGTCTGTAAAACCTTAGGCAAATCACTTAACTTCTCTAGCCTCAGCTTCTTCATCTGTGAAATGAGGGGGTTGGATCAGCTCTCAAACTAAGACTATGACCTCCATGACACATAACCAGTCATGTTGATTGGACAAGAATGAAGGTGATTAGAAATACATATAATAACATATAACATAAGGATATCATTCTTTGGAACCTAATCCTGCCAATGAGAGAAGGGGGGAAAAAAATCTAGCTGCTCTTTTGAGTTTTAGAGATGAAGTAACCTTTGGGACTGTCCATTACCATTTCATGCACTGGATGTTTTGTTTTACAAATATCAAGAACTGATTACAAAGTGAGGACATTATGCAAGGCAGTAGAAATAGAAATACGAATTATAGAGTACTTGCCCTCAAGCGACTTATCACAGATTGAAGTGGACGTGACCGGTACATTAATATAAAATAGAGTGTGCTTTGGCAAAGCAGAGAATCAGTCAGTGTGCTCGGGAGAAAACTGAAGAGTTCTCTATAAACGCTTTCAACCAGGCTAGGGAATGAAGAATCATGAAACGAATTAATAAATGAATGAAAGAAAGTATTTATTGAGCTCTAAGTATGAAGCATAGTGCTAAGCACTGGGGGCACAAAGAGAAAAACGACAATCCCTGTTCTCAAGAAGCTATATTTTAATGAGGGAGACAACACATATGGGAGGTTTCAGCTGCAAGTCAGATGCAAGGGCCCATGGTCCTCAGGATACAGCAGTAAAGCAGATGTTCATGCTTTATGTTAATGTTAATGTTTGTGTTAATGTCAATGTCTATTCTTTAATGCAATTTCCACTGATAAAATCATGCCAGTTTCTGCTGTTAAATCATCTAAAAGTGTTAAGGACACAAGTGGCAAGAACACTCTTTTCTGGGTCTTCAGTCGTTGTGGCTGTAGCTGCTGCAGGAAGAGTTGTCAGGATATCTTCCTAGGAAGATGTCCAAGGGGATTGGGCTGGAAAAAATGCTGTTCCCAAGGTTCTTGGGTTCAGAGTCCTGAAAGGCCTCATGAAAGAGGTGATTAACTGAGCTGGAGTATGAAGGAAGCCAACGGCTTCATCAGGCAAAGATTAGGAGTCAGTAGATTCTAGGCATGGGTCTCAGTCTGCAGTAATGCACAGAGGGAGGAGGCAACAGGACTAGGAAACAGCATGGCCCCACAGAAAAGGGCAAAATGACCCTGAGTCCAAGAAGATGAGTTCAAGTCTGAGGTCTCCCTGTGCGTCTTAAGTTAAGTTATTTAGCCTCTAGGGGGTCTCAATTTCCTTAACTAAAGGTTTTTGAATAGAGGGGTGACATGTCTAAACCTATGCTTTAGGAAAAGCATTTTGGCAGATGCATGAAGGATGGATGGGTTGGAAAGGGAAGTAACTAGAATCAATGAGACTAGTTTTTAGCCTGTTGCAATATTTTAGGCAAAAGATGATGAGGGATTCAAGTAGGGTAGTGATGGGAGTAATGAGAACTTGACAGATAAAAGAAATATTATAGAAATGGAAAAGAATTTGCACCTAATTATATGAGAAGGTATGGAAGAAGAACCCGTAACAGATGACTCTGGTAACTGGTAGCATGATGGCTCCAACCACAATAATGGGAAGGTTGGAATGAGCAGGAAAAGGTTTATGAAAGACAACAATAAAGTCATTTTAGGACATTATGACTTGAGTGCACCAATAGGATGTTCAAGTGGAGATTTCCTGCAACCAGCTATAGACACCTTTGGATTTGGAGTTAGAAGACCTGTGTTCCAGGCCTGCTCTGCTCCTCACTATCTGTATAATCTTAGGCAAGGCACTTACCCTCTCTAGCCTCATGTTTCTCATCTGTACAAGGAAAGGGTTGGCCCTTTCCGGTTCACAATCTATGATAATATGAGGTGTATCAGTAGTGTCTAATGAGCTAGGCTACATACATTGCTTTGAGAATCCTAAAGTACCAAGTAAATGCCAGCTATTATTGTTGTTGTTATTGTGAGGCACATCATACATATCTAACACAGGCAAGTGTTGTGGGAGGCATCAAAGAAATATAAGATGTGATTTTTGCCTTTAATGAGCTTACAATCTATTTGGGAAGATGAGACTAACATATGAAATGATAGGATATAATAAAGGGCTTAATTGTGTGATCTCTTCTTTATGAGCAATGCACTTTCTCCCTAACAGTAGGATTAGATACCTCCTTACATAGGTATGTAGAAGACTGTGATTTCATTGGAGGCAGTGAGGAGGCTCAGTGGATAGAGCACTGGGTCAGGAGTCAAGAAGATGAACTCAAATCCAGTCTCAGACACTTACTAGCTGTGTGACCTTGGGTAAGTCATTTAACCTCTTTTTGCCTCACTTTCCTCATATGAAAAATGAGATGAAGAAGGAAATGAATGCCAAACCACTCTAGTATCTTTGGTAAGAAAACTCCATGGATAGTATCCATGTGTTGTGGTCCATGTGGTCATGATGGGTCATACATAACTGAATGACTGAACAGCAACAATGATTTCATTGGTGTGGATGCCCCTTCTACTAGTTGAGATCACAACCCTTTCGTGGCTTGAGAGGAGATTTTAAAAATTCACTTTGCTCCACCAAGTCAAATAATCTTTGAAAATCAATAAACTGAAACAATAGCAGGATATTACATTTTCTACATACCTCCATAAGCTATCTGAGTACAAAGACATGATTTGCTGTAAGAAATCATCTATGAAAGTCCATTTGCTTATATTTTCATCAAGATTACCCTTAATGTGTACACAGTCCTTTCTAACGAAGATTTTATGGATTCGGGAAAGTAAGAGCATGGACCAAGAGTGGCTGATGTTTTCTCGGTTGTTTTTTCTTGGTAAAAGCACTGTCCATCCTTCCCCTCATTGAAGTCTCTTGCAAATAGATCCCTGACTGCCTTGAAAATGGTCATTTCCAGCAGTTCTTCTTGAGTTCGTCTTTATAAGACCTACTGTTATTTCTTCACATAGTATATTGGATATTAAAAGGGTAGAGTCTATATGAGGTTGTTCCATTCTGATGACGATCAGACTAGATTATTGTAGAAAAACACTGGCTGAGTGGAAGTGGTTTGTCTGGCACCAAACTTCTCTGTGAGGATGGGCACTTTCACAGGAGACTGATATTTCAAGCCATTAACATGTTGCCCTTTATAGATAAAGACAAAGCTACTGATATCAGAAGGGCAAGCATTCTGGCTTTGACTTTCTTTTTTATTAAATACTGCTGGAGTGGTAAGATTTATACATGATTACCCATATGCTTCTGTTCAGTCCTTCTTGTGAGCATGGAACACATGTTTGGGACAATGTTCAAATTAAAAGTGTAGTCTGTGGCCATAAAGATCAGCATCTACATGGGGACCACTCCCATGACACTGGTTGGCTTGACGGTACCAAGTTCTAATGAACTGAGTTACCTCTACCTTCTGAATGCCACCCCTAATGACTTAAAAAGTGGTGAAATTTCCCCTAAAGTCTAATATCATCTTGAGTATTATAAGAATAACAGGAATCCTCATGTAGGCTAGGATAGTCTTTCCTTAAAATAATAAAACTGTCCTCAAGGCTTAATTGGTCAAAGGGAAAAAAGATCAACCATACCTTCTAGCTCATGTGGGCACAAAGGCCAGTCCACCAAGAGTCAAGGGCTCCTAGGGCTCCACACATGTTCCTTACCAGGTACAACTTCATTGAAATTGGTACACAGTGGTGATGCCCCCAAATGAATCAATGCCATAGCCTTACTGAATATCTTTTAATGCCACTATAGAATCAACCTTCTTTTGCGAACTTCTAGATTATTGATAACTGTCTCATTTTGTTCCAATTTTGAACCCAAACCATAAGTCTAGCCTGAGTCAGACTGGGTTTAGAACATGGGGGAATTCTATCTGTCTGTTACAGGATAAATCTGTCTAAAAAGTCGTCTCATTTCGAAATGTAAGGTGTCCAACTGCTCAGTTCTCTCATTGGAATGAAGAAATAAGTAAAACAAATTATCTTGAATCACTCATCAATATTGTTCTGCTCCTGCTACAAATTACCACTGTTGCCCTAGAAACATCATTGTACACTAGGTTATCTAAATACCAGGCAGTTTAGTTTCATCTTGTAAGACAAGATGAGAGAAAAAAAAAGAGATGTGAGAGTAAAAAATGACATTCACAAATTTTCAGTCCCTAGGGAGCTGCCCTTCAAGGAAGTTGGTATTAGAAGCAATGTTTTTAACTTACAAGCACTGCTTGCCTTCCAAAGGGAAGGAACTGTGAGCAATCTTTCCTTTGCTGGTGGATCGTGACTATGGCTTTGCCATGCCTAAACTACTCTCAGGAGACAGTGTTGCTAGGCAAAGGCTTCGAAATGTAGTTTGCATGTAAAATACAAGCACACAGTGTCTCAGAGAGAACCACCTAACATCTACATTTTCTAATCTGAAAAGGCAAACCACAGCTACCTATATCCCACAATGCTCTAAAGCAGTTTTAATGTGGGGTAAAAGGAATCCCAAGGGGTCAGTGAATAGATTTCACTGAGTACATGAACTTCAATGGGTCAAAAAATTACACCTTCATTTTATACTAATGCTCAAACTGAAATTCAGCATTTTCTCAATTATTTAAAAATTCTATTCTGGGGAGTTCACAGGTTTCAACAGACTGTCAAAAGACACCGTGGAATATACAGGAAAGATTAAGAACCCCCACTCTAAAGTGTTTATGTTCAGTATTGATTTTGGATGGAAATGACAAATCATACAAGCCCAGCAACTGGTGTCATATGATGTATGAGCCACACGCATCATCTGAATGAAATTTTCATTACATCAATATCTCTGTGACTAAGCAGGTTAATAGTTGACTCATCCTTCATTTAATTAGCTGATTTTCAGAACTATTCATTTTTCTAATTGGGACCCCAGGGCACTAGGATCATTATGACATTTGCCTCATCACATAAGCTCTTCAGACCAGGAATGTCACAGTCAAAAACATCCTCATTCCCCTGGAGGTCTGACTACCACATCTGTTCATGCTGTGGATGAAATGCACTGACACCAGCCGTATAATACATACAGGTAGCGTCAAAGCAAGAAAACCTCCTATTTCCTGTGTAACCCACCAGCATCCATCCCCAAAGAAGCAGCATGATCTATGGACCTCATGCTGAAAATGAGACTCTCCTTAAAGCCTAAAAGTTACACTCCCACCTTCTTTCTCCAGGCTTTCTTTCTCACTCATTTATTGATGTTTTGACTCACATAGTTATTTCCTCTTCTCTTTCAAAAAAGAAGAATTATCAGGGTTTCTAGAAGTTGGAAAGCTTTAAACTTATGAACACTAGGATTAGCAAAGTAGTGCTGTGTGACCCTGGGCAAGTTACCTAACCCTGTTTGCCTTAGTTTTCTCATCTATAAAATGAGCTGGAGAATGAAATGGCAAACAACCCCAGTGTTTTTGCCAAGAAAACCCCAGATGGGGTCATGAAGAGTCAGACATGACTCAAAATGACTAAACAGGGACAACAGTGGAAAGAGTACTAGATTTGGAATCTGGAGACCTGGGTTCAAATTCTGCCTGTCACTATTTATATATTGGACAAATCCCTTCATTTCTCTGGGCATCTGTTCCCTCATCTGTAAAATAAGGGGATGCCTATGAAGGCTACCAAGATCTCTGTTACCTCTCAATCTATGATTTTATGATCTTTAAAAGTCTGTCCTGTAGCAGCAATGAAAATCCTTATAGACATGTCTAGGGCATCTTTTTTAAAAAGGAGAGAGGTCAATCTATCAAGGAGTGTTGAAGAAAAATTAAATGCTCATTCTCTCCATCCCCTTCAGTTTTCTAATGTTAGGAGAGATAGCGCATTTCATCAGTAGCATTTATTAAGTGCTTACTATGTTCTAAGAACTGTGCTAAGTGTTGGGAATATGAATACAAGGAAAAGATAGATCATCTCTGACATAAGGGAGCTTATATTCAAATGGAAAAGACAGCACTTAAAAGGGGGTGGGGAGAGGAGAGAAGTAAAAGGCATCAGACATGGGGGTATTATGGACAAGTCTGGAGGAGTGCAGCATGGTGGGAAATGAAGAGATGGATGGCCTGGGCTCTCATTATGGTGGATCTGAGAAGGAGCTGTCCAATCAGAGACAGGGGTAGCAGAGAGTGGAGGATATTTTCAAGGTGTGAGTTCCTGGCTGATGTCATATTTCAGGAGGAAGATGATTTCTGGAGGAAGGCAGCAGGAGTGGTATGGTGGAAAGCAAGTAGGATTTGGAATCTGAGAATGTGGATTCAAATTCTAGCTCTTCCACTTACTTTTTGAGTGACATGCGGCAGCCCTTCATTTCCCTGGGCCCCAGCTGTTTGATCTTAAAATAAAGGTGTTGAACTAGATGATTTCTAGCTCTAAATTTATGATTCTATGATTATCTATGGACAGTTCTCAGGGGAAAAAGAGGACAGGAGAGGATACAAGCTCGATACCAAAAATCTTATTTAAGTATACCTAGGGAAACTTTGCCTGTGAACATAAAAGTTGGAACAGATCACAAAAAGTCAATTTGGCTAAACCTTTTATTCTTCTAAGAGTTGAAACTCATATAAACCAAAATGTAAATGGCTAAGGAAAAAGGAATTGATATGTGTGATCTTGTTGCCTCCACCTTCAAATGAAAGGGAGAACTGATAAGGTCAAATGTATTTGTTTGATATAGTATGGAATCATTTTCATTCCTGAAAATCTTTAAGTGTGAAATACAACGAACCAACATGGGTGGTCTAGATGTAGTTCTACTTGGAGTCAAAAGGACAGACTAAATGTCCTTCAGAGATTCTTTTAGATCCTATAGCCCTAGGATACAAAGGCGGTACTCAATAAATGCTTACTGATACCTTGCTTATTATGAAGAGACATTGGCTCATTTCAATAACTGAGGCTTTATAAGGGCATAGGAAGTTTTATGTTTGTCTTAGTACCCTAGGTGCCCAGAATAGTGCCCAAGTGCTCAATACATGCTTGCTGAATTCAATTAAACTTTACCTATCCTTCAATGTCTAAATGTAGGTTATTCACATGAATTCTACAGAATAGATCAAGGGAAATACATGATTAAATTTGACTTCTACTATTACTACAATTAAAATAATCATGTGATTTCATTTGAATACAAAGCTATACATGTTATGCTAACACAGGACAGTTAACAAAGAATGGAAGTCATAACTACCAACAATGATGATGATGAAAACTAGTACTTCTATCCTTATTATTATTAATATTATTATCACAACCATAGAAACTATTGCTGAAATATAAAAACTAACTTTACTACTGGCTCTCAGATACAGATGTAAAAAAAAACCATATGATTTCTTGTTCTTTGGGTTTTTTATATCTTTTCTTTTTTTAAAATAAATTTTATTACTGCCTTTTTATAACAAAGTCCTTTATAGGTATTAAGCTTCCATGACAAAGAAAAATAATTAAGCAAAATGCTGGCTTGTCTTTTATAGACATAGCACATAAGGATACTCTTAGAAGCTCTTCTGTAAGGTATTTGCATTGTATTTTTTTTTAAAACTCCATTTTATGAACATATCTAGACATTTATTTTTCTGAGAAGTTATGGGTCATGGTGTAGACAGCAATTAGCTTCAAAGTAAGGAAAACCCTGGGCCAAGTTTCTCCTGATACAAATGCTAGCTGTGTGACCCTGGGTAGGTCATGTAACCTCTCAATGCCACAGAAAACTCTCTAAAACTATAAATTACACATGATCTGAAATGGTAAAGTTTCCTCACTGGGAATGTTCTATATCAACGTTTTCTTACCAAGGTCTTAAGCACCTCTGTGCTTAATGGAAAATATCCCGGGATCCAAATGTCCTGTCGATATTTTTGTTATGTCACTGGAAATATAGGGGATGCCCATCAATTGGGGAATGGCTGAACAAGCTATGGTATATGAATGTAATGGAATACTGTTGTGCTATAAGAAATGGGAAGGAGATGGACTTCATAATTACCTGGAGAGGCTTATACAAATTGATGCTGAGTGAGAAGAGCAGAACCAGGCAAAACCTGTACACAATCACAGACACATCGTACATATGATGACCAACCTTGATAAACTGGACTATCCTCAACAACGCACAGCTAAAGACAACTCTACAAGCCTCAGGATGGAAGGAGATATCTATACTCAGAGAAAGATATAGAAAGGCTATAGTTTAAATGGAGACTGAAGCAAAACACGCTATCGTTCTCTTTCAAAAAAAATTTTTTTTTTTGTTATGTCCATGTCTTGGAAGCAAGACAAATCTGGCATCACTACTTCCACAACACACCTATTGCTCAACACTGAATGTGATGTAAAGCAGGGGCTGTCAAACAACACCCGAGGGCCAAATGCAGTTCACTGCACATTTCTATACAAAAGCTAAGAATGATTTTTACATTTTTAAATGCAATAAAACTTTATTTACAAAATCGTTCTTAGCTCCTGGTGGTACAAATACAGAACTGTCTGTAGAGGCCAACACCTAATGTAAAGCAGGAAGAACAGCTTTAATACAATGATATCACAATGTCACTAATGGCAATAATTTTAGCAGAATCTTAGAACTAAAAGTTATCTCATGGGTTATCTGGGTCAACCTGTCCCTGAACAGGAACTTATTCTACAGTATCTCTGGCAAATGGCCACTTTATGCTGGAAGAATTTAATTAATGGGGAAACCCACAGTACATCCCTTCAAAAATCTGAAGATGACTATCATGTCTTCATGAAGAAAAGAAATCCAAGTCTGTCTTTTCATGCCACAGACCTGAAATTTTGTTTCAAGAGACATCCTTATCTTGACAAACCTCTGGCTGCTATGAATGCCAGCAATAAAAAGGTGGGGTTCTTTGGCCCATATCTGAGACAACACACAGGATTGGTGGCTTCCATAACTAAACTGAACACAGATCTTTTTATCAAAAGAATAATTGTAATTGTAAAATACATATTGGGTTTGGAAAGAGGAATGGAGGGGGAAGAGAAGAGGAAGGGGAAATAAGAGAACAAAAGGGATG
>CM053581.1:535092935-535103257 GCA_028627135.1 Pseudochirops cupreus
TCACTCCTATCTTTGATATATTTATTTCTGAACAGTTTATGATATGTTCTGGTTAAGTCAAGTCAATGCTCAGTAAAATCTATGATTTGGGCCAAGTGTAGTGGCACATCCCTACAGTCCACGCCATTTGGGGTATGTATGTGTGTATGTGGGGGGGTGGAGAACAGAGGCTCATGGATTGATTGAGTTGGGAATGGAGGAACTATGCTGCCTAAGAAGTAGTGAACCAACCCAGATCAGAAAAGGAGCAGATCAAAGCTTCCATGCTAATCAGCAGTGGAATTAGGTCTATGAATGGCCATTGCACTTCCAGGCTGGATGAGATAAAGAGACTTAGTTTCAAAAACAAACAAAATACAAAAATCTATGATTTCCTATCCATTGTCACATTTAAGACCCCTCCTTTTCAGTGTTCTCTTTTTAAGGTATTTCATGACCAAAAAATATGCTTTGGACATTTTTCTTCTAGATACATTTGTTTGTGTTTTCTCCCAAGCAAATCTGACTTATCAAATTATCCAGTCTGGGATCTAACCTGAGATCTATTTTTCCAATACTGCTGACCTCATGCCCTAATTCTGTAGAACCTTCAAACTTCATTAATGTCCTTATGTTTCCTGTTTCAGAAGTCAGAAATCACAGACTTCACAGAAATTCTTAGAATTTTAACTTCATCTATGCCTCCCCCTAATTATTGGATTCTTATTCTACTTTCACTGATACCTGATCTAATCTACTTCAAACAGTTGTGAGGAAAGAGCTACATAAAATTTAAAGCCCTATGTAATGTAATTGCTCTATAAGTTAATAATCTTTCTTCCTTGTCACTTTTTTTTTTCCGGGATAACATTTTTCTCCCTTTCTTCCAAAATCTGGAAATGGTATGATCTTTGGCTTACTTATTCTCATAATATTGAGGCTATGAACAATCTTTTGAAACAGAATCTATGATCTGTTCTCTTCTGAAACAGAATCTACAAAATTAATCTTCTCTGACCTAAGTTTCTCCATATGTCAAATGAAGAAGCTAAACTATGTGACCTTTGAAGGCATGTCAATAGACTTCCCTATGGATCAACTCAACATTCTTGTAACTTTCCAGATACTACTTTTGCTGGCTATTGCTCCCATATATGTATTATTATTTCCCCCTGTTAGAACACAAGCACCTTGAGGTCAGATCACAGAAAATCATTGCACTTTTGCATTATCTGTACTTAGTACAGTGCCTTGTACATTGCAAGCATTTAATGAGTGTTTTTTGCATACATTCATTCAAGCTCTCATTGCAGCTCTTGATTTATGATCCAAAGATGCTAGTTCCACCGATAAAAATGCCAGTCTGCAATAATGCTTCACTTCTATCTGGACTTGGAAGGTTTACAAAATGTTTAACATGCACTATATCTCATTTGATTCTCACTACACCTCTGTGAGGTAGGTGCTCCCACTGTCTCTATTTCACAAATAAGGAGACTAAAATTTAGCAGACTTAAATATTCTCCCCGGGTCACACAATTAGTAAATGTGGGAGAGTCAGGATTCTCTCCCCACCCCAGGCCCACCTCTAGGCATCTCATATCAAATAAATTTCCTAGATTTTCGCCAACTTTCCTCTCTTTACAAAATAATCAATAAATTTCTAGCCATGTCTTTATTGCCACACTGGAGGGACTATTTGCACTTTAAAAAAAGCATTTCTTGTCCTTCTTTGCCTTCTGCGTTAAAATTAAGATTATTAACCTCATTTTAAAATTTGATTTATTAACCAATCCCTGCTATTAATTCATTAACTCAGTCTCAATTTTCCTCTACCTGTTCTCAAAGCTTTGTTTTCTTTAGCACTCTGTCCTTTTATTAAAAAAAAGACTTCTTTTGCTGTATCTTACAGTCCCTGGGACCCAAATGTCCTCTATAAACTACTTGGCCTTAGCGTGCCATTAGTATTTAGAAAATAATGACATTTAGCTAATTAACAGAAAAAGGCAGTGTTGCAAACACAGTACATTGGGCATATCTTCCTAAAAAGGAGTCGGCACTTACCCATCACCCAGCAGCCAAACAGGACCAGTTGCATCTTGGCCAGATCTCCTTGGTGAGAATTGCTGGATAGCTCAGATAACAAGCTAAGAGGCCACCTTGAGAAATTTCACATTTTAGACATAGGATGTCTGATCACACTGGTGGTTGGCATCCTGACTCCCCCGACAAAGTCTGCAAAATGTTCCTATAAAATACTGCCATGGCGCATGAAAAATCTGCCTGTGAGCAGATACTATGACAAACCTGGATGAGGAAATTGAACAGAGACACATTTGAAGCCTGAACCAAATCTTTGAGCAGATGGAGCGAGGAAAAAGCAAAGGGCACTCCAGTGACTAAATCTTTAGCCCTCCTGATTCAGGAAAAGTGGAACTGAGAGGCATCTCAAGGTCATCTGGCTAAAACTCTCATCACAACTAGAGTATTTTAGTTACCCAAGCCAAACTCTTTGGAAAATGCATTTGCCTGAGAATGCACTTCGCCAGACATAGTTGCTGAGATGGCCTTAGTAGGTAAGGCTTATATAAAAGGCTTACTACTCTCTTAAAATAAGAGAGGAGTTCAGCCCTGGGCATGCCCAAAGTGTGTGCTCCAGTTGAGAATGTGTAGTTCTAAATTACCTCTTGAAACAACCTCTGGGGCCACAGTACTTTCATGGCCAACCTTGGGGTCAGCTCTTTTCCATGACTGTCCATTATAAGCCTAAAGGTAGAAGGAAATTAAGCCAACCCAGTCCCTAAGAAGTCTGCCCTTCAGGTTGGCAGTGGATGACTTGGTCAGACTTCCAGGACATTTTTTCTTTAGCCCTGTCCTGTGGGTTTGAAAACAAAAAAGAAAATAAGATCTCTTTTCCTCGCTCTCATATTCACTGTCCAAATTCAGTTGGCCTCATTTGGTGCTGTGTCAGCTTAAAAACTGAAGGGGGTGTCTCTCAAATCATTGCCTGGGTCAGAGAAACTTCAATTATTCATTTCCTTATCATGTTCTTTGGCTGGGTTTATTCCTAATTAGCCTGTGGTTTCATTTATAACATGAGAAAAAAGACACCTGTTTCTACCACCACTTAAAATGCTGCTTTCCAGTTCATATTTGTGGATGCATATGATAAGGAGAAACCTCATATAGTTGGGCAGAGGGCTGACCTTGGAGTCCAGAAGACTGGAATGAGGTCCTTCCTCTGACACATACTATCTGTGTGGCTATGGGAAAGTCACTGAGCCTCAGTGCCCCAGGAGACTCAATAAAACTATAAGTACTGAAGAAATCACAGGTCTGGCCCTTTCCCCTTGCTCTTTAGCCTGGAAAAAACAAAATCCAATCTCTTCTAAGCATCTATTTGTTTCAACCCTTGTTATGACAAATGTCAAAGTAAATGAAGGATATGCCAGGCCTGATTTCTTCTCAAAGAAGCAAGCCCTTGCAAAGGGTCATTTATGTGAGGCTGTTTATGTTCTCCAAGTTACTATTCTGCTGTAGGATTTGTTTTTCAGGTTTTGTTACTGCATTGTAGAGAACTGAAGTTTTTCTTCTTCCTCTGGTTAACAGTGACCATAAACCTGCCACAAGCTGTGAGATATGAGGTTTAAAGTTTCACAAGGCTTGGGTATGGGAGAGGGAGGATATGCTGTCTCCTCTGTAAGATTGGGCTGAGGTTCCATATTGGTTGCAGATCCATGATGGAATGTGGGGCTTGGGTGGGGACTGAAGGGGAGGAAAAGGGATAGAGGTGAAATAAGAGAAAGAATCTCATATTAGTGAACATGGAGACCTTTCAAATATAGTAGCTTCCTGACAAATTGTGACAAGATACATATGTGATTGGGTTCTTTTTTCAATTTACTCATTATGTTCTTTAGCAGAACTGGTAATCCCTCATTTGCCTCTAGATTCATTAGTAAACATTAAGAGTTATCAAGTAGTTGCTACTACTTTTTAAATGGAACTTCAAATGAGCCATTCTATATTATGAACGGTCTAGGTGTGTTACTGTATACAACAAGGCACTTGGAGTCAGAAAAACCTGAGTTTGAATCCTTATTTAGACATTTACTAGCTATGTGGTCCTGAGTTTGTCACTTAAACTGTCTCAGCCTCAGTTTCCTTAACTGTAAAATGGGATTAATAACTGCATCCACCTCACAGGGTTGTGAGACACCATATGTCATACGTAGATCATATAGTATATCTTTTGTAAATCTTAAAGCACAATAAAAATGTTAGCTTTTGCATATTACAGATGAATCTAAAAACAAGACACCCTAACATAAATTTGAATTCAAGAAAAAAACCGTAAAATACATTTGAATGAAGAGTTAAGCAATTTAAGCATGTGATGCAGGGTCCAAATATTCTTAAAGTAAGAAATCTCTGTTTAAAAATTCAGGTTGGTAAGGTATTTGTACATTCAGGGAAGGAAAGGAGACTCCTTCTTCCTCAACGACTTTTGCTTGGGATAGTGTAGAATGACAAGCTGAGGGAGCCAGGGCCCAGACGCCGTTTGTCAGTGACAGCTGTTCAGACAGTTGGGGAGAGCCTCCCTCTAAATCCCTTGCCAGTCTTTGCAGCTGACCTTTTCTATTGCCTGTGACTGGCAGACTCTGGGAATGACCTCCAAAGTTAGACATTTCAGAGTCACTTTTGACTCATCATTATCCCAGTTCTCCAGCCGTCCAGACTGTTGCTTAAATCCAAAGCCTCCCATTTCTCATCACATCTTAAATCCATCCTACATTCTCCCTTTTACAGCCCAAGAGGTGAAGAACCATCTTTACTTCCCTTTTAGCCCCATTCTCATCATTGTCAAGAGGGATCGGTCTTTGCATTTGGATCTGATAGTACCTAACATAGTAATTGAGTGGTTCTCATATAGTAAACAATTATTGACTATTAGAATTGACTGTCAGGGACTTTAGAATTCATCTAGTCCAAAAACTTGCCCTAGTTAGTAACTGATCTAGATGAGAACATTAACTCTCCTGTCTAACACTGTACTGTCCATTTACACTGTTCTGTCTCTGACCTGCCCCTGTCTTCAAGGTATTATCATATTTGAGACCTTTCATGATATTAAACATCAGGCTCAAGATTCTCTTACTTGCTTGCTCAAAATCTCTCCCCAAGGTCCACTGGATGTCTACTTTCCTTGTTTCCTCCTTCTTGGTAGTTTCATTGAATTTCAACTCTACTCTGGGGCACAGAATCATAGGCTTTTAGCTCTATAGCTGGAAGGAATTATTTAGATAGCGGTTATTTAGTCAAATTATTCCTTCCTTCCATTTTAAAGACAGGAAACTGAGGACCATGGAAATCAGCTGCCCAAGGTCATATAGGTTGTAAGTATCAGAAACTCACAATGTGTTTTAAGTCAAGAATAAGCTCTTCCTAAGCCAGCATCCTTAACACTCACCACACTTCCTATTCTTCATATAGTTCTTAAAATCCTAGGAGACCCTCTCTAAATAACTAGAAAAGGAGAGGTACTTTCCCGGTCAAAATGGAACTCCTGCTCAATTCTGTGCCCTGCCAAAAGCACTTATCCCTTTGCTTGTGGTGACCATGTAGTGATTATAGCGTTGGCTGGTGCAGAAAGCACTGAATTAGGAGCCAGGAGACCTGTACCCTGATCTTGACTCCCAAATTTCACTTTGTAAACTTCAAACAAATAACTTAGCCTGTAGCACAGTTTTCTCATCTGTGAAATGGGGATAATGATATCTGCTTGATCTTGTAGCCTTTTGTGAGGTTCTAATGAGATAATCTGTACCTTGAAAAAAATGCCACACAGATACAGACTATTATTACAGTCAACATCATTATAATAATATCTGTGCATAATTGTGCAAATTACTGGAAGGCAGCAGGGATGAAAGCAATCTAAGAGACTGTTGTTTTCTCAGCTTCTGAAGAGCCTTGTCTGAGTTGGTCAAATACTTGGGTTTACTCAAAAGATTACCACTCTCTCCACCTTACTTGACTTTTGTATAGTCTTTCAACAAACATTTAATCATGGGTCTACTGTGGAGGAGGCACTCTTCTTGGAACTGGAAACAGACAAAAAAATGAAACAGTTCCTCCCCTCAAGAAGCTTATATTCTATGGGGAGGGAAGAGTGGTAATCAGAGACAGAAGATTAAATACTAATTTGATACAAAGCAATTACTATTGAGGGGGAGGAAGTTGCAATTCAGGAGATCGATAATCAATTAATAAGCATTTATTAAGTGCCTACTACGTGCCAGGCATCAAATTGGGCCTAGTGTAGGATATGGCACTTAAGCTAAACACTGATTTGGATTAGATGATCACTGTCCAGTTCTAAGTCCAACGACCACAGTGAGAAGGTCAGGTTCTTCATACTCATAATGCCCCCCAAGACATTTAACTAGGAAGTCACACATTAAACAAGCTATGGGCTTATCATGATTCAAGTAATCCGTACAGTATGCATTAAAGCCAATTGATCCCGGGATCATTTGGAACACATCTGCCAAACTTCCCTACTAACTTTCCAGAGAGTTAGGGTCCTTTATAAACCCTGCAATATGGCTTGGGTTCAGGGGCTACAGACTTGTTTTAATACAAAGAGTGAAACATAATGGGAGGGTAATTATGCTACTGGTATAGCAACAAAAGTCAGATATTGTCTCACTAAAATCAAATATGAATGACTTGGATTATCTGCATCACTGCTTCCTTCTATTTTTGTGCATAATTAATAATAACAATAATAATATATCTGAATGGTATTTTGTTTTTTTAGTTCATTTCATATCCATTTTCTTATTAGAGTCTTACACACACACACACACACACACACACACACACACACTGTGAGGTATTACTGATTATCCTCAATTTGGGTTTAACATTGGGTCTCATCATCTGACTCTGTTCCTCCTTTTCTGAGGTTCAGTGTGGACTACATATGTACTCAATTACGCAAGTCATGACTTAAGCACAGACCACAAAACAACCATGAATCTAAGAGTGAAGCATTTGACATAAAAACAATGTGATTAACAGAAAATAAAGCAGTGGACTCACAATCTGTTTGTATGCAAGATTAAAAGAGATACAAGCCCCAATATGGAGCATCCTTTATAAATAACTATAACATAGATGTGATAAAGGTAAAGGTAAGGTCCACATAGAAAGCTATGAAAAACGAGAGAATGGAAGATCCCTTCTAACTGGGGTTGTGGTGGGACGCCAAGGAAGGTTTCCCAGAAGAGTTAGACACTAATTAGGAAGAAAAGGAAGCATTTCAATAATGGAGATGGGTGAGTTCAGGCAATGTCCATTTCAGATATAAGACACAATATTAATGAATCAACAAGCATTAATTAAGCATCGAGGTGCCAAAAGAGATCCTGCACAGGACATGCAGGAAAGAGGTGCCTGAGCTAGGCTGGCTTCCAGTAGTTGGGGGATGGTCACTAACTTTTCATTAACACGCATGCTTAATGGGCAGGTTAAGAAAGTTATAACCCAGAAGAGCTGGAACCAGTCCCAGCTCTGAAAGGAGGGGCAGGCGGGAAATTCAAATGGAAACAGCATAAAAGGGTTTGCCTTTGTCTGATCCTTTGCAGTCTTTTTTTCCGGAGGCTACCCATTTATTCATTACAGAATAAATTTAAAGGAAAGATCACCAAAACCTTCCTGGATCTCCAACAAGTATGGTGTATCCCTAGACAGAGCACAGACAATGTATATGACAGCACTAAAAGATGACAGTAGAAGGACACACTGATTATGGGGGCCTTTGATTGTCAGGATGAAGCATTCATAAAATAATCAAACAAAGTTTTGGTCTTTTTAAAGCATGGGCAATGGTTTTTAAAAAGAGCCGATAGAGTATAAGCCTCAATAAAGGCTGAAATGAACATATAAGATAAAGGTACCTTTAAAATATAACAAGTGTTTCTAGGTAATTTGGGGTCTTACTTAACTCTTCCTTCTCATTCAACCCCCATAAACAATCAGTTTTCAAATCATGTTAATTGTGCCTACACAACATATTCACTCTATTCACACAGCTACTGTTCTAATTCAATCATGTATTGCCCCTCAGTTGGACTATCATTAAGACCCTCTCACTTGATCTATGTGTTTCCAGTCTCTCCCTAACCTGTCACCTAGCTTCTAAAATCATGTCCCAAAGCACAGGTCTGGCCACATCACTCCTGCTCTAACACTTCCAGTTCTCTATACCTCTTTAAACATCCTGGTGTTTAAAACTCTTCACAATCTGATTCTAGCCTCCTTTTCCTAGATTTAGTCTACCTTTGTTCCCTTTTTGCAGGCTCTTTCCCAACCAAATTGGCTGTTTCTTGAATCTGATATTTCATCTCCTGTAGCTTTACACAAGTTGTCCTGCCCTTCTGGAATGTACCCTTTTCTCATCTCTACCTCTTAGAATCCTTAGCTTTACCTCAAGGCTCAGCTTTGGCACCTCATCCTCCTACACGTAAGTGGCATTTCCTTTCTCAAATTGTCTTTTATTTACTTATCTATTTCCAGCACAATACCACAGTGCCTCACACATAGTAGGCACTTAATAAATGGTTGTAGACTTGCCTTGTTTTCTGTTGTGCTGGCGATCTGCCCAAAGGGAATATAAAATGTTTATCTCTGAAATTTTTTTTCTCTTAAAGACCAGCCTTAACCCCAAACCATTCTGGCTTTCATTGATTAGCCATAATAGGTACCAGACCAAGCCCCACTTGGTCATTGTTTGGGCCCTGATTGGCTCAGAATGAATGTAAACAGCAATTGTTTCTGTTTTGGCCAGATACCCTTCAGTTCTTCCCCTCCCAGATCTATTTTTTTTAAAGAGGCCATTCTTTGCCTCATTTCTTATTAAGCCTTAATCATTGAATGGATGTTGCCTCAGTCAAACTGAGACCTGTTAAAGACCTTAGCTTAAAAAGACCAAGGTCCCCCACTGTATCCTGGGCCATCTCCATTGTAATGATCTATATCTGGGCACTGGACCCAGGTGGTTCCAGAGGAGAAAGTGAGGCTGGTGACTTTATATAGCCCTCCTTCACCTGAATCCAATTGTCTTGTATGTCATGGCATCACCTTCTTGATGTCATGGTCCTCTTCGAAAAGGACAAACAGTACTTTCCTCTAGTAGAACATAATTCCCTTGAGGCTGGAGACTGCTTTTTTCCTTGCACCTCCAGCACCTAGAATAGTACTTTTCACAAAGTAGGTGCATCAGATTCCTACCCCAAAGGGCTTCATAGAAGAAAATGAAGCCAGTTAATCCATGTGAAGGAAACACATTCTTTTATTTGGTAACTAACAGGGATGCTACATACCTTAGAGTTAAACAGAGACATCCAAGGGATGAGCAGCAGAGGCAATAAGAAAAAGGTTCTAGAGTAGCCAATGATCTCTGCTTTACACTGGGTCTAGCTAGGTTAGACAATCACAAACTAAAGTAAACCATTCACTTTCTCAAATTGTGGCCAGGATATTCATACATCTAAAACAGCACTGGGAAGGGATAGATAATGTGGCCAAGGAAGGAAGACGCAATTATCTGGGACTCCTGGGTCTGAGCTTCAAGGCAGCAGAAGAAGCTCCCAAATCAGCTCAGCTGAGGGGCTAACAGCTGATATTGGCCTGGGCCTTTCAGGCCTTTTTAATAGGATGGGGAGAGGTCTGGACAATAAGGTTGGGTTCCCTTCTCTGAGTTCACAGGCAAGGAGATACTAATCAGAGAAGACACAATTTCTAGCCTGGAACATTCCAAGAAGAGAAGTTTCCAAATAGTGTATGGGTTGTCTGGGAAGAGGGGTTCAGGTTAACAGAGAAGGGGCAGGACAGAATTAAGTGGCGACCAGATAGAAGGGAGGGACATGACTAAGAAATAGAGAGCTTGTGGAATATAGAAAGGTAGGCCAGAAATTTTCCAGAACTAAATTACAGGGCTGTCCCATCAGAAATGTTTGTTGAATTAATTGAATAATACCCAAAGTTCTTTAGGATTCTAGAAAATACTTTATTCCTGTGTAAGAGTAATTTTTTGAAAAGATTAATTAAACATTCTATTTGAAATATATTGTCTATTATTAATGTGTTTGATCAACTCTTCATGGAGATAGTCATTGGGATCTTAGATTTCATTTGTATAAGGACCTCCTGGATGAGGGAACTCCCTCCACCCATGCAACTTGACTTAAGAGAACTGTCCCGAGAAAAGGAGAGGTTAATGACTCACCCAAGGATAACTCAGTCAGTATGGATTAGAGATGAGACTTGAACCCAAG
>CM053581.1:535111033-535209304 GCA_028627135.1 Pseudochirops cupreus
GTCAGGTCCTTCCCTTCTCACTGTCCCACCACATCTCTCCCCTGCCTGCTCTACACACTGACCGTCTCCTTAGGGAACACAACACCTAGGTGCAGGTGGGGGACTGATGATTCCTTTTCTTATTTCCTCCCTGTTTCAGCACCCTGCCCTGAAATGTCTTTGACCCTACTATCTATCCATCCATCTATCTATCCATCTATCCAGCTATCCATCCATCGATGTATATATGTACACTATATATATATATGTATGTATATATATATATACACACATATACATATATATATATTTATTTATTTATCTTTGTACATGTTGTTTCCTCAAGTAGAAAGTTCCTTGAGGGCAAGAATTGTTTTCATTTTTGTTTTTGCATGTCTAGTACCGAGCAAAGAGGAGTTATTTTACAAATGCTTGCTGAACTGAATAAATGAAAAAAGACCATTTATTGAGTGCTTACTAGCTAGATTGTGAAATGAATAGGGTGCTAGATTTGGAGTCTTAAACATCTGAATTCAAATCCTGCCTCAGACACTCAATAGCCATGTGACCCTCTCAGCCTCAGCTTCCTCCTTCATAAAAGGAGAGGATTGGCCTCCTGTAAAATGAGAAGGATGTCCTTCCAACTCTAAACCTATGTTCCCATGTGCCAGGCATATTGTAGAACGGAAATGAAGAGAAGCTAAACAATCCTCAGTATTGGAATTGCATACTTGTGAGTTACCTACCTTGTGTATCATAATGCTTACTAAAATGAGATGCCCTCCCAATGTAGCAAAACCACTTGTGTTTTTTGAACAGCTGCCTGGCTGTGCCATGAGGGGGGTCTGTGTGGTTGGGAAAAGGATACCTCAGGAGGACTCCAAACAAGGAAGGGGTCATGGATCCAGGATGATGGGCTCTGGAGGGGTAGCAGTGGAATTTTAGCCAAGAGGTAGAACAATGAAGCCTTTTGGAAATTCCCTGGGCTGTGTTTCTTGCCAATCCATCAGCCCCAAGACAAGAAAGGGCTATATAATAAGCTGGCAATGACAGTCCTGAGAGCCCTTCACTATCTGGGATTCTTAAATCTCTTCCAAGAGTACCAAGCCACAAGCAAATTTCCCCCTTCCATTTTCCTGAGTCATTCCCCTGTACAAGGCCAAGGTTCCCACCTGCTACTATCTACTGCTCCGCCTGACCATCTGCTGTGAGAGCCTTTCTTTAAGCAAAGGTAAGTGGGAAGCAGGGATTATAGACAAGGGATGAGGAAGCAACAGGGAAAAAAGTCATTTGGGAGTCCTTAACATCCTCAGGGGACTGAAGGAATCCACCTTTTGACCATTTTAGAGTTGGAGCTCTGCTACTTTCCAAAAAATAGCAAATCATAGAACCAAAGGTTGGCAGTGCTTTTCCCCAAGGGATCACTGCCCAGGCTCTGGAGTTCCCAACTTAGATTACTGTATTTTCTCTTATTGGACCAAAGCATCATAGATTTATTTAATAATAGGTAGCATTCATATAGCAGTGTAAGATTTGCAAAACATGTTACAAATATCATCTCACATTATCCTCACAACAGACCTGAGAGGCAGGTGATATTATTATCCCTACCTTACAGATGAGGAACCTGAGGGGAGCAAAGGTTAAATGACTTGCCCTGGGGTTAGACAGCTAAAAAGTGGCTGAGGCTGATTTAAATTTAGGACTGAGCTGGAAAAGGAAATGGCAAACCGCTGCAGTATCTTTGCCAAGAAAACCCTGAATGGGGTCATGGAGAGTCAGATACGACTGAAAAGACACAATCACAACCACCACCATCACAACAGCTGCTACTACTAGTACTACTACTACTACTACTACTATTTCTACTACTACTACAACTATTACTACTACTACTACTACTATTTCTACTACTACTATGACTACTACTACTACTACTACTACTACTACTATTGCTGCTGCTACTACTGCTGCTACTACTACTACTACTGCTGACTTTTTACTACTACTACTTTCTGACTCCAGGCCTAGTGCTCTATCCACTCTACCACCTAGCTGTAATCATAATAATAACTGCTCACATTTATAGTATGATTGAAGGTTTGCAAATTGTTTTACTTGCATTATCTCATTTGCTCCTGACAGCAACCCTATAGTTACCACTCAACAAATGAGTAAACTAAGGCAGATAGAAGTTAAGTGACTTGTCTAGGATCATACAGTGATTAAATGTGTAAGGCAGAATTTGAACTCAGAGCTCCTTGACTCCAAGTCCAGCACTCTATGCACCATTCCATCTAGCTATCTGAATTTAAAGGAATCTTAGAGGCCACCTAGTCTAACCTCTTCATTTTAGAAATGGGGAAACAGAAGCACAGAGAGAAAGTGACTTGAGAATAATAGTAATAATGATCCAGATAGACAATGTAGGCATTTGAGCCTGGGTCTTTGGACTCAAAATCCGGCCCCTATCCATGGGACCAGAGTCTTCCTGAGAAAAACCTTGAATCCCCACACTAGGATGCTGAGAGTTCAGAGTGTTACATTAGTGCTTCCGGATTGCTTTTTAAGATGTCTTCCCCTTGGGCCAGCTTGCTCTTTGATTGGAGCCCTACCCTACTGAAGTCAAGATGCTGGGCTTGCTCTCTCTTTGGGCTGCTTACCTTTCTGTTCCACAATCGCACACTGAAGGGCTGCTCTCAGCTAGTTCCCTCCAAAGGCATACATGCCAGTGGCAACCAAGAGCCTGAGGAAGAATGGGTCAGCTCCAAACTTCCATCATTTTGAGGAAAATGACTCCTCCTTTATGCTGTGCTTAAACTGGGTCTACAGATTCAACCTTGTGTAACAAGACTGGACTGATTCACCACTCATCCTTATCTCGTCTTCTAGGCTGGGCTCTTGTCAGATCCCCAGGACTGGGGGAGCCCATTCTTCTTCTTCTTCCTAGAAATATCATGATGCTCCCAAACAGCCAGTTCCACCTTACTCCCCACCTCTCTCTTTTTCTTCTTCTCCCTCTCCCCTAAAATAATGGATGCTCCTTGAGGGCAGGTGCTGTTTCATATCTGTTCTTACACCCTCAGTTCCTAGCACATAGAAATGTTTAACAAATTCTTGATGCAATGCATGGTATGTGGAATTTGGAGTCAGGAATATCTGGGCTCAAATCCTACCTTAGATACTTACTAGCCGGGCAATGTGGGAAAGTCACTTTTACTTTCTCTAAGTCTCCATTTTCTAAGGTATAAAATGAGGGGTTTGGACTAGAAGAGCATTAGGTTCTCTCTCCATTCTATAGTGATGATCCTATCCTTTAGTTCTGATATGGAGAAGTGGAGCCTGATGGGGGGTTTGTAGGTCTGAATTAAAATCTGAGAAAGTGTCTAAAGCTAGAGATAAACTCGATGATTAAGGTATCTCAAACTCAGTTAATATGATGCTGCCTAGAAATTTAGTCAGGCAACTATGGAAATTATTTTACTGCAAAAAAGATATTTGAATTACTTGTAATTAGCATATAAATTATATGCAAATAAAGCTTAAGTACTTTAGGGCAGAGGTGTCAAACTTGAAAGGTACCTGCAAAACTCTCTTAAACCAGATTAAAATGTAATTGGGGAATACTTAACAAAATAAATAAGAGTACAATACATGTTCAGTCATGTCAAACTCTTCAAAACTCCATTTGGGGTTCTCTTGGCAAAGACAGTGGAGTAGTTTGCTGTTTCCTTCTCCAGTTCATTTCACAGTTGAGGAAACTGAAGCAAACAGGTTAAGTGACTTGCCTAGGGTCACAAAGCTAGTAAGAGTCTGAGGTCAGATTTGAACCAAACTTCAGATCTGGCACTTTATCCACTTCACCCCTTAGCTGCTCCATAATACAATACAGACAATGCTAGTTTGGGTTTTTTTTTCCTAAGTAAATAATAAGCAAGCTGCATGGATTTGTTTCTATTTGGGTTTGACACCACTGTTTAAGAGTACCTTTAATTTCTGTATCTCCATTCGCACTTAAGGCAGTACCTTATTTATAGTAAGACTCAATAAACATTGGGCTGATTGAGATATTTATTCTCTTAAGTTGTTTTCAACATTCTTCCAATATCTTGAGAGGCGGTTTCGGAACCAGGAAGATGTGTTCAAATCCCACCTCTAAAACATACCAGCTGCGTGACTACGAACATATTACCACCTCTCGGAGTTCTAGACAACTCTCTAAGACTATAATTTGCAGGGAAGATGCCAATTTACATTAGTAGAAGGATTTCCCTCACTCTGGAGTTCTCTATATTGATGAAATCCTGTCTCTATCCATATCGATCTGCCAGGTTCAGTCCCTATCTTTATGATCCTATTTATACCTTCTAAGAATAATGCTTTTAGGGCCCGGGGCTAAAAGAGCCTCAGTGGGCAGGCAGGGAGGCGGGGCGAGGGCGGGGTGGAGCCCGGATTGAGAAGCTGGCTGACCGCGAGCTCCGCCTGAATCTCAGTGCGTGCTCGCCTTTCTGCCGGTCTCCTCCGTCCCCGCTGCCCCGAGCTTCTGCCCTGCCATGGCCGCTTACAAGCTAGTGCTGATTCGGTATGGAGAGAGCGCCTGGAACCTGGAGAACCACTGCAGCGGCTGGTACGACGGGGATCTGAGCCCTGCCGGGCACGAGGAGGACAAGCACGGCGGCCAAGCGCTGAGAGATGCTGACTATGAATTTGATATCTGCTTCACCTCTGTCCAGAAGAGAGCAATTCGTACCCTTTGGACAGTACTAGATGCCATTGACCAGATGTGGTTGCCTGTAGTGAGGACTTAGCGCCTCAAGGAGCGGCACTATGGAGGTCTCACAGGCCTCAACGAAGCAGAGACAGCTGCTCAACGAAGCAGAGACAGCTGCTCAACAAAGCAGAGACATGGTGAGACCCAGGTGAAGATCTGGCAACGATCCTGTGACATCCCACCACCTCCAATGGAGCCTGACCACCCCTTCTACAGCAACATCAGCAAGGTCTATCGCTATGCAGATCTGACTGAGGGTCGGCTGCCTTCCTGTGAGAGCCTGAAAGACACCATTGCCCGAGCTCTACCCTTCTGGAATGAGGAAATTGTCCCCCAGATCAAGGAAGGAAAAAGTGTTTCTGATTGCAGCCCATGGCAATAGTCTTTGAGGGATTGTCAAACATCTTGAGGATCTGTCTGAAGAAGCGATCATGGAGCTGAATTTGCCCGCTGGCATTCCCATCGTGTATGAGTTGGACAAGAATCTGAAATCCGTCCATCCCATGCAGTTCCTCAAGGATGAAGAGACCATTAGCAAAGCCACGGAGGCTGTGGCAGCCCAAGGCAAGGCCAAGAAGTGAAAGCAGGCTACCAGCATGTGCCAGCAGTAGTCAGGTCCTTCCCTTCTCACTGTCCCACCACATCTCTCCCCTGCCTGCTCCACACACTGACCGTCTCCTTAGGGAACACAACACATAGCTGCAGGTGGGGGACTGATGGTTCCTTTTCTTATTTCCTCCTTGTTTCAGACCAATTCTTTTCTGTCTTGTTGCCTTTCCCCTCAACCTCATTAGTCAGAATGCCTCCTGGGTAGTTTGGCTGGGTAAGGACCCTGGTTAGGGGTTAGGGATGGGGACACAGTAAGAAGTGACCAACGTGGGGAGTTGAAAGAAGCAATTGGTCCAGTTATTTCTATGAGCCAGTCCTGCAAGTAGGGCAGCCCTCTCAGGGGCTGTTGTAGAAGCTACCTATAACTCAGGTGGTTATTTAACAAATCACGAAAGCCTTATTTACTCCCTAATCCAAGAAAAATGGATCTAGGAGGTTGAGATTATGTCCCAATTTTTACTTGTCACATTTGCTTTCACAAAAGACCCTTCTAGGTCGGTTATTAGTGACTTGAAATTAAACTGTCCCTCTTGGTAGTCATCAGAGATCTCAAGCCATGTCAGAGAAGGGAGAATTCTTTGATTTCTAAAGCATGGATGAGTCTATCTCATTGTGTGTTTTATAGCCCCTACTCTGTTTTGTGGCAGTGAAATGCCCCTAGATCATGTTGAAGTGTGTCTCAGTGTCCAATTGCCTTCCACCTTATGTCCAGCCACCTGGGTTCTCATCAGTTTTAGCATAACTGTACTAACCTTCCCCCCCCCCTTTTTTTGTTGTTCACTATAATAAAGGAGTGATGTGCAATAAAAAAAAGAATAATGCTTTTAAATGCACAAAATAAAATGCATCCAATTACAAATGGAACCAAGTCTATTGAAATAGTTATCAAAATTCTTTTTAAAATTTCACAAATCCAAGGTTAAGGACCTTCAATTCAAAACACTGCAAAATCCAGGCCCAGGACAGCACGTGAGTACTAGGCAACATTAAAATATCGTGCTTAAGAGCTATAGTTTTCTAAATTTTAATTAATTAATTCCATCACAAGATGGATTATTATTGTTGTATAAGAAATGACAAGCAGGATGCTCTCAGAAAAACCTGGGAAGACTTATATAAACTGATGCAAAGTGAAATGAGTAGAACTTGGAACACATTGTGCAGTTATATTAATATTGTATGATGAAGTACTGTGAATACCTTAGCTATTCTCAGCAAAGCAATGATTCAAGACTGTTCCGAAGGACTTATGATGAAAAATGCTATCCAAAGAAAGAACTGATGGAGTCTGAATGCAGATTGAAGCATATTTTTAAAAACTTTATTATTCTTCGGATTTTTTTTTTGTTTTGGTCTATGTTTTCTTCTGCAACTCAGCTAATATGGAAATGTTTTGTATGACTGCATATGTATAATCTATATAATATTGTTTGCCTTCTCAAGGAACAGGGAGGGGAGCAGAGGAAGGGAAGAAATTTGGAACTCAAACTAAATTTTTAAAACTTTTGTTTACATATAATTGAGAAAAATAGAATAAAATTGAATTAAAAAGTACCTCATAGGAGAGAAATGATTTGGAACTTTCTGGTGACTGAAACACACTAAAGACTGACCTTATAATGTTTCATCTCATTTAGCAGAGGGAAGTCCAAATTAATTGTCTACTACTTCTAGGGATCAACAAAACTAAAATTAAAGGGGAAAAAAGGTCACAATACAACACACCAATGGGAGTGTTTCACCATCACTGCCATATCTTCCCATGCTCATCCATTGCAATATTAAGTCAGCTGTCTCCAAAGTAAGAGACGGGTCCCTATGGAGGCAGTGGCTTGATCCCAAGAATTGATCAATCAGTCAGAGGGTCAGAAGATGGGGGTATAGCACAGCTCTGGACACAATAGTCAAGAAATACTTGCAGAATGTAGGCTGCCTATCTGTCTTTCTGTCTACCTATCATCTATCAGTCATCCATCTGTCTATTGTCTATCCATCCATCCATCATATGTTTGTTTTCTAGTTTGAATGGGTAATTCCTTGGTGTGGACACTCCCTTCATCAAAATTTATGCAACTCCTTAGTAACTTCCTAGAGAGTTGTCCAGGGAACTAAAAAGTTCAGTGACTTGTCCAAGGTCACATGATTGGTACCTGTCAATGGCAGGACTTGAATCCAGATCTTCCTGACTCCCAATCTAGGAACCCATCCATTATACCCCACTACTACTCATTGCAATCTGTAGGCAAGAATTCTATGTATCTATATATCTGTCTACATACATACACCCATATGTATATACACAAAAACATATATGTATATATACACATGTATATATATGAAAAAGCTTTATTCTTAATGCTAGTAATAAAAAAAAGTTCTAGAATTGCTTTAAGAATATGCTACTGATTGCTGAAGGAAAATGGCTTCTGTGGAATACCTGCTTCCTAGTTTCCCTTGTAGAAATACTTAAAGGGGGGGGGGGAGGTTCTTCCAAGGCAAAGCAGCTTGCCAAGGTGACATAATATGGCCAAAGGCAAATTCAGTCTCTCCTGATATCCTGTCTAATGCCCCTGCCCCACTAGACTTGGAGACATCTTTAGTTTAAAATCCCTGTGCTAAATGAAATAGAAGTCTAAAACTCAACAGAGAATAGTAGTGTTCTTTTATGAATTTTCCAAGAAGAAATTCTGTAAAAAAGGATACCATCATTTTTATCACTAGCCTTCTTGAAGTTCCTCAAATACAACATGCCATACTTTTGCACTGGCTGTCTTCCATCTCTGGAATGCCATCCCCTCTCCTCTGTCTCTTACAATCCCTAGATACCTTCAAGACAGCTCAAATGTCACCTTTTGCAGAATATCTTCTTCCATCCCAGATGCTAGTTCATGGACTTTTTCTAACGATGTTCTTTCCCCCATGAGCTCCCTTGAGGACAGGAACTATCTTTGCTTTTTCTTTGTATGCCCAGCACTTAGAACAGTGCCTGGCACACAGTAAATTTGAAATAAATGCTGGTCAATTTATTGATTGGTCTTCCCTTTCCCTCCCCACATTAGATAAATTCTGATTAGATTCTCAATGATCTAAACCTAAAGTATATATGTAGATTCAGAACAGAAAGCTTTGACTGTATTTTAGAACTAAGACAAATCTCCTGCATGGAAGCCAACTGCTGGCAGAGGGAAACGAACCCCATCTGCAACAAACTGAAGGAGCCTAAGTCTCCAGCTGGAATTTATGTGCGCTTTGGTCCATAAAATATGAGTAGCCACAACTCCTTACACTCCCTTAGCAACTGCTAGGAGCAGACACTGCAGTAAATGACCATATCACAGACACTCCAGAGCTTGGTTTCTCACTATGATACCTACCCTTCTTCTCACCCAAAGCAGAGCCCTGCTTTCAGCGAAGGAACGAGAACATGAGATGGGAAGGAAGAAGAAAAATAGGCTCTTGATGAAGTGCTATAGGGAACTGCATCAGGTCATTTTGAAGTATTCTCTCTTATTGTAGTTTCTTCTGTTTTTAAAAGATCAATGACTTTGTCAGTGTGGGGCATTCCCTCTTGGCTGTAATAGTCAGTTTCATGAGTTACTGTGCCCACTTGTCCCCCAAAAAGTCCCTTGGCATCTGGAGCCAATTTTCTGGTGACATGCTGTGGAAAGTCCAAAGCTAGAGTTTGAAATAAAGATTCCTTAACCGGTCATGCGTCAGACACATCATATGTGTCAGAGGCAGGACTTGAAACCAGGTCTTCCTGACTCTGAGGATGGTTTTCTATCCATAGTAAACAACTTCAACTTTATTCCTTTCAGTAGGATCCCTAAATAACCTGTCATCATCTGTAGCTGAGCACAGTGTTTGGTACAACAGTAGGGACTTAAAATGCTTACTGACTGGCTGATTAAAACTAAATTAACCTCTCATTCCCTAGGCAACTAGTTGGCACAGTAGGTAAATCTTGAGTCCTAGAGTCAGGAAGACTTGAGTTCAAATCTTGCCTCAGACATTTATCAGCTGTGTGACTGTGGGCAAGTCACTCTGCCTTAGTTTCCAAATATCTAAGATAATAATAGAGCACCTACCTCCCAGGGTTATTGTGAGAGTTAACTGTGATAATATTTGTAAATCACTTTGAAAACCTTAAAAAACACTATCCAAGTGCTGGCTATTTTTACTGTTGTTGCTAATAAACAAAAATATTTTTACAATAGAAGGAAATGTGA
Organism: Pseudochirops cupreus; assembly: GCA_028627135.1. Lineage (NCBI taxonomy): Eukaryota > Metazoa > Chordata > Mammalia > Diprotodontia > Pseudocheiridae > Pseudochirops > Pseudochirops cupreus. The sequence goes on from CM053581.1 coordinate 535,120,622, forward strand.
TTGGCTCCTTGTAGTCCTTAAATCATGTAGTCATCAGGCACGTGATCATCTTTTGGCAGATCTAAGTATCCGTTGGGCACGTGCAGGTCAGAGCTCCTAACCTTGAGCCTTCCCTCAATTAGAAGAACTGATGAACTGAACTCTGGGATTCACATAAGAAATCTTTTCTATTGTTATGTGAATTTCAGTAATCATGGCAGACAAAAGATAAAGAAACTTCCTAACCTCAGCTGGATCTAAGTATGTTTCTTGTCCTCTCTCTATGCTAGAGGAAAAGAAATTGGGCAACCAGAAAGTCCCAGATCCTGAAATTTCTAGTGGTAGTGGGGAAATTTCAGTTGTTGGGAGATAACTTTGGGCAAATGTTAGAGGGGCAGTGTGACTGTGCCACAGTATGTTCTGGAACTGGCGTCAGTAAGACCTGGGTCAAATACAAACCCTGACATTTACTAGCTTTGAGAACCTTGGAGAGTAACATGATTCAGCAGTTTCCTTATCTGTGAAATAGGAATAATTATAATATTTACCTTGCAAGATCATTATGATGATCAAATGTAATCGTGTATTTTGCAAACGCAAACGCCTCAAATAAATATCATATACAATAATTATGCCACAGATGAAAAAGCAATAAAATCTGTTGAAGGTCTAGCGTAAGAATCAAAGGAATGGAAGACAACTATAAGAACCAGACTTTGTAGCCTATGGGATCCATAAACTGTGGTGCCTAACACCAGATTTTATTTAACCCAAGAAGATGGCTGAACACATCCTAATAAGATAATACGTTTAGATGCATTTAAGCAAAAACATCAGAAAGCAAAATTCCAAAATTTCTGTTTTGTATTACCATTCATTGTAAGCCAACTATTTTCCATTGATTCAGTTTTGTAAAATAAGAGAATTTTCTAATACTTTTTATGGAATATCATCACCAGGACCAGAGGAAAATGTTAGTTTGGAGACTTGCAGGCAAGACAAGTATAACTGTGGTGATCAGGTTTTGCCATCCAGTTAATGGATTATGTCAATAAGACTGGAGATGACGCATTTAATGCCCCCAACAGCCTAGTATGTGCAATTATTGAAATCCCAAAGTATCCCTAATCTCATGATTTACATCTTGATTAATTATTATCAGAGGACACTGAAATGTATGTATGTCTGTGCAAAGTTAAAAGACCAAGATAAAGATTAGCTGTGATCCCCCTGTTTCTGAGAAGTAGCAGAACGCAACATATGTTTATTAATTGGCACTGGGCAAATACCAAGGCCTGCAAAAAGTCACAATGACAATGATGGTGATGGTGATGATGATGATGATGGCTCATATTCACATGAGGTCTTTCTTCACCACAACTCTATGAGGAAATATGACACACTGGAAAGAGAAATCAATGATTCAAGGGATTTGGATTCCAATTTCACCTCTGTTGATTCCTACCTTGTGACCTTGGGCAGGGTGCTTACACTCCCTGGGCCAGAGTGCTGGGCAGGCCTGGAACCAGGAAGACTTGAGCTCAGACCTTGCCACAGACACTTATCACTTGTGGGACCCAAAACAAGTCAATAAATTGCTGTCTACTTCAGTTTCTCCATCTGTGAAATAAGGATAAGAATAGCACCTACCTCACGAGGTTGTTGTGAGGATCAAGTGAGGTAATATTTATAAAGTGCCTAGCACACAGTAAGTGCTTATTAAAAATGCTTTTCCCTTCTCCTCCCTGTAAAGTGAAGAGGTTGGATTAGGCAGCCACTACCAACTTGAAATATGCCGTGAAAGTATTATATATCTATTCTATAGATGAAGAAAATGTGGTTGAGAGGTTATAGATTCTCCCATGGTAGACAGTAAGGAGAACTGAATATGAGGACCTAATTTCAAACAGTGGGGAAAATATTGACTCTCTTTATCCTAATGTCAGCTGAAAATAAATATACTCGGTGAAGCTGTAACATACAAGCTATGAAGAGCATAGCACCAGGGGAATATCTGGATAGGAATCAGAGAATCTGGGTTCTAATTTTCATTCACCCCTTAGTACTAGTCAACTCAGCTGAATGACTTGGGCTTTGGCCTCCTCATATATAAAATGAGGGGACTGAACAAGAAGATGTTTGAGTTTCCTTTCAACTCTGAAGGGATGATCCTAAGTGCCAGAAGTGGGATTTGATTCCAGGTCACCTGATTCCAAATCTAACCTTCTTTCCTCTATAACCTTTCAGATCTGGAGAAATTTTTCAAAAAAATTCAAAAATATTAAAAGCAGAAGTTCACTTTTTACTTGTTGAAATGAAATCTTACTAAGGGAAGATGCCTAAGTTTGACAATAAGTTGGTAAGTGGATGAATACAAACTTTTAGGTAGACTAGGAAAATGGAGAAGATTTTCCTTTGATTATTCTTTTATTTGTAAAGAAATGGCAATGGGTGATTACATCCTCTTTAGGGTAAATCAACCAGAGAGAATGTCTTCATCACTGATTAATAGATTTATTGGTGATGCTCTTACTTATCATAGAGTGGCTCTGTGTCATTTTTTCAAGATACCTAACTGAAGCCTATATTTTCTCTTTTGTCTATTGGGCATAATATATGCTTCTTTCCAATTTGTGAACCATGACAATTCCCAAAAAGTGTCCCAGAGCAATTAAGAAATCCTTAACACAATAAGCAAACTGCATCATATACACTGTCCACGGTTTTTCTTCTCCCTGGAGGAATTAAAAGTTGATGCTTAATGCATGTCATTAAGAACTCTCAGTTCAAAAGCTGGTTTGCCATATTTTTCATATGCGAGAGGGCAAGATTTACTTGCAGACTCCTAGTCCCCAGACAAACAGATACTGAGGCCATCACAAAGGATGTTCGTCTTTTCAGAGGTACTGAAGAACTCACCAAAGCTCTGGAAGTGTCCCCTTGGGGCAGAACTAGACTCTGCTTGCTGAAATGATGATGTTGTTACTGCTAGTTAAAAGAGGTATTGCAGCCAACTGGATGAAAACACAAATTCCCCAAAAGGTACTACTTATTAATGGATGACCTAAGTCACATAACAGAAGCCTGTGCATATTCTTATATAATAAATACCATTAAAGTGGCATTTTCAATATGAACATTTAATCATCCAATGACAAATCTCTCCTCTTTAAGGTTTTTGTTGGAATGACATTAATTTGACCATCACCAAATGACAGAGAGAGGCAACATACATTAGAGTAAAAATGCTTGGATTGGGTTTTGTTTTTATCTTTTTAATTTTTATTTTTTTGCTTTTTGGAGGGCAATTGGAGTTAAGTGACTTGCCCAAAGTCACATGGCTAGTAAGTGTGTCAAGTATCTGAGGACGGATTTGAACTCAGGTCCTCCTGACTCCAGGGCCGGTGCTCTACTCACTGCACCACCTAGCCACCCTGGGTTTTGTTTTTATCATCGTGGTTAGAGTTGTGTGCGTGGCGGGGGGGGGGGGGGGGGGAGTGTGTATGTGCACACACACTTACGTGTTTGCTCTCATGTGAAACTACATTCACCTTGGATGTTAATACCAAGGGAAGCAAAGATCAGTGCTTATGTGCCCATGTTTTTGAGACACTTCCTAGATCTATACACCTAGAAGGAAATGAGGAGTTCGATATTCTCTCTGTCTGCTAGCTGGGAAATGCCACAAAAAACCAATCCACCACAATAAGTGTGATTAGACATTGAACTTTTCTTTTTCCTGTGGTTTCTTATTTTTTGAATCATATACACATAAAAGAGTCAGAGAAAAATAAATGTTTCTCAAGAAAAGGATGAGGAACACAGAATTTTTGGAACAAGAAAATGAAATAAAAGGAAAGCTAAGAGAATTAGGAGAAAAGAGAAGCAAAAAGCTAATGAGTTCTGTTGTGTGCTTCTTATTTCTTTCCTTCCTTACTGTGCCCACTGTAATCCCCAAGCCTCTGTGATACCATATTGCTATGGAATCAGAAACGTATCCAAAGGTCATAATGCATCAAACTTCACAAACCTTAAAGTGCTCTGGACACATCAGGCATTATTCTAGAGTAGTAGATGTCACCTCCTGATGCAAAGGAAGGGTCCCTAAGAAATGGTATATTAGGAGAGTAAGGTAAAAGGGATTACAAGAACCACTCCCTCCCCTTCCCCAACTCACAGGGTCATTTCTGAGGCTTCAGAGAGGAGCTGGGACTAAAGCCATGTGTTCCTGGGTTCTACATGCTTTCATGTAATGCCTAGGTTCCTGACCCTGGACACCAGGTCTCCTGTGAATCAGGTGACATGAACATAGCTTTTTAGTGTAGCAGGGTAAGAGAGATAATCAAGAAAGATGAGTCATGGTGTCCTCTGGATGCTATTTCTCCTACTCTCACCTTTCTGTCATCAGGCACAACAGAGGTAGAAAACTTTGGGAGACTATAAAAACAGCCAAAACTATTTTTCTTGCTTTTGCAAATAGGAAAAATTGCAGAGTCTTATTTTTATAAAGGGAGAGTTAATAAATATTGACTGGCAAGAGGGTACAACATTTTTCAATGTTCTCCAAAGAAATAGGCTAAAATATCTGCAATGTTTCATGGATTTTTTTTCCCTTCAATTTCTTTCACCCATAGTTATTTTATAAGATAAACCAGCCTGAATCTATAAAAGGCCGATGGGGTAGGTTTTCACTGAAAAGAAACTAAAACAAGGGGATCTAAAAGACATACAAAGTTAAACATTGTGTGCTATAATAACTTGATTATTTTTAAGTGGTATTAATGTCTTTTTTAATATCACAGTTGTTTCCTGATACTCCTTTCAACCATTAAACCCTCCCACACAAAACCATTACTCAAAACTAACCTACAGAGCAAGCTCATCTCACATTTTATGCGACATTCTTCTCCTGTAGCCCCCCACCTTTCCATCAAGAGAAGGGAAGTATGTTTTATCATCTAGAAACATGATTATTTTCAGCACAGGCTATTTTAAGACTGTGTTTATAGAAATAAGAACATTCTTGTTTCAGTGACTTTGGATATGGATCCCACAGGAAAGAGAAGTTTTTTAAAAGAACTTTTTTTTAAAAAAAGTATAACTTTTAAAGTTATGTTAATAGTTTTTTATAGTTATATTTCTTTCTCCTAAGTTTTGTCTTTCAAGCCCCCAGTCACAGACAAAAATTTCAAAAGATTCCCAAGATAAAAAATGAGCCCTATACTACATTTACACAATTAGACTCTTTTTCCTTCAGCTTCTTGCTTTCATTATTAACAACTCCTTGCCAGGAGATTGTTATGGCATAGCTTAAACTAGAAAGGATCTCCAACCCAATGGTCAAGGCCTTGTTTAATATGAATCCAGAAAAACAACCAGCATTTACAAAATATTTTGAGGTTTACAGAACATTTGATATACATTATCTCATTCTATCTTCTCGATAGCCTTGTGAAGCAGACACTATTGGTGTTAGTACAGTATTCTATTATACTGACAAGGAGTTAGGCATCAAAGTGGTTACATGACCTGTCCATGGTAGCACAACCAATAAGGACCAGAATCAGGATTCAAACTCAAGTACCCAAATCTTTCCCATCTCCTAATTTCTGAGCTCTCTCCACTAAATTGTCTCTTGATAACCTAAAAATCTAGGCTAATTCTAAAACAGAACTAGACCTTCAAGCCTGGCCCAGAACCAGTTATACTTGGACTCAACAAGTTGGAATAAGAATCACATTCATCTTTCAGGATGAGGAATGATAGGGGGAGGGCTTGCCATGTTGACACCTTACTGCTTTCCAAAAGGTAATCATTTTTTATAGACCTAAAGGATATGGATATGGTGTGAACATTAGGAGAGCTGGTACCACATTTTTAATAAGTTGCTGATTTATAGGTGCCTTGGAAAGATGCAAGGGATAACATTATGCAGGCTTTTAAGAGGTGAAGATGCTAGATGCCTCCAATTTGTTACTGGGTCACATCTATTAGGATAAATAAATTTTAAAGAAACGATACCAAAGACCATAAATAATGTTCCAGTCTACAGCAGGACTTTTTATTAGAAAAAAATTTTGTAGTTTGGGATAATGAATACATATACTAGCCTAACCTTCATCTTATTTGTGTGTGTCTTGCTTTCAGAAAAAGGACAAAAAGTTCCCCATTCCCATATGAGTTCAAGCTAGTAATCTGACTTTCTGTTGTAATTATGCTAACCACAAGGAATAATGTAGAATTTCTCTCTCTCTGCTGCACTCTAGTGAGCAAGCTGAATACAAATTAAGACTTGGACATTCCAAAGGCCAGGGGGTCAGTGACCAGGCTTGCTTTGGTCTGATTCTAACAGCAAGACTGGAAAGTATGGGCTGGCATTTGATGATCACTAATATATTTGTGATTTCTCCTCCATCCTGTTCTCTAACATAATGAAAAGAATTCTCTTTCTTCTTTGAAAAGTCCTTTAAAAAAAAACTAAAAAGCAATAAGCTACTATTACACATAGCAAATTCAAATCACAGTGAAATACTTTTAATTAATATAAGGCACCAATTGTCCAAAGAGACAAATTTATGAAAAAATACTATTTTCACTTTCAAAGAAGATTCACATTTGGGTGCATAAGAATGTTAAGAGACAGGAGGCCCAGTAGATATAGGGCTGATGTAGTAGATGTAGATACAAGTCTTGGTTCAAGCCTTGCCCCAACACATGACATCTATATGATCCCAGATAGGTCACTAAGACAATAAATTATAGATGAATTACCAGTCTACAATGGTAGAGGGAGTTTCTACACTGGGATTTCCCATATACTGGTGAAATTACAAGCATAGGTGAATACTCCCTACCTACCATCCCTGAATAAAAAAAATGTTAGTAGGAATGAGTGATGCTTTAAGCTCACTGCTGCTGACACATTTGGGGAATACTAATTAGGTCACTATAATGTCAACTTTCTTTCATTTTTTTTTTAAATAATGGGCAGATGTAACAGGAACCAACATGATTTTAATGTCTTTGGTGGCTTATAGCTGCTAATTTCTTATGAATCCTTGGCACTAAAGGCTCCAATACTATGAAACACATAGTTAAATCTGAAGTGCATATAATTACATTTCAAATGGCCAGGAAATCTTCATGCACATATGTGAAGTGATTGTAATAAAAAGCTATTTCCTCTGTGACCCTGATGTTCCACAAATAACCACATGCACATGGGCACTTGGATTTTAAATTGCTTGAAGGGCAGGCCAATGGAGTGTACAGAATGTACAACTCTGTATAAAACTCTTTGTACTACAGTCTCTCCCTTCGCCTTTTTCTGGGTCACTGCCATCCAGGAGTGTGATAAGTACAGAGGATGGGAAATGAGACATCAAGTAAGACAAAAGGCCACAATGTGGCAATGATGTAAGCAGAAAATGCATGGTTTTTTTTTCCAGGTTAGGGAGATAAACTCAGAGATGGAAGAGAGATAAAGGGAAGAGGCAAGATGGTAATGAGGTCCTATAGCCAATGTCCTGTGACAAAACTATAGTGATTCTGGCCTTGAACAGGTCTATATAGCAACAAAGACGTAAGAGTCAGTGGAGGTGAGATCAGAGCAGAGGAGCAAATATTGCGGACAAATGTCCAGAAGAGTAGTTGTCCAAATCCAGACTGCCAGGGATTGCCCTCAAGGAGAAATCTGAGACAAACAAGGTATCTTGAATCTTGCATTCCCTCAACTGATTGGACATTGTCCCTCCTGAAAAAGTCCCTGGGGATGTATTAGTGGAATTTCCAGACAGTGAAAAAGTGTTTTGGAATATTTGTGTGCTACTGGAAGATGTAGGTGATGGGAGGCCATCTAGGCACTTCAACTGAAACTTCCTAAATCCCAAGAGTTTGAACCAAATCTATAGAATGATTAAAGACTTACTAATTTTTTAAAGTACATTTTTTATTTTATTCTTTTATTATTTCTTGGATCACTAGTAAATCACCTGGTTTACTCCATTTTCACCATATTCCTACAATTAAGATTCATTGATACACAGCAAAACCCAGAAAGCAGGGCAACTTCCCCAGTGAGTGAGGCCTAGTCTGACACTCAGATTGGATCAATCCACAATGGCCACACCCCTGAAACTAATGAGATAGATATCTGCTCCCTAGAAAGGGGCTGAGTTACTGGTTCATTCTCTGGAAACCCTAGAGATTGGTATTTCACTGGAGCACCACCTAGTGTTCAGTGGAGTACACACAACCACTAGCATGAGCAAACCAGGACCTCATTCTTAGAATAAGATCAGGCTAGTGACAGTAGTGGCCCCTTGTGGTCAAATGTGCTATAGAAACATAGACAGGAAAAAGAGGCACACCCAAATATCTGGAAACAAAATAAAAGGGTAATAATTTGTATGTATGTGTGTATGCACATATACATAAACACATGTGTGTATCTATGTACATACATATGTGTTTATACATGTATATAATCTGGAAGCAAAATAAAGGGTAATAATTTGTATATATATATATACATACATACTATATATAGTATATATGCATAGATACATGCACACATATGCATATATGCATACATACATACACATATGTATATGTACGTATGCATGCATTCCTGTTTCTTGATCAATGGCATTCCACTTACCACATGACAACCACTGGACATTCCAGGATCAACCCTGAAAGCTTGTACAATGGTGATCAGCAGGGGGTGAACAATGAGAGATTTTACCTTATCGTTTCACATCTGATCATAGGATAAAAATTTCTTAAGGGCCAGGATTGTCTCATTTTTGCATTTGCATCCCCCTCACCTAACACAATACTTGGAATATAGTAGGAATTTAATAAATGCTTGTTGATGGATTGATCTATTAAGAAACAAATTATCTCTCCAACTTGGAAAGTGTGGGTCTGGTTCAGAAAACCCAGAGCGCACAGTTAGATCCTAAGGATGCCTTGAGGATTAAGGGGTTTCTCTTATATGAAGCTCACATCTAGAATCTGTCCTAGGATCCCTAGACGCCCATTAGACAACCCTATGAGTTACGTGAAAGAAAAATCCTATAGTCCACTCAGGAGGCCTCTGTACTAATGAGAATTAGGGATAAATCAAATCATACAATGCCAATTGTATATAGGCTCTCCCAACCTCTTCAGTCTTCCTTGAGTTTTTCTTGAACTACTTGGTTAAGAAAAATGTTCTTTATTCAATTTTCCTTCCTATATTTCTTTTCTTGTGAGGTTGGTTCCCTTTCTTCCAACTAAAAGTACCTCGTTTCAACTGAAATATCTCCTTCTAAATGAAGTCTTTCTCATCCCCAGATGCTAGTGACTTCCCCACCAAATTCCCTTCTATCTATCTTGTGTCTGTGTTTCATATCCTTAACTATCTATTGTTGCCTCTTCTGATAATATGCAAGCTTATTCAGGACTGAGAGTGTTTCATTTCTGTCTGTATATCCTCAGCACCTAGCATTAATTTAGTAATTTGTTGACCATTTGTGATTATGACATTTTAATTTGTGAGGTTTAGTGAGCACATAACAAAAAATAAGCCTCTAGAAATGTTTAGATCCCTCGTTTTGAGAAAGGAGAAATGTTTCCTGCCACCCTCTGCAGCTTAAACAATCTTACAAGAACAGAATGGCCAGGCCAGACTGAAAAAAAGAGGCCAGAAGGTTGCAAGGATGACTGTCCAAAAATGATTCCCTTTTAAGTTAAATTTCCAGGCAGTGAACTAAGGTTTGAATGCTGGAATTAATAAATACAAGAAGAGACCTATGAGAGCATTAGTGTCCCAGGGAAAGCAGCAGGTGGCAGGCACCCTGTCATTCCAAGGGATGGTATAAGTGGCATTCCAATGACTGGAAACAAACAGGAAGCCTGTAATGAAGGACAAATCTGCTGGAACAATTACTATGACTGCTGCATATATGTTAATGACTCTGATCAGATAATTAAAGAGGCAACTGGAAAAGCAGGAAATTATGCATTATGGTAGCTGAATTTTATTTTTCCCAAGACACCAGACTGGTGACGTGGGAGACAGAGGCCTTGCTACCTTGAAAAGTAATTTTGCTCATGAGAATATGTACACTGAATATTGGTCTAGAAAATGGAATTTATTTGTACCAAGGCTCTTACTCATTTACATACATGTTTGATAAGGAACAGGTAGCCAGATATCAGCTTCCTTGAAAACAGATTTTCATTATTGAATATTAACTTGTTTACTGTGATCTATTATCTCAGAAAATTGGAGGAATTCAGGTTTTTGATTTGATATTAAATACAAATTTGCTAGGAAGGTTTACTTGTTTTGTTCTGACCACAGCAGCCAACACTAAGAGATGAAAATTGGTGAAACGGTCTTGACTAATCATTCGGGTGAGACTCACTCACTCAATCAAAAACTTTTATTAACTACTTACCATGTGCCAGACCCTGCTCTAGAATAAATTTAAAATAACATGTAACTATGCTCAGTTATAATTGTGATAAAAACCAATTAAAAATCATAGAATAAAAATCGGCCATAAGAGACAATGTTGGTTGATGAATGAAGCCAGTCTTAAAGCCAGGAAGACCACTGGTTCAAGTTCCTGCCTCACTGGCTCTATGTTTATGAATAGCAACTGCCTTGGTAGAGGGAATTTCTATCCCTAATAACAGTCCCAAGAAGAGCTAATAACTCATGAGTAAAGTTGGAAAGTGAAAATTAGTTCATAGCTGAGAACAAAAGAAAGGTATATAGTGTCTATTGGTCAAGTATTTATATGATATTAGTTTGGAAAACGCTTAGGAGCGAGGGGCAGACCCACCCTAGGTATGTAGGTTCCAAATTAGAAAGCAAATTAGTCAAGGATGAGAAGCTATGAATTCAAGATATGGGCACATAGGCCCCATAGGGCCTGTTGCTCAAGGACATGAGGCTGGGCCCCACTTGGTACAGGGAGAAAAGGTTAAGGTTCCATCTGTCAAAGGATTTGGCTTCTTGAATATGATTCAGGGAACCATTTGGAACAAGGAGTCAGCAGCATTTGATGAGGCCAGAATCAGTTGATCTCTAGAGATGGCTTCTGAAGTCCCATCCAATCCTAGATCTATCATCTAAGGGGGAGATAGCTTTGGGGCATATAGAAGGAAAGAATGTTTCTCTTTGGAAGTTTCTTTTGGGGGAAGGGAGTGAATGGGGGAATGTGGGTGGAGGACAAGATAGGCTTTTCTGGAGGAAAATGAGTGAGCAAGAAGAAAGCAGAGAGACTTCTATGCTGAAGTCTACACTAGCCCAGACTCTTATTCACCACGCCACATCAAGTCTAATTCCTAAGAGGTTTTGAAGAGGGTCAGCCAATTCAATAACCAAGGAAACAGAACTGAGTTCATGTAAAGGCCCACATTGACAAAACGCATTTCATGCAAGGAAGAATGTAAGGAGAGTAAGTAGAAAACATGTAGCTGGTATAAGGCCACAATTAAGTACTATGAACCTTTATAAACTGTCTGCTAGGAATCCTTTCATTTTACTGGGATGGTTCACTGCTCCCTCCCCTTTGCCACCATAGACCATGTTCCCCCTGCACCAACGATTATTTTCATAGGCCAGGAAAATTCCAGCAAGACTCTACTTAGAAAATCCAAATTTTTAAATGATTTAGAAAATAATTTATGATAGTGAATTAAATATGAGTAAAAACGCTATAAAATTTCAAAGAACCAAGTAGCTAGCTAGACCTTATATACAAAGTATTCCGTTTCACCAGCAACCTATAAAATCGCCCCAGCTTGTGTCTTTGAGAAAGGGGAAAAGAAGCAGTAGAGTTACAAGGAGAGATGGCGGATAGCCCTCTAACTTCAATCAATAAGAACCTAATGATGGTGCCTAACATTTATATGGCACTCCACAGTTACAGAACTCTTGACATTATTTGAACCTCATAACAATACTAGAGAATAAACAACACAAGGATTTTCATCTCCATTTTACAGATGTGAAAATTGAGGTTCATAGAGGTTCAGTGACTTGTTCAAGGCTACATGGTTAGTCACTTGCAGCCAGGACTAGAACCTAAGCCTTCTGACTCCTAGTCCAGTGTGTCTTCTCCTCCTCCCCCTGCTCCCACTATACTTATTTACCTAAATGTAAATGAAGTAACCCAAACAATATGGGAAAGATATACAAAAGGGAACACTTCACAGAGGTTACGATAAATAGAGAGGAAGAACTCTACATGCATCCTATATTTGGGGAATGCATATATCAAAGAGTTTAGAGAAAACTGCATGGGACCCCATGTCCTACTTTTTGAGAGGGAAGAGTTCAAGAAGAATAATAAGCTCTCCAGAATGAAATTATGAAGACTTAGGCAAAAATTATTCAGATGAGGGTAAAAAGAGGGAGTTGACTAATTAGTCTAATGTGGGTGCACAGGGAATGCAACAACAATTTCATATTTTAAAGATGTATTGGAGATAGAAGAAGCAAGTGCCTAAGAATTTAAAAATGACATCATGATCCCATAAAATTTTCTCAGGAGAGGTAATGCTTTTCATGAACTGAAGCTAGTCATAATTTTTAAGAGTAATACAGTAGGGTTGTTGTTGTGTGTGTGTTTGTGTTTGTGTTTGTGTCTATGTATGTGTGTCTTGGTTTTGCTATGATGGGATGAGGACAGAAAGAAAGGACTGGATTAGTACTTGGGGTAGACAGAATGATGATGATGAAGGATGGTGAGAAAACTTAACTACCCAATTCATATTTTGCTTTTGTTCCAAAGAATGAACTTTGGATTATAAATGATAGAACAGAATGGTTGGCATGAGCTGGAAATCCAAGATAAGTAAAAAGATAGATGGTCAGTCTCCAGTTGCCATCAGGGAGTTCATATCACTGGACCATTTGGATTCCAAAAGGCTGAAACAACTGCCAGATGTGACTGCTTGGCTACTGTTGCTGATCTTTGAAAAATCTTGGAGAGGGAGCATGGCTTGGGGAGGGGAGAGAAAGAAGGGAAAATGTTATCGACTTGCAAAATAGGCAGAAAGGTGGCACCTATTATTCCAGGCCAGTGAGCCTGATTTCTATTACTGGTCGAATCCTAGAACATATTTCTAAGGGGAAGACTTGCAAATACTTAGAAAGGGGAAAGAACCAATATGGCTTCATTGGAGAAGAGCTCCTGCTTCATCATCTTTTGACAAGGCAGACTGATAGATTAGAGCAATGCCACAAATATAATATTATACCTAGGTTTCAGCGAGGCATTTGACAAATTCTCTTTGTCAATGCTTTGTTTCTTTTGTTTTGGGCCTGGGTCTCTTTGTCACATCAAGGAGGGATGCAAAGCAGGCACTCACAGGCCAAGATTTAACTCACTCTGTTTTTTGGACTTGGGTCAATTCTCTGCTTCTCTGGCAGTCTAGCAGCCCTCCCTTCCCAGGGACCTACCACACTGGTACCAGACTTAGTGCAACCACTCAATCTGTTTAGCTCACTGAAGTTTAGACCTCTCAAGCTCAAGTGATCCACCAGCCTGTGTCCCCAGCAGCAGGAATTCGGGGGTTTAAGTCACCATGACTTGCCCAATGCAGATGACAGTATTGATAAATGGTTGATGCATAGATCTAGGAGTAGTTCTTAATGGGTCTATGTCAACTTGTAATAAAATTTCTAATGGAATAAATGAAGGATATGTCTTGGGTCCTGTGCTAGTGAACATTTTTATCAATGACCTGGGTAAAAAGATAAGTGGCGTTTTTATAAGATTTGTAGACACCACGAACAACAAACAACAACCATACAAAATAATAGCCAGCCCTTTGTCATTTACAAAATGCTTTACTATGTCATCTTCCCACAATAACACTGGGAAATAGGTGCTATTAATATCCCCATTTAGGCTGAACTAAGCAAGTCTCTGAGGCAGGATTTAAATGCGAGTCTTCCTCACTCTGAGACCTGCACCATCTCCACGATACCACTTAGCTGTCTCTAAAAGCTTGAAGGAATGATTAACACACTGGGTGATAGAGTCTGGATCTGGAAAGACTCTGACAAACTAGAATGATCAGCCAAAACAAGTAGGAGGAAATCCAACAGGGCCGACAGAGAGTTCTGCAGCTCAGTTTGGAAAAAATCAACTTCCCAAATCCAAGATGGTGAGAGGATGCATGGCTAGACTTAAGTTTGCTTGAAACAGATCGGGGGTTTTAGTGGACCTTCCAAGCTCAACGTGAATCAACAATGCAAAAGAAAGACAAAAACACTAGTGGCATCCTAGGAGACATTGAGATGCGGAGTATATAGAATGACGAAGGGAATTGTTCTCAGATATTTTGACCTGGGTAGTGCACATCTAGAGTACTACTGTGTTCACTTCCGGGCACCACATTTTATGAAAGACAGAGACAAACTGAAGCATTTCATAAAGGGTTACCAAGAAGGAGGACTGGAGAATGTGTCACATGGATTAGTTGAAGGAACTATGGGTGCTTAAAATGAAGGGGAGAGGACTTAAAAGTACCATGGTCATGATCTTCAAATATATGAAGGACTGTCACGTGGAAGAGCTATTGAATTTGACCTACTTGGCCTTGAGGGCTGAATAGGAAACAGTGAGTGGGTAAATTACAGAGAGGCAGGTTAAGGAAATATCGCTGAACAAAGTATTTCAAAATGGAATGGGTCTTTGGTGAAGATGGTACGTTCTCCCTCATTGGAGGTCTTCCAGGAGAGGCTAGATGACCACTTATGGGAATACAAGGTTGTAGAGAGGATTCTTGGTCTGACATGGTTGAATTAGACAGCTTCTGAGACTCTCTCCAGCTCTCTGATTCTATAAAGATAGCAACAGCATTGAAGGTCACAAAAAAGGTGGCACACAATGAGAACTGGTACAAGAATGGGAGCAAAAGAATGAGGTTAAAATTAACAACAAGCTATAGTTGTCAGCGTCTTTTAATATTTATCCTTCCTGGGGTGGCCAGGTGGTGCAGTGAATAAAGCACCGGCCCTGGAGTCAAGAGGACCTGAGTTCAAATTTGACCTCAGAAACTTAACACTTACTAGCTATGTGACTTTGGGCAAGTCACTTAACCCCAACTGGCCTGCTTTCCCCCCTCCAAAAAGCAAAAAAAAAAAAAATTATCCTTCATGCTTTCAAAGTGATAAAATATTTTGAAAATTTTAAAATCAAGGAAAATATTGAAGATAAAGATTATTTTAATGAAATATGAAAATATAATTCAAAGTAAATGAAAAACCATTGCATTTGGCTATTCCCTTCCAACAGAACAAGATATTTAGTTGCATAAATTCTGAGCGTTATGCAGCAATTCAACCAAACATCATCTATTAAGAGCGATAGGGTTTAGTGCCCAAAATTCCTGCTTTGTCACTTGTAAAATTTCTCCTGAAGTCACTGAAGTGAAAGGTGATTAGATTAGGCTGCAGGTGGATAAATCCCCATACACATCCAAAATGGTGGAGAGTAATGAGTACAATGTTATCAATAGAGCTGAGGCCTCCCCAGCTCTGGCATCAATCTTAAAGAACAGGATTTTTTTTTCCCATCAATTAGACTTTTAAAGGGGGGAAAAGTCTTTAGCAACCACAGTGAATCCCTTTCCAGCAATTTAGTAAAATTAAAGAAGCTTATAAAACAGGTAAAGACATATTATGGTGTTTATCATCATTTGGCCCAAACCATCGGGATTGCAAAATGCCATAAATATTTAAAAAGTGCTCGGAATAGTTTAATTCTGCTTTCTGCTATTTATTATTTTGCAATAGACAGATTACCTAAATGTACTCTAGCATTCACTAATTGTTTTTGGATTATGTACTAATACATTCATTTCCTAAGTATGTATAAAAGACTGCATACTAATGCAAAAAGCTGTGACCCTTTTTGCATAACTTAACAAATTTTAATGGGTGATAATTTAATTTAGCAGATTCAACCTTGGATCTGCTTCTGTAATGAATATGTTTATATTTCATCAACAGAGACATTGGTTTCAGTGATGCCATGGAAATGGAGTCCAATTTAGTAGAATGCATTAAAGTAGGAGTGGCGAGATCTAGGTTCTAATCTTGGCCCTGACCCTTACTAGTGGGTGACCATGAATGAATTACTTAAGGTCTCTGAGCTTCAGTTTCTTTGTCTGTCAATAATCCTACTTGTATTATCTATTGTGTGTAGCCATGAACAAAGTGTTTTGTAAATGTCAGAGTTCATATATAAATATGAGTTAACATTTTTATACCAATGGAACAATGAAATGCAATGAATCCTTTTCTAGAACAAGAGCTGTGCCTAGGGGAGGGGCATTGGGGTCTTCTACCAGTCTATTAAATTTAGAGGATATTAATAGTACTTGAAGTACTTCACTAGTTTACAAACAACAGAACATACCACCTAGTTAACAGTTTTTGTTTCCATATCCCTAGCACCTAACATCATGCCTGACTCATAATACCTACTTAATAAATGTTTGTTGACTAACTGATGAATAATTAATTTTTAAAAGTAAGTGCCAGGTGGCATATGCTTCTTCCTTTGAAAACCCTACTGCCTCCAAAGGAAGCTCCTTCCCATCCTGGATCTACCTAGCACCCCAACCACATCCCACCCCATGGCCTCTCCAAGGCATCTTTGGTACCACTTGCCCAGTATTATTTACTGACATGGGAGTTCCCCACAGCAATGAAATCACAGTTCAGTATCTATCCCATAAAGCAAAAATGGCTAGTTACATCTCTGCATAGAACACAAACACTTCTTTGGGAAAAAAAATGGGAAAAATATAAATGATACATAAGCAATCACAGATGAAAATTATAAATAGGTACAAGGAAAGACTAGTTAACCAAAATGACAAGATACTTCTCTATATGCATTACTTGAAGAGATACGCAATTTTAGAAAATAAAATTCCCTTTCCTTCCAAACAACGCTATTTGAAAAGTACTTTGTTTCTATATAAATCAGGTCTGAATTTAATAAGTTGATCTCACCTGGTCTGATCCACCTTATCACACAGTTTGAGGCCAAGCTGCCTTTCAATCTAGGCTTCCTATAACTGTTTTCTGCCAGGCTAAAAAAGCCCACAAACACACACAAAACAAAAGCAGGGGTCAATTTTGGCTTCTTGATTGACATGATGTTGGTATTACTAAGCTTTTTTTGTCCATGCAGCTGCTGCTGAATTATTTGTCCCCAAGCAACATGGTTCATGTGGGGCCTCCATATGAGGCTGCCAAGACCCCATGGAAAGTGGATGCCTAATGGAGATACATATCAAGATCTTGCTTGATCCTCTACCATAAACATCAACCCTGTCATCTTCATCATTCATGTAGAGACCTTTCTTTCTTTGGCATGCATTGTAATGAATGCTTGCCAACTAGAAAGAAGGAGATTGTAAAAGCCTGTTTCGTAAATGCAATGTCAATTACACCTAAATTAAAAGTTTTAATCAACATGGTTTATACAAAAGCTACTCAAGAGAATTTTAATTTCTATATTTTAAGGAAAAATGAAACTTTTACAGGACAGGAGAATCTATCCATTGAAATCTACAAATGTTCCCCAAATGGAAATTTTAATTACTTAATATGAAATTGCAAAATTTCTAAGCATGCTAATAATTATATTCTCATGAATCAAGAGTATGGATTAATAAGATTCATCACACATACCCAGGATTCAGTATTCTGGTTAATCAAGTAACTTCTATTAAAAGAGGCATAGAGTAGGCTGGTGTGGCAGCAAGTTAATCCACCAACCACAAGGGCCATTCCTAGACCTATCACCACAGAGCTGGGATCTGTCGGAGCTGGGTAAGAGACAAATGCAGGGCCCAAAGCAGTGGCAGCAGCTACTCCTGGGACTATCAACCCACAGCCTGGAAATTTTAAAAAACACCTATCTGAACTTCCAGGGACCAGAATGGCAGAGTGAACCCTGACTGATGCAATTGCCCCTTCTGACCCTGAAAACACAGAAATTACGGCCCCAGAGCAAAATTTTAAAATAGTGAAGGCTGCAGAGTCCTAGGGGAAGGGCATGGCTAAGGCCCTGCCTCAAAATGGGTAAAAGACAGATTGCAATGACAAAGACTCTAGAGTCCTATTATTGTGAGTGGGAGAAACCAAATTCAGAAGGGGACAGCATTGACTCCACACCCACAACTGAAGCCTCAACAGGGAATATAAATTGGTCTTAAGCCCAGAAAGAATTCTTAAAAGAGCTCAAGAAGGACTTTGAAAACCAAATTGGAGAGGTAGAAGTTAAATGACTAATTCTTTTAAAATCAAAATAGCAAAAATAGAAAACTGCTCATGCATGGGTCAAGCTAATATATAATAAAAATGATGATTTTACCTAAATTAAATTACATATTTAGTGTCATGCCAATCAATGTACCAAAAAATCACTTTATAGAGCTGGAAAAAATAATAACTAAATTCATTTGGAAGAACAAAAGGTCCAGAACATCAAGGGAATTAATGAAAAAGTAATGCTAGGGAAGTTGGCCTAGCCATGCCAGATTTTAATCTGTACTGTAAAGCAGCAGTCATCAAAACTACTTGGTACTGGCCGAGGAATAGTGTATGGATCAATGGAATAGATAGAGTACACAAGACTCAGTAGTCAATGACTATAATAATCTACTGTTTGATAAATGAAAAGACCCTGGTTTTTGGGATAAGAACTCACTATTTGACAAAAACTGCTGAGAAAACTGGAATATAGTATGGCAGAAACTAGGCATAGACCATTATCTATCACTGTATACCAAAATTAAGTTGAAATGGATACACAAGCTAGGTATAAAGGCTGATACTGTAAGCAATCTGGGAAAACAAGGAATAGTGTTCCTGTCAGATTTGTGGAGAAGGGAGGACTTTATGACCAAAGAAGAGTTAGAAAGCATTATAAAATGCAAAATGGATAATTTTGATTACATTAAATTGAAAAGTTTCTGTACAGATGAAGCCAATGTAACCAAGATTAAGAGGGAAGTGGGAAATTGGGAAAGAATTTCTACAACCAGTGTCTCTGATAAAAGCCTCATTTCTAAAATATACAGAGAATTGAGTCAAATCTATATGAATACAAGCTTTTCTCCAGTGGTCAAAAGATATGAACAGGCAGTTTTCAGAGGAAGAAATTAAAGATATCTATAAGCATATGAAAAAATGCTCTAAATCATTATTGATTCAAGAAATGCAAATCAAAACAACTCCAAGACACCACATCTCACTGGTCAGATTGGATAAGATGACAAAACAGGAAAATGACAAATGCTGGAGAGGATGTGGAAAAATTGGAACACTAATGCATTGGTGGTGGCATTGTGAACTGATTCAACCATTCTGGAAAGCAATCTGGAACTATACCCAAAGAGCTATGAAAATGTACATACCCTTTGACCCAGTAATACCACTTCTAGGGTCGTATCCCAAAGAGATTATAGAAGTGGGAGGAAGACCTGTATGTACAAAAATATTTATAGCAGCTCTTTTTGTGGTGGCAAAGAATTGGAAATTAAGGGGATGCCCATCAATTGGGGAATGGTTAAATAAGTTGTGGTATATGAATGCAATGGAATATTATTGTGCTATAAGAAATGAGGAGCAGGACTTCATATTTACCTGGAGAGACATATACAAACTGATGCTGAGTGAGAAGAGCAAAACCGGGAGAACTCTGTACACAATTACAGACACAACATATGTGTAACGAACAACTTTGATAGACTTGACTCTTCTCAGCAATGCAAGGTTATAAGACAACTTCAAAGACTCATAATGAAAAAAGATGTGTACATTCATAGAAAGAACTAGAGAGAACAGAGTTTGAATGCAGATTGAAGCAAACTACCTGTTCTCTCATTTTCTTTTTTGGTTTTCTTTCCTCTTTCCCATTGTTCATTCCATTGGTTACAATCCTTCTTTACAACCTGACTAATGTCTAATGTGGAAGTATTTGCAGATCCTATACTTGATTGCATGCCACCATGGAGTGGGGGGAGGGGAAGGGAGAAGAGGGAGAGGGAGAAAATTTTAAACCCAAGGGAATGTGGAACTGAATCTTGTAAACTAAAAGTAAGCAAACAAATTAATAAAAATATTAAAAGATAGATAACATTTAAGTTGCATCCTATAATAATGTCTCTAAAATGTTCAAAATAATACATGAAATATCTCATATAAGGGTATTTCTAAAGCAAATCTTGTCATAAAGATAGTGAGGTCTGAAATAAAATTGAATATTCTTAATAAAATACTGAAACATACTGAGCTCTTTTAGGTGTAATAACTATGATGAAGATAGTTACTTCTAGGGCTATTTGCATTAAATGTGAGTACAATGCATAAAAGTCTTAAAAACTCAATATAGTTTTAAGGAAGGAGAAAATCAGAACAGGTAATTCATGCCTTAACTAAAGAGCCTGAGTTAGCTCTACATAATCATGTCATTCTCATGCCCAGCACGATGAAACAACACTCCCCATTTATTATTTAAACTTTAAGAGAGTGGGAATATTTTATTCTTTTCTTTATATCTCCAGTACCTAGTACAGTGCCTGCTACATCGTAGGCTATTGTTCTTAATAAATGCTTACTTATTGAATGACATGGATGGAAATTTGCTGTTACTGCTATATGTTAAAAAATGTTTTTGATAGTATAAAATTACTGTGATAGAATTCTGGAAATATGACAACCTTCAGGGCAGTGATGGGTCATTAGAGAGTCCCAAGAAAGTAGGCAGAGGTGGTAACCTGAGCAGTGAGCAGGACAAATTGTATACCATCTATTTTTTAACATGCGAGTCACTCAAAAGAAGGGATCTCATGATGAAGTGAATGGAGAACAGGGCCTGAAGTCAGGGACCTGGGCTCAAGTTTAACCTCTGAAACATACTTAACCTAGTATTCTGGACAAATCACTCATGCTTTCAGTATTTTAGGTAACTCACTCATCTTGTAAGCTGTAAAGAAGGTGACAATGACCTGCTTTGATAGGGGGGTTGACTCACATGGGAGTACCCCACAGCAATAAAATCACAGTTTAGTATCTAGCCCAAACCATGTGCATCAGCAGTTTAGTGAAAAAAGCACTGAACAATTATTAAAACTAGGATAAGCCCAATAAGAAATGCAGTTCAATGACTTTCTAAGGAAGTAAACATAATATGATAGATGACTGGCTAGGCTATGGGGGAGTTAATGAAGAAGCTAAAAATGTTCTCTGCTTATTATTTTTTCTTCCTAGGAGAAAGGTATCCCAAAAAGGAAACCCAAGATCAGAATTAAAATTATATATATAATATATATTATATATGAAATTATATATGTATGTGTATGCATGTATGTGTATATGTGTGTGTGTGTGTGTGTGTGTGTATAAATTATCCCTTGCACTGCAAATGAGTTCCATCAATGTCGGCTATAAAATGAATTTCAGCAAAACAAATCCCATCTCCTATGACTTTCTAATAAAGCTCCAGAGCCCAGTACAGTGGCTGACCCAGAGAAGGCACTTAAGTAATGCTTGTTGATTCACTGATTGATTAAAGTTGGAGAAAAATTTCCATGGCCAAAACATAATAAGTTGATTCAAAATTTTAAATGGGACCAGGGTTATTATGGAGATCAGCTTCTACATAGCTTGGGAATTCTGGAGTGCTTCAAGTTATGTCTGCTGGAGATGATAGTCTTCCCCTAGAATTTCACTTTTACCTTTGGTGACACATAACATACAGTGCCTGGCATATAGCAGGAATTTAATAATTGTTTGACTGACATAAGTCTAAAAATCCCTTTTGGTATAGGTTACCTTCTCTCTCCCAATCTCTACAATCCCAAATGACAGAATTAGATATCTCGGAATCCTTTCACTTAAACTTAGATTTCATAACTTTCCTCTCCTACTTTTGTCTGGTTGTTTGTAAATACACATGAAGGTTAAGGCAAAAATAGAGGGAAAAAATAATATTTTATAAGCTAGAATTAGACTGGTAGAACTCATTACCCCCAATAACTAAAAACACAAGTAAATTCTGAAAGAGTTTAGATAAATTCATGGATGATAAATCCAGATTAGGCAATTAAGCGATGACAAGGGCACTTGAGGTTGGGGTTGCAGAAGGTAAAATATCCCTTCAAGCTAACATCAGACACACTGGACCAGATGGATCAATACCCTGACCAATTGTGGCATTTTTAATATTCTTAGAATTATGAGATTTCACAGATGGAACGAACCCTAGAGTTCATCAAATCTAACCCTCTCAATTTGTAGTTGAGAAAATGAAACCCAGAGAAGTTAAATTAATTCTTCAAGTCCATACAAATATCTAGTGGTAGAGCTAGGACTGCAAGCTTGATTTCTGGTCTCCCAATCAAAACTTTTGATAGTTGTTTAAAAGGCTTGTGCTCAAAGTATCTGAGCACCTTTTTGCTTCCCTTGTGGAAGATATGAGACTAGAGATGCACGCACAGAAAATCCAGGGGGGATGAAGGATCAGGACTTGCTAAGGAAGGACTAGCTTACCATCTAAACACTTAGAAGCTCCCTAGTCAAAATGAGTGCTCTGGGTATCTAGTAGAGATTTCTCTCTCTATGTAGAGATGTATAAGTGTAGAGTGTGAAAGTGAGGATGTGTGAAGAGTTGTAAACATTTGAGCAAGAAGACTATTCCAGTTCCCCGGAGACCAATGACCCACTAAAAAGGGTTCTTAACCCTTTTTGTGTCATGGACCCTTCTGAGCAGTCTAATGAAGCCTTTGAATCCCTTCTCAGAATAATATTTTTATGTGCATAAAATAAAATATATACAATTGCAATGGAAACCAAAGATTAGTGAAAATGAAGGTGTATTTTTTTGTTCCATCTACATTCATGAACATCAGGAAATCTACCCATGGACCAGGTTAAGAAACCCTCTACTAGAATTTGAGAGAGGCATTAAGCCTTCCAGATGGTCCATCTATGCTTGCTACACAGTCAGAATAACACTCACAATTCAGAGACTTCACTAATAAGTGCCAGGAATTTATGGGGATGAGGATTGAATATCTATGTGCAATGAAGAAGGGACTAAGCTGAATGGGAGCTAGATTGGCTTTACTTTAATGTTCTTCAATGAACTTGCTTCCTTGTTTACTATGATGCTTTCAGGGGCTTAGGGAGGTCCAAAGAGAAAGACTCAAGTCAAATTATAACATTCTAGGGGAAACTCTGAGTCATAGGTAATATCTTATAAGAAAGGGATTCCCAAGATTGAACCCAATCTGTCAGAGATCAGAGTCTGATATTTGGGTGAAATCTGTTAGACTTGTTTTAGGAGATCAGGTGACATATATGCACCTATAATATAAAAAAGCAGCTCCTATAGATAAATCACATTGTAAAGAGATTCATGATTTCATTGCGTCATATATTTTTCCTTCCTGTGAAGATCTTCAAAATCTTGAAGTCAAAAAAATTATCACCCTATGGCCAAATTAGTTGATGCACTTTTCTCAATCTTCAGAATCACAACAATACCTGAATTAAGCACTGAGTCTTTACTTTCTGGTTTAGTAAGATGTGCCACATCTTTTAAGAACTTATAGCTGAAGACAGATAGATAAATAGAGAGAAAAATATATAGACAGATGGATATAGAAATAGATATAGATATCTTTATGAGAACAATAAGTCACAAACATAATTAACAATTATATACAATATTCTATGACACCTGCAACAAATTAAATGTAAATATTTTATATAGGAAGTATCAATGCACACTAGAAAGACCACTGGCTTTTAAGTCAGAGGTTCTGGGTTCACAGCCTACTTCTCATGATTGTTCTTTTTTTATAACCTTTCATAAGCCACTGACATCTGTAAAATGAAGAGATTAGATTATAAAGCTTTAGAACTATGATCCTAAGTCCTAAAGGAGTGAGCATATGTTTTGTGTGTGTGTGTCTGTCTGTCTGTGTATAATATAGTGAGCGTATAGATATACATGTAAGAAAGAGCATTCTAACAGCAAAAGGAGAGGGAAGGGTCTATGGGATAAATGTTGATGGTTGAAGTGGAAAAGAAGGAAGAAAAATTGCAGGGCTGGAATCAGTGAGACCTGGTAACTGATTAGATCTAAAAGGTGAAGGGAAAGAAAGAATTTTTTTAAAAGGAGATAGGGTAAACATTGCAGTCACTGACATACACAGTGAAGTCAAAGGGAAAAGGGAAAGAATAAATTCAGTTTTGGATAATAGATCATGGATTCAGAGTTGAAAGGGACCTCCATGGTCATCACATAAAGGATGATGGCAGAGGAATTTGCTTGAATAAGAAAAGTTAAGCCTTTTAAGGAACAAGAGGGAAGACAGAGAAGATGCATGTACAGGCTGAGAAGTTTTGAGAAAGGGAGAAGAAGGGCTACAAAAGCTTCCATTCAGAGGCTTTCATTTTCTCAGAAAGTACAAGATTACATTAGCATCTATGAGTTGTTGGAGGAATGGGGAAGTTAGAGGCAAGTTGGGGGCAAACCAGGTGGGAAACACTTGGGAGCTGATGCTATGGGAAATGAGATGAGAAACAGCAAAGGAAGCATGGAAGGATTGTCTAGAACAGTGGCTCTCAACCTGTGGGTTGTGACCCCTTTGGAGGTCAAATGACCCTTTCACAGCAGTCACAGGGGTCACCTAAGACCATTGGAAAACACATATTTCCGATGGTCTTAGGAACCAAGACACCACTCCTCTATCTGTCTCCAGGCAGGTCCACCCAAATGCAG
Source organism: Pseudochirops cupreus (assembly GCA_028627135.1). Classification (NCBI taxonomy): domain Eukaryota; kingdom Metazoa; phylum Chordata; class Mammalia; order Diprotodontia; family Pseudocheiridae; genus Pseudochirops; species Pseudochirops cupreus. Next base: position 535,145,425 of record CM053581.1, read on the forward strand.
ATATGCCCACATATAAGTATTAAAGGATCGCGGCATTAGGAAGGTTGAGAACCATTGGTCTAGAAGCATTGAGGGTCCTCATATACACAAATGTGTGAAATATGCAAAACCCTCTAAACTCCTAAGGATAATACTGGAGACATATTGTACTCTATGTAAGGAAAGTTGCTCTTATCATACTCAATGATTCCCCATATGATGCAGACAAGCCCAAAGGAGCAGAGTCCTGGGAGGTGGGCTGTGAGAGTGGAAAGGGAACCTGAGCTTGGAGTCAGAGGACTTCAGTCCTTTTGAATTCTGGTTCTACACCCGTATGACCTAAAGTAAGACACTAAACCTCCTTAAGCATCAGTTTACTCATCATAAAACAAGGAACTAGAAATGATGGCCTCTAAAATCCTTTCACAGCCTACTTCTAATAGCTCTAATTGGCTGATTTTATAAACTTACTTCTAGGATTGACTTTCATCCTTCCTGTGGATTCTGCTAAAAAAACAAACAAACTGAGAATGGGCTGTAGGAATGGTTAGTTGTCTTTATAATAATAATAATATATTTGAATTTTGTTCTTTCTGTATCTACTTCCACAAAGCTTTCAAAAACCCATTTAGAGAAACTTTAAGTTTTAGAACTGAAAATGATCTTAAATATCACGTAGTTAAATCTTTTCATTTTATATATGAGTAAAAGTAGGTGGTTAAGTGGATAGAGTGCTGGACTTGGAGTCAGGAAGATCTGAATTCCAACCTGACCTCAGATAATTACTTGCTGTGTGACCCTGAAGTCACTGAACTTCTGTTTGCCTCAATTTCCTCAACTGTAAAATGGGGATAATAAGAGCACCTACCTCCCGGTTGTGAGGATCAAATGAGATAATATTTATAAAGCACTTAGCACACTATCCGTCACATAATAGGTGCTTAATAAATAAATCCTTATTCCCTTCTCCCTCCTTGGTCTCTGTTGAGACTAAGAGAGATGACATGGCTTCCCAAAAGTAATTTTCACACTAACATACCTAGTTAATAGAAGACTCAGGAATAAAATCTTCTCCTCTCTGGAGCAACCATCTTTTCACTGCCTACATTAGCATGAATTTCAAGAGTTCTCACTTGCTTTACTTTGCTTCTTTTGATCATTAGGATCTATAGTCTTTCTACTGAGTTGAGGATAAGGAGCAGAGCCCTGATAAATTTCTCTCAAAATAGCAGTCGCCAAAAAAAGGACAAGTACATAATTTAAAAGGTCTGGAGACAAGAACAGACTTTTTCTTCCCAGAAAAGCTAAATAAGATCAGAGAGGATAGTAACATATTTGGCAATTGGGGCTTCCATCATTCCATGAAAAAAATGCTAACAATAGCAAATGGTCTACAGGGTATAACAGATTCAATCCATAACCTTTATTGGTTTGCTTAGATCGAGATGAATGGGATCGATACAATCTCCCATTTGTCACAAATAGGGGGAAAATTGGCAAATCTTATGTGTAACCTTCAAATATAAGACTGAGGCATTATTTTCTTCTCTAAATTTGCTTTCTAACTTCTCTATTTCTGCTAATGGCACTGCCATCGTCCTAGTCACTCAGGCTCATAATCTTAGGATTGTCTTTTACTCTATTCCCTCCCACACCTTGCTGCATCCAGTCATTGTGCCATTTCTACCTTTCCGACAACTCTCACACGTCTCATTCTCTCCTTTCACTGTTAAAACTCTACTATAGGCATTAAGTCCTTCACTCCCAGCATATTCTCCTAAACTTTTAACTGGTCCTCTTGTCAAAGTCTATTTCCTTTCCAATCTATCCTCCATACCACTGCCTGAGGAATCTCTCTAACACACTGATCTGATTTCATCACTTCTCAACTGAAAAATACTATCAAGGGCTTCCTCATTGTCTGATTTCTCTTTAATGTCTTTCTTCTACTGACTATCTCCAATTTATCTTGCATATATCTTGTATCTTATACACAGTCATTTACATCTTTTCTGTCTCATTCTACTGTGGGTTCTTTCAAAGTAGGGGCTATCTTTTGCTTTTTTTTTTTAATCTCTCTGGTGCTTAGTACAGTCCTTGGCATAAAGCAGGCCCTTAATAAACACTTGATGACTGAACACTTTCTGAATAAAGCTTAAACTTTTGACTTTTCGTATTCTGAATTTTCTAAAGCCCTCATTCCAAAGTAACAGTCCAGCTTTATCTAAAATTAGATGTCCTGTATTTGAGCTAAACTGTGATACTCTGCACCTCTCCATTTTCATCCTGTCCTTCTTCATCTCTGCATCTTTGCTCAAGTAATCCCCACGATTAGAGTACATTTCACTGCCACCACCATCACCACTGCCACCACCATCACCACTGCCACCACTACCACCTGAATTCAGTTTATTGAAATCCCTCCCTTTCTTCAAGGCCATCCTCAGGTGAAGACGATCTCTCTCTCTCCTCACTTAAAAAAAACCACTTTAAATAGCTCTTTTGGACCAATCTCACTTTTTGTTAAATTATCAGTACTTGTATACTTTTCTTCCCAATCATTAAAGAGCAATTACTTGAGGGATTCATAATATATCTATCTTTTTATACTCTATGCTGAGCACAGTGTCTCACACGTAATTATTATACCTAAGCTTTCAAAAATACCTCAAGAGCTGAAGTTCTTGCTTTTTAAAAATCATATATCCCTTTGGTAATCTGACGAAACTTATAGATCCCTTTTCAGAATAATGTGGTTTTTTTTTTAACTTACATTCACAATTGAAAGAAATGTGGAATTTTAGCTATAGCTTAGCAGAACTTAGGGTGTGGTTTTTTCCTATCTAATTTCAGAGATCCCAACAACTCACAGATCTCACCATGGTTTCCTATGGGGTCTGTAACCCCAGAATAAGAGCTCCCTAGTTTAGAAGACTAGGTTGAGTAATGAGGAAAGAGTATCAGAAATGTATCATTATCATTATCATCATAGACCTATCCCTTACCAGGAAACTGATCCTTTCCTGCCTGACGTGATACTAAGACCTATTACAGGATACCGGACACACCAGAAATTCAGGGAAGAGACATGCAAATTATACTCTCTCCTCAAACTGTCTCTTTGTCAGTTAACAAACTGGAGAAAATAGAAAAAGATGGAACTTCACAAGGAAAACGTATCTTTAGGAAACCCAGAGAATAAAGCAGGATCCTTCAAATCCCTCATAGCTGGTTCACCTGGGTTTTTCTCTCACTCTGTAGTCAAACCACCTAAAGGAAGAAAAAAAAATGGCCAGCCTAGTTAAATTGGCCAGTAGGGAATTCTGGCAAGATGACTGAGGGAGAGGTAATTTCTATGCTCAGCTTCCCTTCATCCCATCAAAATTACAAGTGCTGTGCCAAACAAAAAGAAAAGAAAAACAACAAAGAAGAGATAAAAAAAGAGTAATCATAAGGAAAAACTCAAAGAATTCATCAGAAAAACTGAAAAAATAAAGAAAAAAGAGAACTCAGAACAATGAATAAATGTTGTAAAGTAAAATAAATCACTGGGAAAACTTTAAGAAAAAACAAATAAACAGAAAACATACCACAAAATCGAGATCAACACCACCAAGAATAGTAATAGGAAAATGTCAAGGCAGTTCTGGATGATATAGAAAGTCAAACAAAAAAAGGAAGAAATAAGTTTGGAAAAAAGAAAAGATTTTAAAGTTCTCGAAGAAGAAATCAAAAAATATAATTAGGAGAATAGATAGAACTTATGAAAATATTCGCAGAAAAACTGTAGATTCTCTGAATGTCTGTTTGGAATTCAAGAATGCATATCTGGAAGACTAAACATCAGAATAAATTAAAAGGCAACAAGTCTGAATAAACAACCAGGATAAATATCTGTAAGACCAGGCAAGTAAAAGAGTAGAGTGAGAAAAGCTGAGAAATTATTATTTTTCCATAAAAACAGAATGATATCAATACCATACATTTTAGGAAATCATGTAGGAAAATTGCCAGGAAGCAGTGAGAAAAGAAAGCAAAGTACAGATGAGGTGAATCTGTAGATCACTAAATAAGAGAAACTCTCAGTTTTGTTAACCCACAAAGATAATGGCCAAACTCTAGAACTTTATATTAAATTAAAGATTTTGAAAACAGACAGTAGAAAAAACCTTCATATACCATGGAAAACTAGTCTGAATTTTATCCAAGATTATTCTTTACCCATAATAAATGAAAGAAAATAGATACTAGAAAAAGCAAATGAAATCAATCTATACTCTCTGCATAATTTATCCTGTAATGCTGAGCTTAGCCAGCAAAGGGACTGAATTAGAATCATTTTTACAGGAAAGAATGTTGACCCACACAAAAGAAACATAAGAAAGTTAGTCAAGGTCATGTTTCATGAAAAGATCAAGTAGATAAATCAATGTGTACGTGATTCAAGGGAAAGACAGGAATATTTTATTTTTAAACTTACCTTTCAAATTCTGAGGGCCATTAAGAGATCTGAAAGGGAACAACTATGGACCAAAACTCTGAAAGGAACATTCAACAAAATTAAGAGAGCAATTTGGAAGAGGAGAGAACTAAAACAAAAATTCTTTGAGTTGGTTGTGAAAATGATTACTTGAATAAAAGAGAAAGAAGAAATTATCAGTGGTGATAATATGGCAGGATGATCCACAAATGCTACATCTGGGGTGACCAGAGGAAGAAACAAAGCAATCTCCCTTTGAAAATCACACTTCATCTGAGGGTCATTAAGAAAAGAATAACAAAAGATTAATTAATAAATTCATTATCATGAAGAAGAGAGAAAACCTTGGAGTTTATCTGTACAATCTTGAATTTACTGAATGGGAGTTCAAAAATACTTTGAGACAAAGTGTCAGGAAATGAAAGACATGAGTGTCCGAAGACCTCAGAATCCACATCCAGCACCCCTCCCTCCACAATATAATCCTTCTTTTGTGAATCAGTATTTTTGATAATGGAACGAAAAATGGACATCAGGGGAAAGGAAGAACAGAGAAGATCCTGAGATATACTGTTTTTAGGTGTGAGAAAAAGGGAAAAAAGCCATTGCCTTTTAGGCTTTAGATTGTCTCATTTAGGAACAATTAAAGAACAAAGGGTGAGTAGTCATGAATGAAGCCCAAGAAGAGACAACAGCAATCATCTCAGAGTTTTTAAATAAATTTGAAGGAGGAAGGAATAAATGGGATCACAGAATTGAAGAATTATGGTACCATGGAGAGTACCTCATTCAACCTCCCCACATTTTCCAAATGAAGGTAAAGGAAGAATAAGGTATAGAAGGCAGATCAAACTCATAAATTCATATAATTCCCAAGTTTGAAGGAATCTTAAAACCCACCTAGTTTAATCCAAATCTGACCAAGAATCTCCTTTACAACCTATCCAACAAGTGGACATCCAGCATTTCCTTGAATTCCTCCTATGAGAGGAAATCTACTATGTCCTATCCATTCCACTTTTGGATAGCTCTAATTTTTAGCTATAATTATCATGAAACTTCCTTATTTCAAGATTAGCAACTTCCACTCTCTGCTACTAGTTCTGCTCCTCTGTGGTCAAAGAGAAAAAAGTAATCCTTTTTCTACAATGGCATGTGAAATACTTGAAGAAAACCATCAGCCCCATGATATGACTAAGTTTAAGGTATACAAATGAGCTGGGTTCAAGTCTTGCCTTCAATACCTACTGGCAATCTTAAAGTCCTAGGCAACTGTCTAAGAGTATAAAGGGTAAAAAAGGTGCAGATTGTCATTGGGATAGGAAGTTCCCCATAAGGAAATTTCTCTACTTAAAAAATAACAGGTCTAGTCAAAACAATGCTAATCCTACTAGTAAAATGTATTGTTATGATTTTAAAGAAAATTGTAACATCAAAATAATATACCAAAATATATGGGATGCAACTAAAGTAGCCTTCAAGAAAAATTTAATGAAGTCCTGCCAGAAATGGGCAATCGGTCCTTCTGCCTCAAATTTGCTGAATAATTCTTCCTTTCTGTTCACCGCAGCCACAAGGATCGTCCATCTACCCTGGTTTCTACTGCCTTCCCTGCTTGAGTACTGAATCCCTCCCCTGGCCATAGTGATGGTTGCTTCCCTAACCACAGGGCTGACGAGAGTGTGAGTTTAATAAATGCCTGCTGAATGGAATTGATGTGTTGTGTGCTTAAACATCTCATCCATCAGAATGAATATTTCCCAGCACAAATGAAAATAAGCAGACAGTAGACATATGCAATTTGGTGATACTTTGGATAAAGATAATAATGACAATGAAATGGCATCACTGCAAATGAAAATGATGAAATGTTAGGAAAAGATATTTCCAGAGAAGAATGCCCAGATCTTTTTTTTTTATTGTCACCATTTCAAAATGTGGAATTTGAAACTCAGATTAGTTGAATACCAGGAAATTACTGTATCCAAGGTCTCATGAGAATTTAGTAATAAAGGGGGAAAAAGACTCCTAATTCTGTATCTGGACCAGGATTTCTTAATCTCTTTTTGTGTGTTATGGACCTCTTTGACAGGAATCTGGTAAAGCCCGTGGATAGCCCCCTTTCTGGAATAATGCTTTTTTTTGAAAAAAATTCATAATTGAAGAAAATGCTAAATTTCAGTTAGAAATTAGTGAAAATCAGGATGTCTTTTTTCCCATCCAAGTTCATAGGCCCTCTGAAATCTATTTACATAATCCAAGTCAAGAACCCTTAACCTAGACCAGGGATGAGGAAAGCGCAGCCTTAATGCCACATGTGGCCTTCTAGGTCCTTAAGTGTGACCTTTTGACTGAATCCAAATTTTACAGAACAAAGAACTGGATTCAGTCAAAAGGTCACACTTAAGGACCTAGAAGGCCACATGTGAAAAGGATTTGTTATGTAAAATCTGGATTCAATCAAAAGGCTGCACTTGAGGACCTAAAAGGTCACATGATGCCTTAAGGTTGCAGGTTCCCTAACCCTGACCCAGACATACCCTCTCTCCATTACCTAAGTGCTGGCATTTTGGATTTCTGAATGTTCACATAGCTGACAGGCTCGTGCCATTATATGCAACCTCAGCAAATGCAAAATGTACTTGTTCAGTCGAATAATCAATTTCACTATTCTGTACAGAATCTACTCTTTCCTCACATCCAGACAATATTTCCATTAAAAAATAATTATCTGGAATGCATAGCATAGTCTTGCTTTTCATAGATGAGAGATCACACTGTTATCATATAGAGGTTATGTCTCTACTGATATTTATTCAAACACAAATACACATATTTCAAGTCCACATACTAAACCACAAATATGCGGAAGCCTGGATAGAAATATTTCTAAAGAGTTTGGACTTTAGCTTTACATACTTCCAGCAAAAAGAAATTATATGGTTTTAGAGTTATTTATCCCAGCAGAAAGTCTTCTGCTGTAATGACAAGTTTGCCTACAACAACGCTTAATCATTCATTTTTATTCAGGCAGAAAATTGACATTAGAATGTACCACTTTTATAATAGACTCTGGTCTTTCAAAGAGGGGAAACTTTTCTACTGTGGTTCACAAACATACCCAAGTCCTGCAGCCTGAACATGTGATGAACCGTGATAACTTTATTAGCAACTGCTTTCAATAGGAAGTTTTTACAGCATTCAGCAACACAAAAGGTGGGTGTCAGACCAACCAAAGCACGGGCTTTTCCATGGTCTCCCTGGAAAAAAAAATGGCCACACTAGAAATGAAGTTGTCTTGGAGCATTTGTGAAACAACAGTTATGTGCTCAATATCAAGAAGGCGATGTTGGAAGCTGCCAATAATCCATAGGGTGAGAGGAAGAGCTGTGCCTTCTTGACCCAGTCAGGCTATGTTGCCTGGACAATCATGGCCCGGTGATGGAGGAGGGGAACCTTCATCTGTACAGATTCATACAAGTATCGCCACTCAAACTTCCTAGAGGCCTTACTGTAATGGGAACATCTGGGTGATTCTTGGGCTGCTGGGCTGAAGCAATCTCCGCCATGCCTTCTTGCCAGCTATTTGTTGATGTTCACTTCCTTCCTGCCAAGACGGGTTTAACTGACAGACCTTGCATCTGTGCAGTTTTCTCTGCTACAAAGACAACCATATGGTTTGAAGTTGGCTTTACCTTTTGAAAAAGGGCAAGTAGCTCCCTGACACCACGTGAGCACATTTGTACACTCTACTCACAGGCCTACATCAGAGGGATGCTATTAGGATAGTGGGAGGACAGGAGGGGGAAGTGCAGTATGAGATTACAGGAGACAGTACTTTGATCCTCAGAGGGATAAAGTCTATATAATGCCAGAATGAGATTGCAACTTGACATTATTATTACTCAAGAATCAGAGGATGATGTCAGAAGAGACCTTCCAGGCCAACTATTCCCACCACTTCATTTTACAGATGAGAAACTGAGGCCCATTTAGCCCTAGTCATAGCAATATACCAGATTCTTAGATCCAGGTTTACCAGGGCAGAGCAAAATATACTTAACACAGCAGATATTTAGTCTTTGGATCATAGTACCTTAGATTTAGAGCTAGAAGTGACCCCAGATGTCATCTAGTTTGATCCTTTAATTCTTCAAGTGAGGAAAGTGAGATAAATGACTTGCTTAGGGTCACAGAAGTAGTAAGGATTCTAAACCTGGTCCTCTTGACTCCAGATTCACATCTCTTTCCACTGCAAATAAATGAATATTTTGGTTGAGAGGAAAGAAAATACAAACCGTACTCAACGACATCAGAGACAAAGTCCAGACATCTGTCTTTTCAGGGGTGAGAGATGGGTAAGGAAGGAGAAAGGGGGCATATTGATGAGATCATTGCCCCTTAAAGATGAACTGGGGCTAAGGAACCTAGACTTGTTCCAATACTACTCTGCCATCTAAAGTGGGATGTACCTGGTACAAGAATGGAAGCAATCTCTGTGGAAAGGAGGAATTTGGTTGGTTGTTGCAATAAAGACCAAATATTTGAAAAAGATATTGAGGTCTCTATCCAGAAAGGGGGAAAAGAGTATAAAATGTAAAATTTATGTTTATTATATGTGTACAAAACCTTGTCCTATATTTATTTTTGTATATGTTGTAGTATCCACACAGTAGAAAGTAAGGCCCTTGAGAGCAACTACCATTTTATCTTTGTATTTCCAGAACTGAGCACTGTGATTCACATACTGTGTTTATGGTTTGTTAAATTAAATGGAATTTAACTGTTCAGAGGCAAAGAGGAAGGAATAGGTAAACATACCTTGCTTCCTTTAGTTCCCATGTATTAGGTCATCAAGAATAAATAAGGAGTGAATTCTCACGAGGGTATCAACATGGAAGAAAATCTCATTCAGAGAGATGATGGAGACCCCTAGTTTCACTTATTTATTATTTTAATTATAATTAAGTATAATACATTCTAATTATTAGTATTTTAATTTATTATTATTACAACCATTTCTCCCCAAATGCTTGAGGCAATTTTGGGGGTCAAATATCATTTCGAGTCCGTGAGTTAAACCAGATAATAAATAACCAGCAAAGTCACCATGTGACCTGAGCCCCTGTGATTTATAGACCTCTCAAACCAATATTTTGGTTAAATGTTCAGGTTACCAGCCAACACAACTCTTCCAAGATTAAATTAAATCCAGTGCATCAGCATTTACGCATCACAGTAATACATAATAGTACACACACAAGCAATTAAGATTCAAAAGAAATCTCATCCTAATCAAAGTAGCTTGAAGATGACCAGTGTCCTTTCCTCCCTCTAAGAAATTACTTTAAAAAAACAGTTGTAAAGTGCTTAGCACAGTGTCTGGCATGTAGCAGGTACTCTGTAAATGTTAGCTATTACCCTTATAGATTTCTTCCATAAAATTTTGTGGTTTGGCTGGTGACTGTCTCTCCTGGTCCCACACTTTGACGTTATTCCTATTTAGGTTATACCAAGGTCCTCCCCTTTTGGCATCACTCATGAGCCCAATAAGTTTAAGGATCAGTGAACCTTCCTGACTGCCCCAGCCCAATGTATGTTGTCTCTTCCATTAGATTGTAAATTCCTTGAGGGCAGAAACTGTCTTTTCTTCTGGACTCACACGCCCAGATTTAGCACAGTATTTGGCACATGGTAAACACTTAAAAATGCTATGCATTCATTCATTTGCTTACTCATATGCATGCATATTATCTCCCTCCAATAGAATTTAAGCTCTTTGAAGATGGATTATTTCTATTTGGTTTTCTTTTTTATCTCTAGCATCTAACATGGTATCTGGAATACAAGGAAATCTTAATAAATGCTCATTGAAATTAAATAGAAAATTTACATAGATCTTTATATCTTTCAATATATATCCTATTCAATAGTATGAGCTATTTAAAAAAATAGCCCTTATAACACTGGTGTCGGAGATTCCCTTCTTACACTAAAGTGAGTTCTCCAGGGTAGAGAAAGGAAGTGCCTCACTTTTCTTATCTTGCCTCCATCCACATAGTCTGGGAATATGAATATCTGATAAACCCCCTCTTATCCAGGATGCAATCACCTGTCAATCTCCCTTGATCAACACAGATTCAAAAGGTTCAAAATATCAACAGGCTTCTTTCTAGGATGCGAAAACAAAAAGAACTCATACCATAATTCCTTAAAATAACAATGCCCATCAGAGGCCGGAAAGACTCAACTGGTTGAACTGGGGATTGCTCTCCTTCATCTGGTTATTAGAAGAGCAGTATCTCTCTCCCCGTAGCTCACACCTCAGACACTTTTCAATAGATCACAGGATTATGGAGAGGACCTCAGAGAATGCCTAGTTTAAACTTTTCATTTTATGCATAAGGAAACTTTGATCTAAAGAAAATCTTAAAGATCACAGAGTTAGACAGAGCCAGAAGGGACTTCAAAGGACGCCTAGTCCAATTCCACCCACCCTGGACCCTCCACAATTTTGCAGATAAGGAAACTGAGATATCATAAGTTAACAGACTTCTGACTTTAACTCTAACTCTTCTTCCTCCATCTTTGGATTGTCCCTCCTAGAAAGGCAAAATTCCTGAAGTTTTCTTCCTTTCCTTTTTGGTTGACTTTGGTAGGATAATAGGTCCACCATGGATTAGCCAAAGCAAAATGTTCAGTGTTAAAGCCTGATTTCCTTTGATCTCCTCCCTCTTTCCTTTTCTTCCCAGGGTCTCCTCTATGCTTCAGGTATCTCTCTCCTTCCTCCTGCTTGCACTGGGGAAAGAATCCAACATTGGTCATTTGCTATTAGTATGACTTTAAGTCAATGTGTTACCTTTACTAGCCCCTCCCTCTGCAGAACAGGCCAACCCTGCCTCCCCTTAAGTGCCAGCTCTGCTTCTTAATTAAGAAGAAACTGGTCTTCTGGTTCAAGTGTTACTTTGACTTTCTTAATGTTATCCTGATGGCTTGGCATTTTAAGTCTTTTTGTTTATGGGTTGCAGCTCCCTAACTAGGGCCTTTCCTACAACCTTCTACAGATGGCAGTCATTTCTTTTCCCAAGAGACTAATGCTCCAACTCCAGAATCCATAACCATCTTTCACATTTTGAAAATATAGCTCCATGTCCTACTTCTTAGGATATATCTTGTAATGTTCCTGCAATCTCACACATTCCTCTCAGGGATCTAGAGGATCACAATTCCCATTGCTCATTTCAAAGATATCTCTGTTCCATATTTGTTTTATAGGGAATCTGACATTCTGTTCCTCCTATTCGTACCACTGAGTTCAATTCAATTCAGCAAGCAATTATTAGGCCACAAGAACATCCTGGGCCTTGTCTTAGGAGTTGGGTATTCAAAGACAAAAATGAAAATAGCCCCTATCCTCAAGAACTTATATCTCAGTCAATCGACAAGCATTTTTAAATGTTTACTACATAACATGCACTATGCTAAGGGCTAGGGATACAAACAAAGACAAAAAAAAATCCCTGACCTCAAGAAGCTTATATTCTAATGAGGAGCTCACATCCCATGCAGAGAACTAGAGGTTGAGAGAATATTTTATCCTTGTCCCAGCTGTCTCTTAATCCACCACAATTTCTTTGGGAGCAGGTGGTCATAGTTCATTCAAATTATCCAGGGCTACTTTCAGGAAAATCTCAGAGAAGAAAGGATAGCAATAAACATTTGTAGCCTTAGAGCAACCCACAGATAAGAAGATAGGTAGTTGATGCTATGAATATCTATATGAACAATTTAGATCAGATGTTAATATTGACAGCCCAACTAACTTTAGACTGCTACTATATGCAAGGCATGGCAATATTAAAAACAAAAACAGAAACAAAAGTCTTTCCATTTAAACCAGAGTCCAAGGGAAATGCTTTCTGGTGCAGAAATGTGGTTTTCCTTCACAACAAGACTGTACAGATAATTAAAGCAATGCCAGTATGTTTGGCCAACATCCATCCCAGGGTAATGAAGTCCTATAAATCACTTCAATCCTGTGTGCTTTACTAAGATGTTGGGGAATGGGGGGGGGCAGTAAAAGTTTCATCGATTCACATATACTGGCTTTTCCTGTGATTAATGCTTTTGAAAATTGCAATTTTGTGAGATGTAATTCTTTAACTTTGAAATTTTTCTTTGAAAGTATACGACAGCAAACATAAATTTACAAATTATACTTCCATACTTAACTGAAATAAATGTGCATCTTTAACAGTAATTTTATTCAGTAGCTACCGCTACCACACAGGAAACATATTCAATAATACTATGGAATCAGGAATGTCAAGAACACGAAAGAGAACTGGGATGTTGCTTCAGTTGGAGGAGTTGGGGAACCAGTAGCCTAATGACTTCAGTCTGAACCCAACCAAACACATCACCATGTTCAACTGGTAAGCTAAAAAATGGCACATGAAGTCTAAATAGGGTTCAATCTACATACAATGAACATTGATCCTTTGCAATATCAGTTTAAATACTCTTTCAGAGCTGTTCAGAATTTAGTTATAGCAATCTGCCTACTTAGTCTGAGGCTCTTTATGACATCCATGGTCTATTACTTTATCATAAACTCTAATATGTCTGTAGTTTTCTCCATTTGAGTCAGTCTATCAAGTATTTATAGCAATAGAATAGAAACTCTTTAAAGTAAATCTTGTTTCATCTTGTCTGTTTAATATGAGTGCCTAGCAGTACCTGACCCAGAGTAGGTCCTTAGTAAATGTTTGGTAATTGATAATATCTTGGTTTTTCACAAAGACTGCTTTACTTAATGTGAGTGGTCCTTCAATATTAATCCTACTGGAATGCTTTTCTCCACCTCTCAGATTCCTTTACTTTTTCTAAGACTCAGTTCAAGTAACAACTTGTGATATTTTCTTGGGTGGTAGCAGTTTCTCTTTCCTCTGTAGCAAGAAGTTAGCACCTACTAAATGCCTAAAAAGACATGATCAACTAGCTAGAATTAGGCACTAGAAATTCTTGACCTTTTATGAACTAATAGATGACAAATCTCCACACAACAAATACATAATGTCCTTGAGACTTCAACAAATACATAGCTCAAGAACCAGAGCATTAGCACACACAGTTATCCTCAAATGCCCAGGTACAACATTCACCTGTAAAGCTTTTAGAACAAAGTTTTTAATAGCTATCACCAAACCAATTTTTTCAATTATAAAGAAAGAAGGCCATCCATTTTAACTTGCACAATAGTCTGTTGAAGATTAAATATAGCAAAAGTAGGATACAACTTTTCTCTGGACCATTTCTACCTTGAACTCCAACAAAGAAGAGAAGAATGAAACAAAAAAACCCAACAGTAGCTGATATCTTTATAGCACTTTCTGGTTTGTAAAGCAGTTTGTACACATTATCTCAGTTTGATCTAGGTAAGATGATGTGCTTTTCTTCTCAGACTGGGTCACTGGAAAGTCATGTGAGCAAAGAAAGTCATGAGGTAAACAAGCAGGCTATGGAGAGGTACTGATGTTGGACAGAGGGGACCAACTTTGGGGTAGTACTGCTTCCAGTCCCCTAGTTTGGTATCTCAGCGTTGCCTAATAGGGATAAAGTAGAAGTCAACATAGAAGGAGAAGGAGAAAACCAAAGTTGTTGAAGGGCTATGCAATTACTCTGATTTCTCTGTCCATGCACAACTATTCTGTAAGCCATGATACTCAAGGGTGATCAATTATTTTTGAGCTATATCTGAAAATGTCATTAACCAAAAAAGCCAGTGCCTATTTTTACACTCTGTGTGTCTAACACAGTATTCTAACACCAAACTTAGGGTTCTACCTAGAAGTAATGTCTTGAGTCCCTCTTTTCATGGGCTGCCTCCAGTCAGCTGTGAGGTTATTTGAGATATTTGAAAGCAATTTAAAATGTGAATATGCTGCTCTAATCTAGTTGACTGAGGTTGCCCTCATTAACATTGAAATTCAGTGTATTTGTGGTATTCGTAAAGGTACTGAAAATTGTTTATGTATGAAGACTATACTTCTTTTTTTTCTTCTAAAGAATTCATAGTGCCCCTTCTTTCTGGAATTTGGCGGTACTCCTTTGCCAAGAACAATAAAGTTTTGACCTAAATTAGAGGTCTTGAAGAGGCACAGGTTACAGGCCAAGGAGCCCTGAATATTGCTCCATAGACAAAATTACATTTTTTTTTGAAAATGGCAAAGTGATAAGGTTCAGATGTTACTCTTCCTTTTTTTCCCCTTTGGCTGAAGTATGGAAATTTTTCTAACCCTGAACTGGCTCTGGATCTGCAGTGAAGAGGGATAAAGGAGAGAATGTGAAGAAAGGAATTTCCTTTTGCCCCACACTGAAGTAATTTTTTATGTATGGTAGTTACTTAAAGTAGGAAAACATGTTAGGACCTTCCTGTGATTTATTAACATGTTAGATCCTACAGAAATTCTCTCTATCCATTCTCTGTGCCTAATTAAGTTTTTTTTTTACTTGTGTGTAGCCTTTAGTGGATTTTTCCCCCCTATAGTCTGGCATAGCAAGAAGGTTCTCCACTTCTCCCCAAGAGTTACTCTATAGATACTACATTAGTCATGTAGCTGGCTGCCCATTTTCAAAGGCAATCATCCTTGCTAAGTAATTATGAGTTCTTTGCAACCTTCCAGTGGTGCAGTCTTCAACTCACCTCATAAACCTCGTCTGACATTGTAATCAACTAGCTGGAAAAGTGGAGGTTCGATGAAATAAAGAGGCACCTAAAAACAGAGTATCAGACATAGGAACAGCCTAGCCTTATGTTTCAAGTAATAATTGTGGATGGCATTTATACAGAGCTTTAAGGTTGACAATGCACCATAATAACTCATGACATACCTAGTAATACTCTCCGTTTCATTTGATTTTCACAATAATCCTTTGAAATAGGTACGAGAGGTACTATCAACTCCACTTTCAAGATGAGGAAAATGAGGCTCAGAGGTGGGATAGGAACCCAGTTTTCTCTTGATTCCAAATCCAGGACTCTTTTCACTGTTCTTTCCACCTTTTCTTTAATGATATTATACATTCTTAGGCTTCATATTCTGCTGTTTTCTTTACTTTATTTATGGAGTGTCAATGTCCTCACCTTGCCATGTACTGTGATAGTTCAGGAAATTGAGAGAATCCAGGGTATTGTTTCCTGATTGAAGGGCGACTTAAGGAAGCAAGAGTCATCATAAGCTAATGATACTTCAAACCAAATCTTATTAGCACACAATGACGGACCCAACTATTTTTTGAAGTTTTTTTTTTGTCTGGGAAATGTTAGTCATGAAAAAAAATACCACCCCATTTCCTCTAAATTCCACTGAATTATCCTGTACTACACAATAATGAGGCACCTGTGAGTTCTTTTTAATTAGAAACTCTCTAATAGGGTGAACTTGCAGACATTTACTTGGTGAACTCCTAAAATTTGGTTCATCCTGTCTTCATGAATTATTTCCAAACTGTGGTATATGTAAAAAAAATAGTTTCTTGGTCAGAGAACATCAAGAAAGATTCACAAGAACTTTTTTAAAGGATGGAAATTTAGATCAGAGCATAAGCAAAATTTCCAAGGGTACACTGTATTTGGCGATGCATCTGTCTGCACATCTAGTAACTCATAAAGAGCAGGAAATGGGAAATCAGGGAGAAGGTGATGACTAATATGTGAAGACTAAGTCAGTTCAGTTGAGGGTGCATTAAAATAAAACAATTTCTTAGCAACTCAGAGCACAAGATGTATTGTTGGCTAAAAGCTGAATGACTTAGAAACAATTAATCTAAGTGAAATAAACAGTTGAATAATTAGTAAAATGTAAAGTTTGTATCTCAGAGAATTTTCTTTTCACATAAATTCCAAGATTGTTAGAAGAGTTCAAGTGATATGGAACTAGTGATGATGTCATCTAGCAGTTGGCAGGAATAGAAGGCACCAGTTGGCTCCCAAATTGTGATTGTTCAAATAAGGGGTAATATGATTAGCTCTATATAAATTTACTCTTGTAGGCTCCCATGGGTAGGTAGATGGGTGGATGGATGGATGGATGGATGGATGGATGGATGGATGGATAGATGGATGGATGGATGGATAGACAGATGGATAACAGATGAGCAAGCATTTATTAAAAATTTATTATATGCTAGACACTATGCTAAGAGATAGGAATATAAATACAAGCAGAAAGAAAAATAATCTTTACCCCCAAGAGGTTTCCATTCCAATAGGGGAAGACAACACAGAAAAGTGAGATGAAAAAGGGATGGGGTGAGAAGGCACTGTAGCAATGTCCAGAAGGAAGCCAGAGAGCCATGGGATGAACTAGGTTTGAAATGAGCTGGTATATGATGGGTGCTATCCCAAATGGGATTTTGGGATGAACTTACAAAGCAGAGGGCAAGACAATAAAGTTGGAAGTTTTGCCAGTGTGAAGAAGGTCACAGGAGCAAGAGTTCAGAAAGAGTCCAGCGAGTGATGGGTTGAACCATGTTTGCAGATGTATAGTGTCTTTAAAATGTACAATAAATAGAAGATCCAGATGCTCAAGAAAATAAAGGATGATTTGTGAAAGGAATATTCTTTGTCAGACAGCATATTTGTTTGTTTTGGTTCAAATAATATAGCCATGATGGCTATAAGTGAATGCATGGGGTCAAAGTCTCAGAGTTCTAAAGAGGAGGCAAGCAAGAAATGGATCACAAGAGCTGATGAATAGTGAATTCCCTTTGTTATAATCCTAGAGTCACAGCATGTAAGATTTGGAAGGGACCTTGGTTAACCTGTTTCTGAACAACCCTTTCCCCCCTCATAATGTACCCACCATGTGTTTATCTGGTCTTCACTTAAAGAGCTTCAATGAGGCGGAAACCACTTCCTCTCATAAGCGGTTCATTTCACTTTTGGATAGCTCTAATTGTTAAGATATTTCCTTATATGAAGTCTAAATTTTTCTCCTTTGCTCCTAGTACCCTGTGGGACCAAAAGAAACAAGTTTAATCCATCTTCTTATTCTTCAAATACTTAAACCTACCCTCACAGGAAGAGGAGGAATTACAGAAACATCAACCAAATTTAATTACTTGAAGTCACCTCAGTTGATGGTACTTTAGAATGAAAAGCCTTCTGACAAGTCCATGGGCCCCATGACTGTGTCAGCCACACTTGGGACCATGGCAAAGCTTTAGCAAACAAAACAGCTAACAGCACTTTTTTTTCCTTGGGTTTAAGAGAATTTTCTTTTCAAATTTCATTTCTCTAAATTTAATATCACATTTCTTTAAGTTTTATTCAATCAAGCTATTTGTTGTTTTAATACTTTGAAGCTTTATAAAGAAATAAAAGGGTTTCTGTGGTTAATTTCAAACACCCCAGAAAAGAGGTCCCTGTTCAGACCCGGACACACACACTTAACTCTCTACCGCCATATGGTGGCATACAACATACAATACTGAGCTGAGAAAAAAAAAAGAGAAGTACGGGAAAAAAAAAAGAGAGATTTACAAGATGTAAATCCCAACTGGGACCACAATGGCCAACCAATCTGAGGCAATAACAGATAACGATTCATTCCATCTTCCAATGAACTTTGAGGGATTTTGCTTAAAATCCCTGTGTGCTAATTATCTACCTAGATTTCTGTCGGTGGCCTTTTGTCTTTAAAAAGATCAGTCCTTCAGAAGTCCAGTTTATTTCAATCAGACCTTTTTCAGACACCTTCTAAAATTTCCCCACTGCCCTTCTCTTTAGTCCCCTTCTTCTATAAGGTGTACAGACCCAATCAGGCAATTTCTTGTCCACGTAAACACTCAATCTTAAAATGATTTTGAGAACTGCATCCATACTTGCTTACAATAAACCTGTAATTGCCTGCACTTAAAAAGGCATTTCACAAAATCAGCAGCTTTGGTATGCTCTTTGGGAGAGGTAAATGTTTCATGCCAGTGCCTAGAATTTTCTACAATTTACATAACTTCACAGAGGAAATAACACGTGGGCCACTGGAGCCTGTTGTTTTTTTTTTAACCATTCATTACTGGAAAAAATAGAAAACAAGTTGAAATAATGGTGACATCTTTGAGTTTACAGAATCTCAGAGTTAGAAAAGGCCATCTAATCCAAACCCATTCAAGAACAAGAATTCTTTATATGATAAACCCAAGAAGTATTCACACAACCTTGTCCTGACACATCGTTTCCTTGAGGGTAAACTCAAGACCTTTTAATGTAACCCATTCCACAAGTTGCTAAGATTTTCTTTATGTCAAACCTAGATTTGCCTCTTAAATGAGTATCCATTGCTTCTTGTTCTACCCTTTGGGGCCACACAGAGTATGTGGAATCCCTCTTCAACACGACAACCTTTCAAATCCTTGAAGCTGGTTCTCAAGTCTCCCTCCCCCACCTTAGTCTTCTCTTTTCCAGGCTAGATTTCTATACCTTGTTCAACTGAGCTTCAAATGCCATGTTCTTGAGTTCATTTTTCTATCCTACTTGGCCTCCTCTGAATGCTCTCCAGATTGTCAATGTGGACAGTGCCATCTTTCAGACAGAACTGAGTCCAGTGCCCCAGGTATGGTTTGACCTGGGTAAAACACAACCAAGAGATCACTTCCTTAGCCTTGAGCATTGAGTCTCTCTTAATGAAGCCTAAGGTAGAATTATCCCTTTTGGCTATCATAGCCCACTGTCATCTCCTATTGAGTTTAAAATATTGGGAAGCTAGATTTTCACTAGCTAAACCTAAACCATAAAAACACATAAATAGTGTTTGCACATGCCGGTACCATACACACACACATACACACACACACACACACACACACACACACACACACACAATCAAAATCATACTGTGTGCAATTTATTTCCAAAGAGAACACTTGGCCCTTGCCAGGTATTTTGACTGAGCCTGACAGAGTTAACTATTTCAACCTGGAGAAATTCTGTATTTACTGAATTAATGTTAGATTGTATCAAATACTCTTATCTTTATTTATCCTGTCTGTATTTAATAAATTTTTACTTAGGCAGTTTTTTTAAAAAATGCTTTATTAATGTCTTTTGTCTTTACATCATAGTGACTTCCTCATTCGCACCCACCATGACAAAGCAATTAAATAAAAACATGTGATTCACTGTTATATGATATTCTCTCCTAGTAATAATCTCACATCCCTTTGCTGTGAGGAAAGATGTATCATTCATTTTCTTGTTCCTTCCTTCATTCCCTCCTTCCTTCCTTCTTTCCTTCCCTCCTTCCCTCCTTCCCTCCTTCCTTCCTTCCTTCCTTCCTGATTTGGTCTTCCTAATTCTACAAGACTAGAAGCTTACTTAGCCACTGTCTACTATTTCCAACCAAAGCTAGCTCACCCCTGCTTGGGCAGTCTGGTAGCCCTTTACTTCCAGGGGATCACTATATTGGTACTGGACTTAGTGTGGACACTTAACTGATTGACATTATCCCTATAGCTCAAAATTCTTGAAGTTCAGGGATCCCCCAGTCTTAGCCTCCTCAGAAGCAGACACCACAGACATGCACCACTATGTCCTGTTCATTATCTTTTCTCCAGGGGCTTTCATTGATTTTTCCATTACTCAGAGTTCAATTTCCTTTTAGGGACCTTCAATTTGCATTTTTAGTCATTGTGTATAATATTCTCTTGATTCTGCTTATTTTATTCTGATTCAGTTCATAGAAATCTTTCCGTGTTTCTCTAAATTCTACGTACTCATTCTTGCTTAAGACAGAAAAACATTACATTATATTCATATACCATTGGTTTCACAATCTATTGTTTTCAGTCCTTTGCTATCACAGAGCGCTACTATTAATACTTTTGTGTATATAGTGAACTTTTGTTTATGCCTCATTTCTTTGGGGATATATGCTCATTAGTAGGAATGCTAGGTCACAAGTGATAGCTTGGGGGAATCACCTTTCTTGTTAAATTCAAGATTGAATTGAAGAACAATTGGAACGCTTTTTAGATCTGCTCACAGGGTATCAACTATGCCCACTCCCCCATAGTCCTTCCAACACTGACTGTTCCAATTTTTTTCGTCTTTGCCACTGTTCAAAGAGTGAGATAAAACCTCAGAGCTGTTTTTTTTTCTTTCTCTTTCTATTAATGCATTTGGAGAATATTTTAATCCAGTCACTTATAATTTGCAGCTCTTTTGACAACTTTTCATATTCTTTGACCATTTAACTACTGAGAAATATTCCTTGCTGCTATACATTTATATGGAGGGTTAGGACATTTGGAGTATTGATTCCAGTGATATTTCATGTGGAATTTTTTCCCCTACTCTACCATGAGGACCAAACGTCACCTTTTTTCTCAAGTCTTAAGTCAGAGGGAATTTGACACATTCATTTTAATCCTCATTTGTTCAAGTCGCAAAATGGCCCCTGGCAAATTGTCCTTGGGGAGGCTTTAGGATATAAATAGCTGCTTAATAACTGAAGATTGGTGTTAGGACTGTCTCAAATCAATGTTATAATTACTACCTTCCTGTCTTTTAGGATACTCATAATGCATCCAAGATACTGTAAGAAAAATGAGGGAAGCAATTTGGTCCCCCAAAGAAAATGGTGTTGTTAATGCTTCAGTCTTATTTAGTTTTCCAAATAAGTATCTGAGGCAAGCTGGGCAGACTAGACTCTTTCCCACAGAGGAGAGAGGGAGCACACCAGCACAGAAACAGCCAGAGTGAGGGCTGAATTCATAAGTGAACCACTGAGTAACAAAGGAATTTCACCGACTCCTGTGTGTATCCTTATCAGGCTTACTCATGATTGGTGAATTCAAACTGATCACATTAAGTATGGAGAACCATCTTAGATTAATTTATCATTCGGTTTCTGTCTCTTTGAAACCTCCATTGGAGAAAAAGAATTTCAAGCACATGTTAATCTAAACCTTGCAGAGATTCTCTCTGCAACTTTAATACAACTGAAATGCCACTTTTCTAGCAGAAACTTCTAAAATGCCCAGGGCTTGTTCAGTAGAAATCCTGCTACTAAGATAGTAATATGTACCAAGTCAATCAATGTCAAGGCTGCTTTTACTGTGCCTAAGTACTAAATTCTAGAAAACTTTTATTTCCTTCATGGTCATGACCATATCTTATTTCTACCAAGGAAATAAGAATATTCTTTCTTTTTAAAAAAATCCTGGGAGATGTAGGCTATGTTTATTAAGCAAACATTATGACACGTAATTTTAAGCCAAAGAATATGTATTTATATATACAAAAATTTTGGAAGCTTTACAATTTCTTTGTGTGGTCATTGGAGGATAATATAAAAACATTCTCAATTCCTTATTTCAAAATAATATATACACAAACAAAAAACTTACCCCATCCCTTCAACCAACCAGACAAAGAGTGACTGGGGTGAAGGGGGGAGAGGAGGGGATCAAATTAGAATTTGAATTATAGACATGAAACAGGCTTAATTATAACTGTCTTAATTATTCTAGTATTAGTTATAACTAGTTTAGACTGAATATTTTCACTGATCTTTTCTCCTTCCATTTAGAATGAAGCCCATATAGCAATTTCCTGCAACACCGACCTCAACTAAGCCTACCTGACACCATATTAAATCACAGGATTTTAGAGCCCAAAGGCATTTCATAAGCCATTTAGTCCATCCATACCCAAAAGAGAATCCCTTCTATAATGTCCCTAACAAGTATTCATTCAGCCCTTGCTTGAAGACCCCCATTGGTTGTCTGGGGAAGGTACCATCTATTATATGTTAACCTATTCTGCTTTTGAGTTCTAATTTTTAGGAAATTTCCCCCCTAACATCATGCCTAACTTTTCCTCTTTGCATCTTCACTCATTGCTTTTAATTCTGTCTGCTTGGACCAAGCAGGAAAAATTCAATCCTTCAAATACTTGAAGACAACTATCACTATGTCTACTGAATCTTTTCTTCTCCTGGCTAAACATCCCCAATTCCTTTAACTGTTCCTCACACGCGTGATCTCAAGGCTCTTAACCATCCTGGTTATTCTTCCCTGGACCCTCTTCAATCTGTTGATATCTTTAAATTGTGGCCCTTGAACTGAACATAATCCTCTCTCTATACATGGCCTAACCAAGGCAGAAAACAGAGGTACTGTTACTTCCTTATACTCAAAAGCTATATCTCTATCGATGAAATCCAAAACCACATTAGCTTTTTTGAGTAAAAATAAATTATATTCATTTATTCCTCTAGTTTTCAGAATAGGATTAATTCATTTAGTTTGAGTAACATTAGCCAAAAATCACAATGAGCCAATAAACTGAGATAGTAACTTTTATACTTTCATAGAAAAATGTCAACCTTCAAACCATGGTTTCAGAATTTTCATGTCATGGAGTAGGATAATAGCCTGCAAAAATTAATGTCAGCCAAAGTACATTAGTTTTTTGAGGAACACTTCCTAATTCTTGAAATCATTAAAGAACCACTCACAAAGATGTGATCTGGAAGAGGCTGAAAAGTACGAGCCTGATGATAATGGAGAGAGACTGAATCTTGGAACCAGAAAGCCTTAGTTGTAGTTTTGACAACATCTCTATAACTCATCTAACATCTTTGGGCCACAATTTCCTTTCCTGCAAAATGGAGTAAGGTCCACTGTACCTCACAAGCAAGGAAGCATTTATTAAAGGTTTTTTTTTTGTTTCGTTTTGACTGCATGCCAGCACCGTTCTAGACCCCGAGGATGCAAAGATAAAGAAACAGTTTCTGACCCTAGAGGTTCATGTTCTATCAATTCCATCAATATAAGTTTATCAGGTTTAGACAACATGTAGATAGTATGTATAAAATAAATACAAAGTTATTTTCACATTCAGCAAATAAGTGCTTAATAGTACTCAGCACTAAGATTCTGAGAAATTGTTAAATTACATAACTAGATTTATAAATACTTGACACAAAATCTTTAAATATTTTGGATATATAACTTATGTATATTTACTAAGCATCTTAGTATGTTTATGGTGCTATGCAAATCATATAAATAAGAGCAAATAAATAGTTTCTACCCTCAAGACACTTACATTCTAATGAAGAAGACAACATAAAAGGGAACTGAAAGAGTGTGTGAGTGTGGGGGGAGGGGAAGGAGGAGGAGGAGGAATAGGAAGACGAAGAAGAAGAAGAGAATTAAGGAAGCAGGAAGAGGAGGAGGAGGAAGAAGAGAATGAAGGAAGGAGGAGGAAGAGGAGAAGGAAGGAAGGAGAAAAAGGGGGAGGAGGAGCTAAAGGAAGAGGAAGAGGAGGAGGAGGAAAAAGGAAGAGGTGGAAGAGACTTGGAAGACTGCCAGTGAAGAGGTGGAAAAGTCCTAAGAGTGATTCTAGCTGGGAACGAATAGAGCATTGCTGAGGTCCCTGGTAAAATGGCAGTCTAGGCTAGGAGCTCACCAAACAAAAGAGTAGGACCCCGGCAAGAGGTATTTTCCAAGGTAAGAAGCAGTAAACAGATAGAGAGAAGTTAAGAGAGTAAAGTCAATGAAATAAATTTCAGATGTATAACCATATATCATTGGTATCCAAATAAGAATATAGCCATCCTTCCCCATCCCCTTTCCTAACAAAATTATTTCCTCCAGCCTGAGTTCCAATTTGAACACTTCTGTTCTGGTGAACTCCTATTAAGAACTTTATAGGTAGGTACTTTCAAAAACCTGTCTTTCCACTCATCACAGTACAAAAAGCACAAACTGATTTTGATTGAACTAAATATTAATCAACAAGCCTCTGGACAATTCAGCAGGTTGGGTGCTCATGTTCCTGCCCAGGACTCCTTGTTCTGAGTAAATTAAGAGGCAAGGTGTCTTGCTTATGCCCATATCCTCACCTTAAATTATATAATGTATAAATGTGCAGGGAGAGGTAGGTGACTCTTGATGAGTATCAAAGGGCTTGTAGGATTTTTCAAGCATGCAAGATCGCCGCGTGTGACTTTTCAGGAGGTTTATGTTTGATGTCAACATCCATCCATCCACACATATTTTCAATTCTGAGATTTAAATCCCTTACAATACTAATATTACTATTACTACCCCCACCCCCTACTGCTGCTGCCACTCTGTGCCTTTTGGGGACTGGCAATCAGATTTGCAGAGCTAGGTTTTGGTGCTGCATACTATATTAGTGATTCTGATTATTAACTCCATGCTGAAGTACAAAGAATACTGGATCTCAAATCAAATGACAGGTTTTTCATTTTGACTCTGCTCCTTATTATCTGAATGACTGGACAGGTTGCTTAACTTCTGGACTTTAGTTTCATCCTCTGTAAAAGGATGAAGATTTTACTAAATAATCTCTAAGGTCCTTTCTAGCTCTAATTCTATGATTTTACTTATGAACTGATACTTCCATAGAAATCTATCAACAGGCACTCGTCGAACTTACTTGAGGTCCTAGGAGGAGAATTTAATCATTGTGGAAAAAATGGAGGAGGTGAGAATGCAATCCCAGTGACTACACAGTTAATGAAGATTGATGTTTCATATACAAATGTTCGCTCAATCACCCAACTTCTATGAGCATATATTCCTTCATCTGTTAAATAAGGAGAATAATAACAAGCACCTTGCCTCCGTTGGAAGGTCACTGTGAATATCAAATTAGATCATATCTATAAAGAACAAAGCTCTAACCAAAAAACAAACAAACAAAAAAACCAGGCACTCATCAAGTGCCTCTCATATTCCAGGCACTGTTCTAGGCACAAAGACAAAAATGAAACAACTCTCGCCCTCAAGGAGCTCACATATGATCTGAATGAATTTCAAAGTCCTAGACATACCCCATCTCATTTAATAATAACTGTCCTCCCCCCATCTTAGTGACATCAAAGTTTCCTTCCTACAGGCCAGAGTCTACCACCTTCAGTTTTTCTGTTACTTAAACTTTGAAAAATAGTTTTAAATGCTTCATTTACCATCAAGTTGTTGTTACTTTCTGATGAGTTCTGAAGCTACTTAAAAAGCTACTTTCAGTTAGCCAGTTACCCTACACCCTTGGGGATTTCTCTCAAGCTAAAAGAGCTTTTAAAAAAAGTTATCCAAGGCTACAGCTCATCTCCCTTTGCCCCTGGCAATTCATTTCGCATTCAGAAGTTGGTTTTGGTGTGGCATAGATATACTAATTAACAGCATTTTTATCCATCCATTTTTTTCCATCTTTCGCTCTATCCCAATTAATCCATACTCATTTAGGCAGCTTTCCACCGATTGAATTTGCAAGTTTGCATTTTTAAAAAGTTTAATGATCGTGTTCTTTTTGTACCTGCCAAATTACCAATGTTCTTTGCAAAGAAAAACTTTTCTCTAGGTATTTTTAACTGCACATTGATTTTTTAAAAAATTATACTGACTGTAAAATGGGTTTTTTCCTTCTATTTTTGGATGGATTTTTATCTTTAGTTATTGTCTACATTTTTCAATTTGATTTAGCTTAACTTTACAATTCTTACCTAAGTTCCACCAAGAAATCTTTTGATGAAAGAATGGTATATAGGAGCTTAGAATTGGGGAAGTTCATGTAATGCGAGCTGATGATACCTGTCAATAAGAAGACCAGCTAAAAAGATGTGATCCATCATCATCTTCACTGCCCCAAAATATATGCTGAATGTTGATGAAGCTAGAAATGCATTGATAAACACCTCCTCTTTCCCCATAGGATGGATAAAGAAAATCCTAACGATACTGTCTTTTATCTCTTTATCAAGATGATGACAGTAATGGAGAGGGCCTTAAGTCACAAGATTATTAATTGGCAGGACTTGAGCTGGGAGTGATATATAGCAGAAAGAGCACTGGTTCTTGAGTCAGGACCTGGGTTCAAATTTGATGTTCATCAGCTGTCTGACCTACAAAAATGCAGAGTTTTCCTAAGCTTCAATTTCCTCATCTGTAAAATGACTAGGTTCGAGTAGACTTTCTCTAAGATCCTTTCCAGTTCAATTCCTGTGATTCCATAGGAAGGAATGCCAAGGTACTAGATTTGTTGAGGGTTTGTATTCTCGTTATTGTTCATCCTTTGTTCTCAAAGAGGACCAATAACTTCAGGAGAATGCTGTCTTGACTTGCAAGTGAACTGGATTTAAGTGAGGCAGAGCTATGCAAAGTCATCAGCCTCACTCTCTCCTCCAGAGTCATCAGAGTCCAATGGCAAGTCAAGATGACTGGCAATGGCCCCTGCATGTATAGGACACTATGGCCCTTTTAAGCTAAGGTCTTAGATTGTCTGAGGCAACACCTATTCATTAATTAAAGGGTAGGTGGTGGCCATCTCTAGTTGTTCTGATCTATATCTGGCCATTAGATCCAGATGGCTCTGGAGAAGAAAGCAAAGGTGGTAACATTGCACAGCCCTCCCTCACTTAAATCCAATTCACTTGAGAGTCATAGCATCATCTTCTAATGTTATGGTTCTCTTCAAGAATGAAGGATAAACAACAACAACAAAGGCTAGGTAAGAATTGAGGCAAAAGATGATCTAGTTTGCCTTTACAAGAGAGTCAACCTGGGAGGGGAAGACCCTCAAAGTTTCTGTAGAGAACCCAGGAATTCCAGCACCTGGGGCAAATTCAGTAGTGGACAGGAGGAGGCTCACTACAGCATTCTTAAGTCTAGGGATCATGGGAATCCCACAAGACCCCAGGTCAGCTGGCATATAAGGGACAATTCATCTTAATGGGTAGGCAAGGGTCCAGGAGAGGGTTGGGACAGCCAGAATGGTAATCCAGGGGGATGGAAAAGTACCCCTAGGAAAAAGAAGCACAAATCTGAAATAGTATTGTCTGGGCCAAACCTTCAGCTGCCCAGTGCTCAGTTCAGAGTCTGGAAGTATCCTAGGATAGTCTTTTCTACCCTTCTCATTTCACTTCCTCTTTTGCTCTCTCTTCTTTGGGTTGATGTCAGGATATGGTGATGTTACAAACCCAGGGTTAGTAATGACGGGAAATGAAAAGAAAGATGGTGTGAATGGTAAGTAAGTATGGTCTGGGTAACTGTAGTTGAAGAAGTTATTTTTAGTTCTTACCCAAACACCTGACTCTTTCTATCCCTTTCCCACTCCCCACTTCAAGTATTGCCACTAGGCACAACCTTTGTGGTGGTTTGGCAAATACAAACAAGATGGTCAGATGCCAGCACCTGCTAAATGAGAAGTTCAGACAATCTCTTGATACGATTGGATTTTTAAAATCTGTTCTTATTTTCTTTTGGGAGGTATGACATCTGAAGTTGTGTCTATATACAACATGGATTAATTGAAATAATCTCCATCATGAAGAGTATGGCATAGAAGGATCAGTGGACCAAACTGAGGATGTCCCCCCTGGAGAAGACAAGAGTCAGAGGGCCATGATGGCCCTATCATCAAACAGCTTAAGGGCAACCCTGGGAAAGAGACTGGACTTGGTCTACTCCAACCAAAAGGGTCAAATTAGGAGGAACAATGGGCAGAAACTGTTGAGAGGCGGAAGTTGGCTCGATGTTAAAGAAACAACTATCCTATCATTGATCCTACAGTAGATGCCTTAGGAGGGACTTGGTTTTCCTCCATAGGAGATCTTTAAGCAAAGGCTGGAGGAACCCTTGTTGCATTTAGTATAGAGGATTGGTGTAAAGGTACTGTTTGATCTACGTTGGCTCCAAAGCCTTCCTTCTCTAGGATTCTGTGATGCTCGGTCAATTAACAGGCATTTATTAAGAGCTGACTTTGTGTCCAGGGGCTAAGGACACAAAAACAAAAATGAAACGGTCCCTACCCTCAAGGAGCTTTTATTCTAGTGGGCAGTTAGGTGGTACAGTGGATAAAGCATTGGGCCTGGAGGCAAGAAAACCTGAGTTCAAATTTTGCTTCAGACACTTCCTACCTATATGACCTTAGGCAAATCACTTAAGCTCTGTTTGCCTCGGTTTCCACATCAGTAAAATAGGACTAGTAACAGCAATTATTTTGCAGGCCTGTGGATCACATAATAATTGTAAATGATTAGCACAAAGTAAGTAGCTATTATTATTATTACCGAGGAGATACAATAGGCTCACAAAGAAAAGCAATCTAGATAGCTATAATATGACATATAGAAAATGAGCAAAAGGCTTGTAGTGGTATGAGGCTTACTGGGGTGAGAGAAATCTGAGCATCTTTGCCTTCTTCCTCTTTGGCTGTAGCTGAGTAATGCCATTTGTATTACTGTACACTTGGCACTATGTAGTTCAACTGGATTCAAAAACTATTTATTATTTATCACTGTGATCAAACCCATCTACATGACCTGTGAGAAAGGCACCGTGTTGCAGTGCAAGGGGGTGGCCTCAGAGTCACCAGCATTTGGTCTCTGACACTGACTAGCTGTTGACTCTGGCTTTTGGGCTGGTGATACTTGTAATCCCTACCTCTGGAGTTGCTGTGAGTACGATTTGTAAATCTTGTAAAATGTACGCTGTAAACAGGACTCATGATAATACAAAGAGTGGCCTAATTGACAAAATAGAGGCAGTTTAGCATGTAGTGTATAGCATGCCAAGCTTGGTGTTAGGAAGACCTGGGTTGAAATCCTGCCCCTGCCACTTGCCATGTGTGTCATTTAACCTCTATGTACCTCAGGCCATCCCCCAGGACTCATCTAGGTTGTGGGAAACTGACTCTTAATCTCAATCAGGAGCTCTCCACATTGATGAAATCCCAGCTCTCATAATCAATAAGGCCCCCACAGGTGCACTGATGGTTCTTACATAGCTCTTCCACTGAGCACTTGGGTTCTATGCCTCTGGGTAAATGGAGATGGTGATTATACCAATAAAAGAATTAAAAAAAAAAAACAGGTGATAGTGCCAGAAATATTGAAGTCAAGGTTTGCCCTGGATAAACTACCTGTTGATAATCTGCCCATAACTATTGAACATTGGCTGCAATGATTATTTTGTTCTTGCAAAGGAGCCAGAATGATTAAATTATGTTTTACTACATATAAATACATACTGGGTTCAGCTAATTTTTAAAATGTCCTAAAAAGAATGAAATGTCAACACAGTTCTTTCTGGGGGACACTCGAAATGAGATTGTTTGTTTGTTTGTTTGTACCAAGTAAAAGAATCCATAATAGGGATACTGTCTTCCTAAGAAAGACTCCACTTGTCTCAACAACGCGGCTTTTATATTTTCACTCAGGGATTCGCCGCCCAAGCAATCCTCTTACTCAAAACACACTAGAAATAAAATAACTATTCTTTTTTTTCTAAGATTAAAAAACAGTGATTTCCCAAGAAAATCCATAAATTGATAATTTGTTTCCTAAGTATAAAAAAGGAAAATGGATGTTTACAGAAGATTACAAATATTGAATCAGTGTGTCATTAAATCAATTACTCCATCTGATTAGCTTTCCAGTAACACTTGGAATAGAGAGAGCATTTTTGGCAGGGTACAATGGAGCTGGCAGTCCAAAGCTCTAAGCATTAACAGCTATTCAGAAAGAGAGAGTCTTTGACTTAGTATACCGAACAAGGATTCTGGAATCTAATTACTTCCGCTAGTAAACCCTACCATTTTTCTTCCCACTGATTTATCTGTTTCACAGCATGGGCTCAATTAATTTATTCTTGGTAAGAGGCATATAAATTCATATTATCATTATAAATATTTTGAAATAGTTAACAAGTTCTGCAATACTCTGTGAACTTGCTGGCCTCTGAGATTTGAACATGCGCACACAAAGATTTCCGCTAGAACACAGAGTATATCGTAGGTGCTCCATAAATACATGATATGTATGGATGTGCCATAAATACTTGGTAACTGTAGGATGGGATAAGTGGGTGACAGCAGAACTTTGTAAGGGATGGAAACAGGAAGGGAAAGAAGTCAGAGACTTTACTACATCCATTGATTAAACAAGACAGGTGGGTTCAATTTCAAATGGGAGGCAGAAAACCCTAGGATTATAAAGGATCAAGTCTATCAGATAAGGATAATTGAATATTTGTCAATAGGTTGAGGGTGGGAGCTGTAACCCTTGGATATTATCTATATAAATAGCTCCCAGCAGGTAAACCCCCTCCACTGGTACAGATCAGCAAACTCCTTGGCAGCTTCACCTCTTAGAGTATTATCTGGAGAGCTGAAGAGGTTAAGTAATTTGCCTGAGTTCACATGGCTAACAGATATCAGAAATAAGATTTAACCCAGGTCTTCCTGAGTTCTGAGGCTAGCCCTTTTACCACTATTCCCACAAAGACACTCACTGCAATGGTACAATACAGAATCAAGTACTACTTAAGTGTTTATGCCAGACACTGTGCAAAGTCCTGGAGATACAAAGAAAAGGAAAAATTGCTTCTGTTTTCAAGGTGCTTACATTCTAATGAACATATTATGAGCATACATATATGTATATGAATACATGTATATAATTTGTGTACATACATGTACATATATATAGATGGCATGCATGGTATTATATATTTGAAAAATGTGTGTATTGATACATGTATATATATATATATATATATATATATATATATATATATATATATCTCAGAACATAACAAGATTAATGTGGAAAGTAACTTTAGAAAGGATGGCACTAGTAGGTGGGGGTACCAGGAAAGATCTCCTGGAGGAAGTGGTGCATGAGCTGAAGAAGCCAGGAAACTTTCGAGTTGGAAGTTGGGAAGAAGTGCAATCCTAGCATAGAGAAGAGTTGGTGCAAAGGCATGGAGGTGGGAAGCAAATGGGCCAGTATGGATCCCAAAACAAGTGCAGGGAAGTATAATGTATGGAAATGGAAGAGGCTAAGTTGGGATAAGCCAACTGAATGACTCTCTTTGATCCTAAACATAACAGGGATACGTTTCAGTTTATTGAGAGGGAGGAGAGTGAGATGTGGTCAGATCTACACTTTAGGAAAATCACTTTGGAAACTTAGTGAAGGATCCGCTGGAGTGGTGGAAAGATGCGAGGCAAATTGAATTGGCAAATTAAAATGAATATACCACAAAACCAGCAAATAAGATTGAGACTAACCAGAAATTATCACAATAGTCAAGGTGAAAAGTGTGCAGGTAGTGGCTGTGGGAATAGAGAGAAGGGAATTTATCTAAGAAATACTGATGAGAATAAAATCCCAAGATTTCACAACTGATTAGATCTACTGGGTGAGGCAGAGAAAGGAGTAAAAGACAACAACTGAATTTCCAAGCCTGGATGAATGTAAAGATTGTGGTGGAAGGAAGGAAGGAAGGAAGGAAGGAAGGAAGGAAAGTGAAAGAAAAGTTCAGAAGAGGGGAGGGTTCCAGGTGCTTATCAAGGAATTTTTCTTTTCTTGCTGCTTCCACTATGGCCATTTTGAGCTATGAAGTCACTGAAGTAGTGCTTCTATTTCTCCTAGAGATATGACACCAGGAAATGAAAATTAGAGAACTAGTATCTTACTGAACATATATACACCCTCCAGCTCTCGTAGGTAACTAGATGACTAGGTGCAAAGTGGGACTTCAGCCACAGGCAACTGTTGGCACAAGGAAGAAGAAAAAAGCGAAAGATTCAAAGAATATGGCACATAGATCTAGAAATCTACATCCATTGCTATGTCTTCCTACTCATCGATGTATACATTTATTTTGCAGGTAAGTCACATAAATTCCTCTTAACCTTTACAAATTGGCCTTGCAGAATCAAGCTTATCTTGTGGTCACTGAATATATAAAGTGCTCTCCCTCTGAGCAAAATAGCTTGCTGTTCAATTTTAGTTGTAGTTTTGGCCAGACTTGCATAGCTTTATATTTTCTTACCTCTATTAGCTGAGGAATATAGAGCCCAAAGCTCACAACTGTGCCTTTTAGTTCCAATTATGGATAGAGGAAGAAGGAGCAAGGGAACACTGAACAGAACTGGCATGAGAAAGAGGGAGAGCTTTTTCTGTGGTACTTTTACCAGTCTTTTTATGATTTCAATCTGATTCACTGGTCTCATGTTATTTTTGTTTTACTTTACCAATTCAGTTAAGAGGATTGTGGTAACTTCAGACACAGTTACAGAGATAGAGACAAATCTACATTTTACTAAATGGAATACACCTAAAGGGTTATAGTCAACAGATATTGTTTTGGGGCGGTAATGGAATAAGCATTTTAGAGAGCATTTAGGGTTTCTCACTTTACAGACAAGGTCCAAGTCACACAGGTGGTGAGTAGAGGAGTTTAGATTCTTACACAGGTCTTCTTACTGCAAAGTCATTGCTCTTTACATTATAATATGCTAAGGATAAGAAGTTGGGGGAAGGCTTGTAGGGCAAGGAGCAGCATAGTGGTTCTAGGAGTGAGGCTATAGAAGAAAGGAAAAGAAAAAAGAAAAATTAATCATCTCTGACATGCCTATAGGCTTTCTCTGTCATGGGCACTCTGGCTTTTCACTCTGCCACTTGGTGATCTCACTAGCTTCCATAGGTCCAACTGTCATCTCTATCTATGCAGAGGATTCCCAGATGGCTATATTCAGCCCTAATCTCTCTCCTGAGCTTCAGTCTCATATCACCAGCTGCCTATTGGACATTTCAATTAGATAATCCAAAGACAGAGACATCTCAAATTAAAAATGTCTAAAACAAAACTAAAACAAGCCCTCCCCTCTTCTATTACTGTCAAAAGCACCCCCATCTTTCCAGTCACCCTAGTTCACAAATTCAAGTATCATTCTCAACCATTTGCTCTTATTCATTCAGTCAGTGCTCAGATGTTGTTTCTTCCACCTCCACAACATATCTTCCCTATGTCTCTTCCTTTCCATTTATACAACCACACCAATTCAGTTCCTTACTTAATAAATGTTCATTGAATGACTGATCTTTCACTTGGACCATTACAATGGATTCCTAATTCATTCTTCATGCCTATAGCTTTTCCTCACTTCAATACATCTTCCATGCAGGCAGCAAAATTAATTTCCTAATAGAATAGCATTGGTTCACCTGATTGTTGCAAAAATTCTCAATCTAATCTCTATTCTCAAAAAGAAATAAAGGAAGTATTTTTACTAATATTTTGGTGGGAAAATCTGGGTAGGTTTGGTCCTGAACTGTGATTGTACCAGTGCAGGAAAATCTTTGCAGTCACTCAGTCAACTAGATTTTATTAAACACCTACTACATTCCAGGCACAGTGCTAAGCTCTGGCAAGACAAAGAAGGACAAAAGACAGTCCCCTCTTTCAAATAACTCATAATCTAATGGGGGAATACAGTATGCAAACAACTATGTGCAAACAAGATATACACAGGATAAACTGTAGATAATCAGCAGAGGAAAGACACTAGCATTAAGGGAGATGGGGAAAGGCTTCTTGCAGAAGGTAGAACTTTAGTTGAGGGGCAGCTATGTTGAAGCAGTGAATAGAGGATCAGCCCTGGATTTAGGAGGACCTGAGTTCAAATCCAGCCTCAGAAACTTAACACTTACTAGCAGTGTGACATTGGGCAAGTCACTTAACCCCAATTGCCCTACTTTCCCCCCTCCAAAAAAAAAAGTGCTTCAGTTGAGACTGGCAAGAAGCCAGTCAGGGAAGGTAAGAGGCAGAATGAGGAGTGAGAGTTTCAGGCATCAAGACAGTGAAAAGTCCCAGAGTGGGGGAGATGGAGTGTCTTCTGTGGGGAGCAGCATGAAAACTAGTGTCACTAGTTTGCAAAGTATGTGATTGGGTATAAGGTATAAGAAGACCGAAAAAGCAGGAAGAGGTCAGGCTACGAAGGGCTTTAAAAACCAAATAGGATCTTACGTTCGATCCAGAAGACACCTGGGCACTGGAGCTTATGGAGTAAGGGGGTGATATGCTCAGATCACTACTTTAGGCAGGTCGATGAGGGAGGATAGAGCAGAGGAGGCAAGACTAGAGTAGAAAAAAGGAAACCAAACCAGTTAGCTATTAAAACAGTCCAGGAGTGAAGTGATGAGGGCCTGTGCTAAGGTCTTCCAGAGGTGCTTATCAGCATCCCTTCTGGAAATCATGTTCTTAGAGAGTGAAAATAAGGGACATGCCCATGGTATCACAGTGTGTGTGTGTGTGTGTGTGTGTGTGTGTGTGTGTGTGTGTGTGTGACAGAGACAGAGAAGGACAGAAGGACAGAGAGACAGAGAAAGAAAAAAAGAGAGACAGAGAAGTTGAAAGTCAGGTTTTGAACTCAGGTCTTCCTGTCTAAAGGCTAGCCCCAAATCCACTATACCGCATTGCCTCTAACTTTTGAATAGGTGATTAATAATATCCTCACTTTTCTTTTGAAGTATTCTAAGTACTCAGACACAGAAGACTTTTTAAAAAAATGCTTAGGGCATTCTAACAATTTCAGAACTAGGAAAAATCATCAAGTGCAAAATCTTCCTTTTACAAAGAAGCAAACTCAGGCTGGAATGGACTTTCTAAAGGCCACAAAGGTAGTTAGTTATCAGTGAAGTTAGGACAAAAAGGGAATATGCACGTATTCCCCACAATAGATTTGGTAATCTATAGCAAGTCTTTCCTCTGCTCATCACTTACTATTATTATGATGCAAAATTGAAAAATAATAATTCACAGTGGTACAGAAGATCAATTTTATTTTACCCCAAATTAAGATGACCTTATAGTCACACAGAACACTCTTGCTGTGCATGATAAATATGCAAAGGCTATTATATGTGTGTGTTTTTTAAATAATATCAGCAGCATGAGGAATTACTTAATCAAAATCAGAATTAGAATTCCAATTGGTCAGATCCAATTCCATTTTTTTATCATTCATGCATGTGTTCAAGCATGTAGACTGATGAGCATGCAGACATAAATGCAACTTCTAACAAACCATTTAGGTGTACAAAAGAAGAAAATGTTGTATTTTATGTGAAAATTAAAATATTAATAAGCATATTTTGATTAAACATCCAAAAGATGAGTTTCATTTTTCTTATTACCGTATGTACTCACTGTTCCTTCTCCAACAGTATAGCTCCATATTTTTTTTAACTGTGTGCAAGATGATATTATATTAAGGGAGAAGATAAATTGTTGATTTAATGTGGAATTTCTCTGATGTAGCTGAAGAAACATGAGAAAGGCTCATGCACATTTTGTACAACTCATGAATAAGTGCGATCTAGGCACTGCTGTAGAGATGGAAAACCTCTGTTCCTCAAGATGGAAAGATGATGGGATTTTGAATCAGAGGACAAAAAGATCTGCTATTTTTGACCTGTGTGACCTTGGACAACTCATTGAACCTCTCTGCTTCCTCACCTGTGTAATGAGGGACTGGACTAGATGACTTCCAAGGCCCTCTTTGAGCTCCAGATCTATGATGAAGATTGTAGGATACCAAGGGTGTCCTGGAAAGGGGAAATGTACACAGGACACACCTTTAAGTTTAATTTCTGTTATTAACATTTTCCTCATCACTTTTTAAAAGCCTAGGCAAATAAGACAATCAATCAAGCCTCAATTTGTAGTTTGCTGATTCCCAATGTGTAAGTGATCAGACTGAAAATTTAACAACCAAGAGTCATTTGAGTAATCCCATTCTGTCGACTGTAGCTGTAGGGAAGAGAACAGTTATTCCCCTTATAAAGTGCTAGGCTGATACCACATAGAGTGTACACTCTTAAGGTTTAAGGATTAGAATACTTAAAGAGCTATAAAAAAGCTGGTTAATTATCTACCTACCATTTCAAAGAATCTCAAACAACAGCCATCGACAAGTGAACAGTAGAGTTTGACCTCCAATTAACATTTCTCTATAGTTTTATTTGACAAACTCCAAACTTCAGGATCTCTTGTATCTGCCTCCCCTGTGCCATCAGCCCAGTAAATGAAAGCTTAAGACCCCCAGGCCTTCCTCTACATCTACCAGAGGCTTCTGCAATTAAACTATGAGCTCCTACGAGATAGCAGGACTGGTTTTTTCCCCTTTGTGTCTTCAGTGCTTGGCACAAAGTAATTAACAAATGCTTTTTATTCATTTATTCTTCTCTCTTCAGTTCTCTCCTCCTGCTTCCCTTCCTCTTTTTCCTTATTTTCCTTAGACTTTTTACTCTAGTTGTTCTTATCTTTGACCCTGCCATCCCTTCTCCCACTCTGTCCCTCTGTTTCTTTTTTTCTGCCCTCCATATTTGATTTTCCCCATGTCCTTTTTTTCTTTATTTGTCTACCTGTATATGCTCTCCCACTCTTTCCCTCACTGTACCCCACCTCAACTGAAACTGAAGTATATCTTTACATTTTTATAATGATTACTGAAGAAAGTTTTGTGCTTCCTTGTTCTTAATTTTAAAATCTGGTAAATTGAACGATTTGTTTCTTTTTACAAATATTCACACTCTTCTTTTCCCTTAAAAAAAAACCAAGCTGCTTTTTATCTGTGGTCCTTCATTGATTTTTTTCCTTGGGGTCAGTGACTCTAAGTAGAAAAAAAAGTTTCTTTGTCCTTCTCCTAGCTGGACATAAGGAATATCTCTGTGCATTGATTTTTCAATCACTGTCATGTGTTGAGATCAAAATGCAGTCAAGAAATCTATGAGGACTCATTTTTTTCAATGCTTTTACAACTATTAATACCTAGGGCAATTCTCTGCTCTGACCTTGAGATCAGAACCAATGGGACCTGAAGCCACACTGAAGTTCTTCATTTGGCCCCTTTCCCTTTACTTCCATCCCACCCTTCCCTACACACCCATCCTCAAAGGAGAAGTTCAAGTGACTCCTGAATGATTTCAGAAGAAATTTTCCTCAGTCTTTCATTTATCTAGAAAGGTAGAATCCAGTTGAATCACCAAATATTATTCATGTTCCTGTGTCACATATTAGTTTATAAATGGACTAATGGATGTTTCAAGGACACGTCTCTCTCATTGCAATAGCAAAACAAGGAATTGATTTGACTGACACCACTAATCGGTCCATTTACCTAATAAAAATAAATGAATTGATCTATTTACTTGATATCATCAAAAAAGAAATACTAAACATTTATTAAATATTAAAATTAAGTATTAAATATTTCTTAAAACAATTATCCACTGGCTGCCAAAATTGTCTTGTCCGCACCCCTATGGGTTTCTCCATAAACATCCATCTCTTATCTGGCCAAACTCCTTCATTTTACAGATGAGGCCCTATGCGGTAAGGTGACTTTCACAAGGTAGCCAACTGTCAAAACCAGGACTGGGCCTCAGGTTTACTGATGCCCAGTGGAAGTATTCCATCTATGGAGGAAGGAACTGGCTCAATGGAGAGACTGCTGAACTTGCTGGGGAGAAGAGGGTGATGGTGAGAACTAATTTCAAATCCAAACTTTGCCACTTACTATCTCTGTGACTCTGGACAAGCCATTGATCTCTCAAGTGCTCAGTTTCCTCATCTGTAAAATGAAGAGGTTAGATTGCAACCTCAGTCATCTCTGCAAGCTCTGTCTCTGATTCTATGAGTCTACAAACCCATACTTCTGGGAGAGGGAGGGGGAAGGCTTGGATGGAGGCAGCAGACTCATCCATTGCAACAGAGGGGAGGAGACAAAAAAAGGTTCTTCTATGCTCCTCTGAGATTCTAGCAGCTGCTGGCACAGTGGAGAGGGTGCTGGGCCTCCAGTCAGGAAGCAGTGAGTTCAAATCCAGCCTTAGATACTTACTGGCTCTGCGACTCTGAGTAAATCACTTAACTTCTACCTATCTCAGTCTCCTCAACTGTTAAACAGAATAATAATAGCACTCACCTCACAAAGTCGTTGTGAAGATCAAATGAGACAATATTTATAAAGCACTTAGCACAGTTCTGGGCATATAGTAAGTACTTTAGCAATGTTAGACAGTAGTAAGTAGTAATAGCAGTGGTAGTAGTACTAGTACTAGTGGTAGTAGTACTACTAGTGGTGGTGGTAGTAGTAATAATAGAATTAGCCACTAGTAGTAGTAGTAGTAATATTAATAGTAGTAGTAGCAGTAGTAGTAGTAATGGTAATAATAGTAGTAGTAGTAGTGACGGTAATAATAGTAGTAGTGCTAGTAGTAGTGGTAGTAGTAATAATAGCAGTGGTAATAGTAGTAAAAAGTGCATAGCACAATGCTTGGCATATAGGTGCTATATAAACATTCCCTCTCTCTTTCCCATCTGTTTCTCATGATAGACACACGGGCTTATGGGAAGCAAATTAGTCAAGTTCACTCATTATAGGAAAACAACAAATACAACTGCTTGAATCTTTCTTTTTCAGATGGTTATGTTAGCATCTGCAAGAAAGCCACATTACATTTTATAAAAAAAAAATCTAACTATCCTCTATATTCTTCCAGTGATATTTATATGTTTGACAGTAATTGCAGAAAGGCTCTGGAGGTGGTAGGAGGATGCTAAAGCCAGGCTCTAGTATACAGTAACATTTCCACCTCTCATAGCTTTGATAATTTCTCTGATTGCAAACTCAGGTAAATGCCCATCAGGAAATGAATCAGTCATCTATTCTCTACCCTCTTCCCCCCCCCACCAAAAAAAGACCAAGAAAGTCAAGAGCACAAAGTTACTTTTATTCCCTCAGTGTCACAGCTGAAAATGTTGAGAAGTCTGTAAATCCTATATTCCTTCTGCAACTTATCACATTTGCAACACACAAGCAAACACTGAAGCATAAAGCCTAACTATGCAAATGTAACACATCAGGTATATCAAGGAAAGACTATGTTGCTATTGGATTTGTAACTTTGTAAATGCCTTGTTCTGCATCTTTAAAATTCTCACTACTAGACTGAAATTCCTGCCCATCTTTCCCCTACGTAAATTTCTTCCATACTTAGAATTAATGCTGGATTGAAAAGGAGGGACACATACTAATCAGAGAGGCAGGGGTGAAAGGAAATGACAATTAATCCCTCAGTCTCTTATGACTTTCTAACATAGTCAGTCCCTCCACACTCGCCAAGTCAATCTGCTCACCATCTGCTGCAGAAAACTTACCAATTCTCACCTCTGCTCCTCTGCTCCCACCATTCATCCCATCTACGATGTCTTCTTCCTCATCTCCCTGTCAATTCACATCTGTTTCTTCTTCAAGCCTTGGGGAAATTCATCATACGTATCCCACCTCCTCCAGGAAGTCTCCTAAGATAAATCCCCTCACAATGATTATTCTTTGACCCCCTATAATCATAAAAATGATACCTTTAATTTATACTAGATAACTTTGCAACTGAAGCAAAATGACAATTACTGGATGATCGATTAATATTTGTGACAGGGAGCATATTAAATTTAGGCCCACTTCATGATCTGTAGATTTTGTATATTGTATATACATAGTACATGGGGAGCTCTATATAATCAATGCTTCTGGTATATTTAAGTCTTCTTTCATAAGGCCCTTACAACTCAAATGTTTTATGATTATGACTTTGAAACACTCATATACTTAGCAATTCTATTTTGTATGGGAATACATGTCTCATCCCCCCTTAAAAAGTATAGTTCTGTAATGTTAATGTTTTAAGATCTTCCTCACCCATTAGTAGGCCTCATATGGAGGCCATTAAGAGAAGCTTGCTTAGGGGAGGCTTGCTTGTAGGAAGGCTTTCACACCTTTTGCTAATTTCTAATTTGGTATATACTCTGAGTTGGTATTTTGTTTTGGGGGCTCACTTATGAGAAGGCTCTTGTGATTCCCTGGTCAAGATTCTGAATGGCCATTTGTTCAGAGCTCCCTGACTGCTCAGAAGTAAAGGCTCTCTTGATTCAGGGATGTATGTAAAGTGTATAGTTGATTCAGGTAGTCAGAGCCCCATCTGTTGATCTTTGTTTCTCTGCTTGTATTTTCTCTGAAGTTCAAGGTGCTTTTCCCCCTGAACCAAGTGAATGATATGTGTGTAAGTGAGAGAGAGAGAGAGAGAGGGAGAAATTAAAGATTGAAGTAAGACTGTTGATTCCTTTAAAGTTGCTTTCCTTTAGAAAAACAGATAAAAGAACTTGTGCTAGCAGCCATCCTGGGTATGCTAAGATGCTTGTTGTTACATCTACTTAAGGACAGACACCTCATCTTAATCTCAATTATAACTTCTTTCAATGCCTCCTAATATAGGTATAAAAATTATTTCTTTGAAACTGTTGAATAGCCCTTCATAAAGGGGGCAACATGATGCAATGGAGAAAGGGTTGTCAAAAGACTTGGGTTCCGCTATGGCCAAAGTGCTATAAAACTGTGCATACCCTTGATCCAGCAATATCACTGCTAGATCTATATCCCACCCCCACCCCCACCCCCCAAAAAGGAAAAGGACCTATTTATACAAAATATTTATAGCAGCTCTTTCTGTGGTGGCTAAGAGTTAGAAGTCAAGAGATGCTCAGCAATTGGAGAATGGCTAAACAAGCTGTGGTAAATGATTGTAATGGAATATTACTGTGCTGCAAGAAATGACAAGAAGGATGATTTCAGAGAAACCTGGAAAGAGCTAATGAACTGATGCACAGTGAAATGAAAAGAAGCAGGAGAATGCTGGACACAGTAACAGCATATTATTTGATGAAGAACTGTGAATGATTTAGCTATTCTCAGTGATACAATGATCCAAGACAATCCCAAATGACTAATGATGAAGCATACTATCTGCCTCCAGAGAAAGAACAGATAGTTTGAATAGACTGAAGCATGCTATTTTTCATTTTCTTTCTTTCATTTTTTTCTTTTATTCAAGTCTTCCAGTACAAAATGACTAATATAAAAATGTTTACATAATTGCACACATATAACCTGATTGCTTACCATGGGGGGTGGGGTGGGGAGGGAGGGATAGAATTTAGAACTCAAAACTTCAAATAAAATGTTTTTTAAAAAGAGAGACCAGGGTTCTAGTCATGACCATTCCATCAGCTTGCTATGTTACAGTTACTGAATGGCTGAGTTTTCTCATGAGTAGAACAGTCTCTGAAATGCTTCCCAGCTCCACAAGTCTATATATCATTTCATCCCTGCTTTCCCCATCCAGCTAGACTTTAACATCTTTGATATTAGAAACTATGCCTTGTGGTTCTTTTGAATTCCCACATCACTCTTTCCTGGTTCTCCTCTGACCTCTCTGATCATTCTTTCTCTGTCTCCTTTGCCTCTTCCCTCAGGGTTCTGTCCTGGTCTCTTCTCTTCTCCCTCTATATTACTTCACTTAGTGATCTCATCAGCTCCCATGTATTTAATTACCATCTCTATGCTGGTGATTCTCAAATCTACCTGTTCTGCCCTCATCTCTCTGCTGACCTTTCATCTCTTTCAGATATCTTGAACTGAATGTCCAGTAGATAGCTAAAACTCATGATATCCACAACAGGACTTTCCCCCTAAATCCTCCCCACACCATCTTCCCAGTTCCTCAGGTTCACAACCTAGGCATTATCCTGAGTTCCTCAGTGTCTCTCACTACCCCTGTATCTAATACCAAGGCCTGCCAGTTTCATCTTTGTACCATCTCTTTTACATTCCCCTTTCTCCACTCTGACACTGCTACCACCCTAGTGTGGGTACTCATCACCTCACACTTGGATTATTATAATAACCTGCTGGTGAGTCTGCCTGCCTTAAGTCCATCTCCACTCCAATCCATCCTTCATCCAGTCACTAGTGACTTTCCTAAAATGTAGGTCCACTGGTGTCATGTACCACCCCCAACTCCGATGGCTTCCTATTGCCTCCAGAAGCAAATATAAAATGTTCCATTTGACATTCAAAGACCTTCATGACTGAGCCCCCTCCCACCTTTCTAGTCTTCCTTGCTCCTAAATACATACTCTCCAACCCAGTGACATTGACGTCCTGGCCATTCCATGAACAAGATACTCCATTTCTTGACTCTGATAATTTTCTCTGACTGCCTACCCCATGCCTAGAATATTCTCTTTTCTTCACTCTGACTGCTGACCTCCCTGGCTTTTTTTAAAAGTCTCAACTAAAATCTCACCTTTTACAGGAATTCTTCCCTAGCTCCTCTCAATTCCAGAGCTTTCCCTCTATGATTTCCTATTTATAATGTATATAGATTGCTTTGTATATATTGGTTTGTATATTATCTCTCCCACTAGATTGTAAGCTCCTAGGGGACAGGTACTGTCTTTTGCCTCTTTTTGTATCCCCAGGATACACAGTGCTGAAGCACATAGTAGGTACATAATAAACATTTATTATTGACACTGGGAATGTAATAAGAAAAATAAACTATGTGCTTTTATTAAAACTTTTTGAAACAAGTTTTCCTTTTTTAAAGCAAGCTCATATAATTCCTGATCCATGATTAGTGAGAAATTATATTCTCTAAGTATCAGAACACAACAACAATCTGTTACTTCTTCAGTGTATGCAACTCTCTATACCAAACAAATTGAGATCCATCTATGATTTAGTATCTAAGTCCAAGGGGGTTGCCTTGTGACACATACAGGTTAAGTGACTTGCTTTTATACAAGAGAGATGTATTAAAGCATAGAGATAGTAAATGTTAGATAGGATTTGAACTCAGATATTCCTAACTCTGATCCCAACACTACGTGCACTATGGCAAGTTGCTGTTATTCTATAAGTGACAGGGTATAATAATAGGCAATTATTTAATATAATGTAAACAAATCTGAAAACTGTGATTTCCGAGTTCAATGAGAACCATTCAGAAATACCATGCAAATGAAGATATATTTAAGTACTTTTATAAAAGAATGTGTTACTTTCTTAGCCAATGATAAGAACAGCAAAACTTCCAAGAGTTCCATAAAAAGCAGAGGTCAGATGGGGATAGCCATTGACCAGGCATGTTGTAGAAGAGATTCCCACTTCTGGCAGAAGACTAAGCTGAATTGATGCCTAACATCCCTTCAAACTTCTAGGAAGGAGGTTAAGAGTCTTATGGTAAGGATGAGGACACACAGTTCTAAGAAGGAAGTGATGAGAATAACCCCTTGCTAAAAAATAAATAGGAGAGATAAATAAGATGCAATCTCTATAAGGGTTGCTTTATATATATTTCTTTCCATATTGTCTCTCCCATTAGATTATAAGATCCTTGAAGTACAGGACTGTCTTTTGGCTCTTTTTATATCCCTAGTGCTCAGCACAATGCCTGACCCATAACAGGTATGTGATAAATGTTGACTGATTGATGAAAACTTTGCTGCTCACCAAGAGTTACCATACAATTTCCAAATATTTGGACCTGGGATACAAGTATTCTTATAAGGAACTCCATCAAGAGTTTTTGTTGGTTTATTTAAATTTAATTAAATTCCCTGCCTCACTCCATCCCCCAAATGAGAATGTGGCTCCTAGAAGATACAGTATTTCATATAGAAAAGCAAGCGTAGTATCAGCCAACCTACACTGGAATAACACTGTCTTTAAAACACACAAGATAGGATCCATTTCAATCAGTGTCCTCATAAAAGGGGGGAGCAATGAAGCATCAAGTTGCAATTATTCTCCTCTTCATTTGGGTAGTGTGAATTCCCCTGCCAAAAGATGTCACCCCTGGGAAGAAAAACGAATGCACCTGCCAATATGGAAGAATCCTCAGCATCACCTCTACTCTCTCTCGCTGGCAATTATACAATGAAAGTAACCACTAAATAGGCAATGTCAAATAATTAAAGCTTTAAGACTTCCTTTCCCCTTTGATGCAAGCCCCAGAATCCAAAGATCCTCTTGGGTGAAAGAGAAAATCATTTGTGTACATCATTTTGTCTTATCATAGTTTTCCAGCTGCCCATGGGAGGCTGCTCACTAAGCCATTTCAGGAGAGTTGGGAGGAGGGATGGTGAGACAGCATCTCAGGCAAGCACCAATTTAAAAATTCTCTAACCATTTAAAACTCATGTTATGCAATGCTGCATTATGAGAGAAATCTTCCTTTGTCTTTTTTTACAAGGGCGAGGGGGAGGAAAACCCTCCCTTTCCCCAACTGCACAGTATTTCTATAAT
Organism: Pseudochirops cupreus; assembly: GCA_028627135.1. Taxonomy (NCBI): domain Eukaryota; kingdom Metazoa; phylum Chordata; class Mammalia; order Diprotodontia; family Pseudocheiridae; genus Pseudochirops; species Pseudochirops cupreus. The sequence continues at coordinate 535,189,914 of CM053581.1, forward strand.
ACTGCAAGCATTTATGCAAGATCCATACCTCTCTGTCCATCATTTATTCATATTCAGAATTCTAGTGTATGGCTTAGACTGAGAATAATACAGCCATCTTTTTTTGCCTTGCTCCTTTTTTTGTGTTTCTTATCCTGAATCTCTGTTTGTGGCTCCAGCTAGATAAGTCTTCATATTCAATAGAAGACCTCTTTTACATGCTTCTAGACTCTCCTTCTCTACTAATGCCACACAGTTTAAAAGCTGAAACCACCCAAGCCTTGCTTGATTAGTCTTCAAAATATTACAGGAAAATAGAGTATTTTAAACATAGCATTACCAGATATGCTTTATTGTCAGTTTAACTCACCACACTTTACAGTGCCAACCTCCTCTCCTTACCCCCAGGACCATTCAGATGTGACTATAAGCAAACTCCTCTTCCCAGGGACCAAAGATGTTCCTTCAGAAATCCTGAAGCTACAGGAAGCTTTGCCTTTGGGCAATATTATGCTCAGGGACAGGAATCTGGTTGTCCAATGAAAGTCAGGTAACAATGGTTTGCCAGGAAATATATATGGTGTGGGGGCCTTTCTAAAAGTTTTGTTTGAGTACTGTGGTTTGAAGTATAAATTCTGGGCTCCCAAGAAAAAATGCCCTAGGGCCCCTATCTCCTTTATTATGTGTAAAACAAACATTTTCAATGAGGGCCATTAAGAGGACCCATAAAATATATGGCATCTGGCATTTTCAATTACTCTTGGAGTTGGAGAATTTAAACTTTTGCCACCATTTACATGAAAAAGACATTTTTTGGAATATGGAACAGATCAGTTCTAAGCCTACACAATTGGAATGTTCCATTTCACATGTTTTAACTTAGCTTTATCCTAGTTATGAAATCAATTAACAAGCATTTATTAAGTAACTTTATATGCTAGGCACTGTGGATGTAAATATGAGGAAAATATTCAAAAAGAGCTAAATGCATCCAAGCTCCTAATTGAAGACATAAATAAAAGACTAGAAATATGTATATATTTTCTTACTTTGTGGGGCTGTCTTTACTTCAGTTTATATGAATAGGCCTAAGGATAAAATGTAAAAATTCCCACTAAGTATTTTAATTTGATGAAAAGGTTGATTTTTTTCTTTAATTTTAATTCGTTCTGATTTTTTATGTCTCCTCCTTATAGACTACATTACAAAAGCCATGTGGGTGGAGAGGAGGAGGACTCTTCTCTTGCCTGGATTCTCCTAGCTTCAGGAAAGCTTTGGCAACTTAGAAGAGGAAAATAAAACCTTGACCCTCAGGGGCCATCTGATTTATCCCTTTCTTTTTAAAAGCCATCTATAAATTTAGGAGTCAAAGCAGAACTGGATTTTTTTCACACTTCACTCTGATTCCTCTTGATTAAATCTGACCCTCTAAGTGATTTTTTAGGTTTTCTACTAAATGATTTAAAACAGCAGAACTAAAGGCAGCAACTATTTTTGTTCATGCATATCCTTGCAAAAGTAGAGAAACATGATACTCTGCAAATAATGGTTCATTTCATATGAAACTTCACTGAGGGAGCCTGAATAGCTAATAACATAGGAAAATTCCAAAGATGGGGTTATTATTCCTGCTTTGAAAGAGGGGGAAATAAGTGGTCTGTGAAATTAAAAATTGGGTTATCTTGTCCATATACATGAGATGGCATGGGCTTGTGGGAAGAACACAGGACTAGGATGCAGTTACAGACGTATGTTCAAATCCCACCTCTGATGCTTGCCAGCTGAGTGACCTTGGGCAAGTCATAACCTCTCTGTAAAAATGGGCATAAAGAAGATCTGCCTCACAGAATTATTGAGAGAACTGAACAAGGTGAGCTATACAATCAAGTGGTTTGCAGCTTGGTGTTGTTCAATTGTTTTGAGTCATGTCCGATTCTTTGTGACCCCATTTGGGCTTGTGGGAGATGACTCACAGTGAAGTTTCCCCATTCTGAACATTCTATTAGATTCTGATTTCTTCCTTATGCTTTGTAACTAAGTTCAGTATTCCAGGGTTGTTACTGAGCTTGCTTAGTAAGCCTCATGTTATCTAACAAAATTAGAGTCTCATTAGTAATAATTATGGTAATGGATTGGGATTGCTTTGTGCTGATTAGTTAGCATTAGTAAGAAGATTGTGAGCTTGCCTTACCATCCATTGGTAAGGTGGGACAGGGTTTGGAGGTGGGGCTAGATTATGATACAAGAAATCTGTGAGCTTCTGCAACTTGTACTCCTCGGTGGGGACCATTTTAGGTGATCTGGGAGTTCCCTTTCTCAAGAAAGCACAATAAAGACTCCTCTGCTTTTACTACAATTTTCTGAGTCTCCCTGAATTGTTGATAAGGGTCTTCACACACAGGATTTTCTTGGCAAAGATACTGGAGGGGTTTGCCATTTCCTTCTTCAGCTCATTTTACTGATGAGGAAACTGAGGCAAATAGAGTGAAGTGACTTGCCCAGGGTCACAGAGCTAGTAAGTGCCTGAAGCCAGATCTGAACTCAGAAGATGAGCCTTCCTCCCTTCAGGCCTGGTGCTCTATACTGTGCCACATAGCTACCCTGTTTCACAAGCCTGGTCTATATAAATATCAACTATTATTATACACTGCAAAGCCCTTTTTTTTTGGTTGTATCATCTGAGAAGAAATTATTATTTTCTATTATATTAATAACCAATTATTAAATTAGGATTAAGGCTTTTTCTCTCTATTTCCTCATTCAGGGACCAGCTCGTGTAAATCAGTCTGTCTCTGAAGAACTCTGATGATAAATGTGATTTGTCCATATCCTCTAGGGAATGGACTTCTTGATCTTGGCAGGACCCCTACCAAACCAGGAGATCTTGTAGGTAAACAGAATCTAATCTAGACGAAATCCAGCCCCAAAGCATTAAGTCCATATCCTTGCACCTCCATTGGGGTTTAAGGTAACCCAACTCATGAAAGAGAAAACCAACCAGCATGATCTGGGCAGAGATGGATTCCTCCACCTAGATTGCTGGAGGTGGCTGAATCTCATGATCAATGCACAGTCTAAGCAGGAGGAGCTGAAGACTTTTAGCCCACCTCTTCATTATGCCCACCCTCTCATTAACTGTTCACCCATCAGGGATGATTTTACCTGTCAGGGGCACACTCTCCCCTGCCTTTCCCAAAGGTATTTAAGCATTCAGTGATCTCCATGGTCTTGTCTTTTGTTACTAAGACCACTGACCATCAATTTATAGATTATCGATTAGTCAAATTAATACACTGATTATTAATTACCCCAAAACTCTATCTCTTGAGATTTTCATTTGTCACATATCTTTTTACCTTGGGATAAGTATTTCTGGAATATAGTATTCATTTATGATGTAGTGAGTGCTCTAAGTGGCCACTAGAGGACAGAAGCAGAAGAGGAGAATGAACGTCTGGTTCAGAGCCTACCGGGGATACCAGGGCATTTCATTCCTATGTCAAGAATCAGAATTCGGATTGTCAAAGAGACAGACAAACCAACACACCATAAAATCCTTGAAGAGGGTAATGCTTGGAAAAAAAACAAGGTCATAGGACCATCAACTTAGAGCTGTAAGGGACTTTAACATAAGGTTTAACCTGTCTAGTCTAACCTGATCATTTTACAGATGAGGAAACTTACATACATAAAAGTAAAGAGATTTTCCCAAGATCACACAAGTAGTAAGTGGCAAAGCTGTGGTCTGAACTCTGATCTACAGACTCCAAATTCAACATTACTTCCACTGAAGATAAAGTGGAAAAGTGTGTTGGGGTGGGGGGGGGGGAAGAAAAGAATTTGGTTCAGAGTCATATGATCATGGATTTAGAACAAAAACGAATCTGAGAGGTCATCAGGGCCGACCCCCTCATTTTACAACTGAGACAAGTAAGGTCCAGATGTGTCTTTACTCAGGCTGGAATTCAAAGGTGGAATTCAAAACCAGGACTTCAGACTGCAAGACAATTCACAATAGCATGGGATGTTTAATAGCTCCAATAAGTACTGGTCTGACTCTACCTCCTTTTGAGGGGATGAAGAGGGCCTGTAGTCCAGAGATATCTGGAGTTTAGAGAGCCTGAGGGAACTGTCTGGAGCAAGGCATTCTCATTCCTTTCAGATCTTAAGCTATCAGGCCTTAGCTATCTCTTTCTTTCAGTCTACATGAGAAAGCTCTGACACAACAGCCTAGGTAGTGTTGCAATGCAGTCTTCTGCCTGTCTTACTGATTCTATTAGCTATAGTTTGGCAGTTCCTTTTTAAGAGTTCTTCCTAATACCTGGTAATTATTTTTATAGTTCTCCAATAAAGTGTAATTTCAGCAAGACCTAAGTTTTTGGTATCAGTGAAGGCTGAGTGACTGAACAGAATTTACTGATAGAACCATCTTCCTCTGATGCTAGATGACTATATTCTTAACTTTTTGGGAGTAATCAAGTGAACCCCAATTCTTTGGTACCTATGGAAACCTAGACTGCTTTTGCTAGGTCTTGTGGTTTGTGGATAAGCCAAGTGAAGTTCTCAATAAGCAAGAATTTATGTTGCCCAATAGAAATGACCCAGGATCTTGAAGATGAGGGTGTGGGTAGAGTGCTCCCTCATCTGTTTATCTCCATTACTTTGAAAAAGTATAAGGCTAAAGGTAAGAAATGTTAAATTAGCCCAATGATATGAAATGGTAATGGTAAGAAATACCACTATTGTCATCAACAATGACAACTAACATTTATTGAATGGTCTTTGAATTTCAAAGTCAATGAAATTTTTGAGTGTCTCTGCTTGCTGTGGGGAAATTTATCAAGAGAAAAGGAAGGAACCAGTTTAAACTTATTTGGATACATTTTTTAAAAATGCATCATGAAAACAATCCTTCACAATTCTGAACTTGACATGGTAAGCAAAATTAAGTCATTGATCTTTCCATGATTAGGTTCTGTCCAACCATTCCAGTTTTATTTCATACTAATCTTCTTCATACATCCTACTTCCAGCCAAACTCAGCTGCTGGATGTCCCAGATACATTCTCTCTTGCACTTTCATGGATTTACAAAAGTTAGCTACCTATCATGCCTGTTCTATACTCCTTTCTCATCTCTATCCCCCCAAATCCCTCAAGGCCCTGCTCAGGTACTGCCTTCTTCACACCAATAAACATTTATTAAGTGTTTACTATGAGTTGGGAATACAAAATCAAAACAAACAGAAGACCAAGTCCCTGCCCAAAGAAGAGTTTATATTCTTCTTTGAGTATGGGTAATATATACCATGCTGAACTTGGTGTCAAGAAAACCTAGTTCACATCTCACCCCAGAAACTTACCATTTCTGTGAATGTAGGCAAGTCATAACTTCTCCAAGCCTTGGTTTTGTCATCTGTAAAAGTGGGATAATAATAGCTACCTCATGGGTGTGTTATGATTAAATGATATAATAAATGTAAAAAAACTTTGAAAATACTATACAACTCTGAATCATTAAACAGCAGAATATAGCCCTGATTATTTAAGATGAGAGAGAGCAGTAAATATTCGGGGACCAGGAAAAGATTCCTGTAGGAAATGCTACCATTGGCTGAGCCTTAATGGACCCCTGGGATCTGAAGAGATATTTGTGAGGAAAGAGTGTATCGCAGACATGGGGGCAACCTTTGTAAAGTTAAAGAGATAGGAGATGGAATGAGTTCAGGGAAGAGTAAGCATACCATTTTGGCTGGAACTTAGCATTCATGAAGGGAAAAAAAGAAGCAAAATAAGTCTGGAAGGCTGGCTAGAGTCATATTGTGAAGGGCTTTAAGTGCCAAGGCAAGGACTTAGTATTTTATCCCAGAGTCAAGAGAAGGCCACTAACAACTACCAAGAAGGGGAATGATTCAGTCATTACTATGTTTTAGAAGAATTATTTTATTAGCTATGTGGAAGATAAATTAGGAAACTGAGAAAATGTAATGTGGGAGTCTAATTGGGAAGTTGTTATAATAATCTTGGTGAGAGGTGATAAGGGCCCTGACTAGGGTGTTGACTGTATCAGTGGAAAGAGAGGATAGACTGTAAGATATAATGTGGAGGCAGAAACCACAAGATTTGGTAACTAATCAGATCTGTAGAATTAGTGAGAGTCAAGAGTCAAGGCAAACTCTAAGACTACAAACCTGGGTAATGAGACGAATTGTTGTATCTTCAAGAGAAATAAACACATTTGTAAGAGGAGTGAAGTATGTGTGTGTGTGTGTGTGTGTGTGTGTGTGTGTGTGTGCGCGCTCGTGTATAAGAGAGAGAGAGAGAGAGAGAGAGAGAGATAAAGACAGAGGTCAGTTCTGTTTTAGACATGTTGAGTTTATCCTATTGGAAATATCCAATGGGTATTTGGTGATGCAGGGTTGAAGCTCATGAGAGAAATTAGGGCTAAATCTTTTTATCTGAGAATCATATACTTTGATCTGCCTTGAAATGATAACTGAAACTCTGAGGCTGATGGTTATCTAATCAAGACAAAGGGCATAGAAGATAAGATGATATTAGATAGAACTTTGGAGGATACCTATATTTAAGGAATGGGACATGGATGAAGATCGTATAAGGAGGCCAAGAAGGATTAGTCATTCAGGTAGAAGAAAAAATAGGAGACAAAAGTTTCATGAAAACCCAAAGATGCTCTAAGGTGACCCAGAGAAGGGGGTAGACAACAGGGTTAGATGTGGCAAAGAAGTCAAGAAGGATGAAGACTGAAAGAAGTAGAAACAATGAATGTAGACAGTTTTTTTATCTAGGGGTTTTTAACTGCTATAGGAAGAAAATATATAGGATGAGTGTTTGAGGAATAATAAGGATCAAGAGAAGGTTTGTTTGGCTTTTTTTTAAAGTATAGGGAAACCAGTATATTTTTTAGACAGCAAGGAAGTAATCATAGTTCAGGAGATATTAAAGAATAGAAGTAGTAATCAAAGACTATTTAATAAGTACCTATTATTTCTTAAGTTCTAGGGATACAAATATGAAACTGAAACAGCTCCTTCCCCAAGAAGTTTGTATATATTATACATTGAATACATATTCTGTGACACATTATCATATATGATTATAACATATTTGTGGAGTATATTAATAATTTATAATTGTATATTAAATATGTTAATGTTTATATATGAAATCTATAATATGTAATATAGTGTGTAAATATAATAAATTATATGATAGAATACAATATAATATGATATGATATGATGATATGATATGATATGATATGATATAATATGATATAATATGATATGATATGATATGATGATATGATATGATATGATGTGATATGATGTGATATAATATGATATGATATGACAAATAACAATGGCAGAGGCTCTAGGATAGGAATGGGGAACCTGCCGTCTTGAGGTCACATGTGGCCTTCTAGGTCCTTGAGTATAGACTTTTGACTGAGTCCAAATTTTACAGAACAAATCCTTTTATTAAGGGGATTTGCTCTGTGAAGTTTGGATTCAATCAAAGGGCCACACTTGAGGACCTAGAGGACTACATGTGACCTCAAGGCTGCAGGTTCCCCACTCCATGACAAGGAGATGGAATGATCAAAAGGGTTATGGGAAGAGTTATACAGAAACCTCCCTGATCCTCTAGAGCGGCGGTTCTCAACCTGTGGATTGTGATCCCTTTGGGATCAAATGACCTTTTCACAGGGGTCACAGGGGTCACCTAAGACCATAGGAAAACACATATTTCCTATGGTCTTAAGGAACCTCCTTTATCCATCTCCAGGAAGGTCTGCCCACATGCAGACACGCCCACATACAACTAATAAAGGGTCCCGGCATTAGGAAGGTTGAGAACCACTGCTCTAGAATTTATGGGAAGCAATGAGGAATGTGTGTCTCAAGTTCTGAGACTTTTCTTCTTTCATAAAATATCTCCTTCATGCCTTGCATCTACCCTTCTTAGCAGTTGTCTTTACTGATGATTCTAATGACATCCTTACTGTTAAAGACCTTCTCATGAAATGATTTAAATAATAATAATAGGGCACAGTCATAGCGTGCTTTAAGTGCTTCATGGACAGTCTCCATTGATCCTTACAAATGGATCCTCTGTGGAGTAGATGCTACTGTCATTCCCTTTTTTCTGATACGAAAACTAGATACCAGAGAAGTTAAGCCACTTGCATCTGGGGTAAAGCCACTAATTAGGATCTATGGTGGGATTCAATGACCCCAACTGCAGTACTCTTTCCATTACAGTATGCTTTCTCTCAAATCAATAATCAGTTTAAATTTAATGAAGTGCCAATATGTTATTTGAAGTATAGGTTGACTTTGGAGTTTTAATGATGAGTTGTAAAAGACATGTTTGTTGGTTTGTCTGTTTTACCTCGGTTTCCTTAGAACTTAGGATAATTTACATAAGTTATTTTAAAGTTTTCATAATTTTCTGCAGACTTTCCCTCTTACTTTCAAATTTTTTTCTTCCTTGGATTACTGTTCCTGGTAAATATGTTATTAGAAAAATTCACTAGTCACTTCAATTATTCGATGTCAAGTCTTTGACCAATAATACAACATCTAATGATAACGTGATTATGAGAAAATATAATATATCTTATGGCAATCTACTTTCTCATATGGTTTCTAAGCATTAATTTTTTTTAAAGTAAGTACTACTGTAGCAGACTGAAAAATTAACCTAATCCAATCTTATCCATAGTAATCATGAGATACAAAAAGTGAATGGCAAGTTCATCACCCTTCAACATACCTGCAATAATCTAAGGCAAGTTCATTAGTCTCTATATTGCAAGATAAGGAAGGATAGAATATGTCTTCTTGAATGTTTAGGGGGTAAATAAAAGGGCATCATGGCATAATAGAATGACACAGAAGCCAGAGACCTAGATTCTAGTCATGTCTCCAGAGCCTTAACTAGGGCAGAGCAACCAAGGCTTTGTTCCTAGGTGTTGTTCTCCCCATTCAGGCCTTATATTGACCTTCTCACTCCTCTTCAGCATTCTGTGGTGTCTAGACCATGGGAGACCCTAAATCCAAGTCTGAGCATATTTTATGCCATTCCCTCTAGGTGGTATTTGGTTTGGTCCATCACACAACAGTTGTTAATTATAGCTCTGTTTGATGCTGCTGTTAACCAGCTGTGGGACCTGGGAAAATCACTGACTCTCTCCAGGTCTCAGTTTATTCCTCTGTAAAGTGGGGTTTGGGGGTAGATGATGATATTGAAGGTCCTTTTTTTTTAATATTTTTAAAAATATCTATGATTCTATGAAATGTGGGGAAAATCTTTTTACTTTACAACTATGCTTCCAAGCCAATACCAGACATTCAGAAACGGAATCAGACAAGAACACAAAGTGGTGGTCTGTGCAGGCAGAGACAGCCACTGCCACTCAAAATTAATGGAAACTTTCAGTTCTCAATTGGTTCAACTACTCTGTGAAGACATTATAAATGGAAATGGAATTCTGGTAGCCTGAAAGAGTTCATTAAGTTCTCAAGGGTGAGCCCTCTCCTCTGTGGGAACACTCTGTCCCTTGTAAATAGGCTGTCTTGCTGAGTATGTAGCAGGCAAACTCCATGTGGTATGTTAGACCAAGGAGATATCTCATTGTGCCTAACCAAACCACTGCAGTTCCTGTGCCCCAATAACAAGTTCTCTGAGAGCCACAGTTGGTGTGGCATCAGAACCAAGTTTAACTACCCACCTAGCCAGCCCACAGCACAAAGCAAATGAGCAACCAAGAAAAAATGCACGCATAGGCTTCATTTTAAATTCTGCTACAAGTCGATCAATAACTAGAAAATCTATAGTGATGACCAAAAATGAATTAAATGTGGTTTTCAAAGAGTTGGCAAAAAGAAAAAAAATCACATAAATTAAATGTTCAAAATAGTAAAGAATAAAGATAATTCAAATCTAAGATGATTAAGCTGCAATATAAAGAAATCACTATTCTAGGATAAAATACCATTAGCTACGGGCACAATGCTTGCCTCTTTCCTTCCTCCCATGGTGATAGACAGAATCTGTCTTTATTCAATGAAGAACACTGGCAAACCTATCTGTTCAGTCATATGCATCTCCTGGTTGTTGTGAGGTTCAGATGAAATAAAAGTGTGTTATGAAAGTACTTTGTAGACTTCAATGTGCCATAAAAATATCAATTCTTCTTCTCTGCCTTGAATTCAGTCTGGCTAAACATCTCCACCTGAGTGTCTCACTGTCCCTTTAAACTCCACATTTTCAGTACTGAAACTCATCTCCTCCCCTGTCTATATCATGTTCATGGCACCACCTTCCTTCCACTCACCTAGTCTTGACCCCTCACAGTACTCTCCAGCTTTGCTCTTCTCTCACTCCCATTCTGCATCCAATTAGTTGCCAACACTGTCAGATCTTACCTTGGCAAAATTCATTGTCATATCTTTTCTAGACTATGGGACAGCTTCTTAAGTATTCTGTGACTCTAGTTTCCTTACTACATCTCCAATGTCACCCTTCACCCAGCTGCCAAAATAATCTTCCTTGAGTACAGGTCTAAGCATGCCATTCCCCTGCCTGAAAATTTTTAGTGTTTTAACTTATTACCAAGACAATACAGCATGGTAGAAAGAGTGCTAGGTTGGGAATCAGGAGAGAGAGTTTCAAATCCTGAATAAAATGCTTACTATCTATTTGACCCACTGGTAAGTAACCTCTCTGAGCCTCAGTTTCCTCAGCTCTAAAATGGACACAATACCTGTAGTATTTACCTCAAAGGGTGACTGAGAGGGGAAAATACATGTAAAGCCTTAGTAAATGACCATTTCCAAATTATTTCATAATGCAAATCCCTTTCCCTGGAATTGGACCTAGGTCTATCACTTTCTGAGCTTATTTTGCATTGCATCCCTTTGCAATTCGATATTCCAGACAAACCGGATGATTAAATTATTCCCCAAACTCGTTCTGCCATCTTCCACCTCTATGCATTGCAAGCTGTCCCCCTCACCTGAAGTGCCCTTTCTCTTCATCTCTGCCTACTGAAATCCTCTTCCTTCAAGGCTCAGCAGGTGGCACGTCCTCCAAGAAGCTTTTCCTGGTCTGTTCAGTAGAAAGTATCCTCTCCATCCTCAGATTTTCCTTGAATACTTTTGTCAGAATCTCTCTTTTGCTCCTCTCAAATGCTACCTTGTATTAAGATTATTTGTGTATATCTAGCACCTCTCTTAATAAACTGCAAATTCCTTAAGGGTAGGGACTGTGGCATTTTAAATGTCCATATCCCCAGGACTTAGCACAGGGTCTTGGGCATAGTAGGAATTTAATAAATGTTTGTTAACTTGAATTGAATACCAAAAAAAAAAATTGAGATGTTTTAAGGAATTTCTTGTTAAACTGTGAATTATTAAGATATTGAATGGCATTCGGAAGAAGCCTACTGAAGGAAAAATAGGTCATCATCAAGGTAAATGAAACTCTAATAATTAGGAGAAAGATTCAGGTAAGTGAAATATCAGTGTCTACATACCTACTTGTAGGCTGTTATGCAAAATTGTCGACAATGTGATACAAAATATAAATGCCTTTCCCTAGCATTCTATTATGATATAACAGTAATAGAACCATATCATTCAAATGTTATCATTTGTTGTTATGTATATGTCTCTCTTGCTTATGGTTGCATTTGCACACATACAAGATGAAAATGGAAAAAATGTCTAGAGCTGAGAACGCATCTCTTTAAATAAATTTCATTGTACTCACATGTTCTCTTTACTCTCTACACATAAAATTAACTCAAAGCAGAATGTCTACAATACGGCCTGAAGATTAGTTTCTTTAGGTTGTTTATCACTAACTTCAGGAGTAAATTTCATATTTTGGCCCTCTTAATTAATGTTTCCCCCCCACCTTATTCTGTCCTTCCTTTCCAAATCCTTGTCCTAGAGTTCAATGTAAGTTTCATTCAATGTGTATTGGTTAGCTTGGTGGATTAACATATGATAGTAATTAGGTTAAGGTTATGGAATCAACTGCCAATAGGACTAATTAACATTATTCTTCTAATGCTACAGATGGAACCCTTTAATCCTTCAAGCAACTATCTTATTAGCGGACAAAAGGACACTAGGGGACACAAGCCAGCAGGAAGTGTTGATCGATTAGTAGGTCTCTCACAATGTTAGAAGAAAACATATTGAAAGCATTCATCTTGTTGATCTCTGCCCATATACAAAATCACATTTTTTTTAAGGTCAGACTTGGTCAAGCTGATTTTCCAAGGGAGGAAAAAGGAGAGGCAAAAAGTATTCTGTGTGTCTATTCTTTCAAAATAAAAAGTGAAACATTTGGGCACTCATCCAAATACCACCAAATATCTAAAGGTTTGGTGACATGTTGACAAACAACTAGGGACTATTTTTTTTAACCCATATATTTTAGCTTATAAATTCCCAGCCAAAGAATCACATTAAAAAAAAGAACCATTCAGAAAGTTCACAAGCATCTCTGGGAATGGCACAAAGAAGCACTGGAGCTGGTGTCATGAGACCCAGGTGCAAATCATAGTCCTGTTACTTATTATTTATATGAGCTTGGGAGTATCACTTCACCTCTATGGATATCAATTACTTTCTGTGTAAAACAAGGTGGTCAGATAGATAATCTCGGTTTTAGTCCAGAATTTCTGGACCAACCTTCCCGTTTCTACAGCAGTGGTTCTTAAGCTTTTTGTATCCTGGTTGTTGTTTTTCACTTTATGAAGTCTGAGGAAACCTCTGGGTTCCTTCTCAGAACAATGTCTGGACCCCCTCCCCTTCTCTTCTCACTCTGTACTACTTCACTTGGTGATCTCATCAGCTCCCATAGATTTAATGATCATCTCTATACTGATAATCCTCAAATCTACTTTTCCTGTCCCCATCTCTTTGCTGACCTCCAAACTCACATCTCCAACTGCCTTTCAGACATCTTGAACTTGATGTCCAGTAGACCTCTTCAATTCAATATAGCCAAAAAAGAACTCACTATCTTTACCCTAAAACCTCCCCCATTCCTACCTTCCCTATTATGCTGGAGGGAAACACTGACCACCCTCCCCAGTCCCTCAGACTCACAACCTAGGAGTCAGCCTGGATTCCTCACTATCTCTCACCCCCATATCCAAGCTGTTTCCAAGGCCAGCCAATTTCAACTTTGCAACATCCCCTGAATATGTCCCCTTCCAGCTTCTCCTTAACTTGATGATATTTAGGCGGCCACTAAGGGAAGCCTGTTAAGTCTGAAGGAACAGATAAGCAAAACTTATCTATACAGCAGTTTTCATCTTTCCTAGCAATTGCATTCTAATATTGTCCCTTTGCCTTTCTTTGTAATAAGGGTAAATAATATAGCAGTAAGGAAAACAGAGTGCTGAGAGTAAAAAACAAAATGGAATAAAACATCAAACAAAACCACCGAGATCCAGATGATGACTTGATAGAATCAAATCAAAACACGCCATAGATGTATACAAGAGTGTCTTTCAGTAAAGGCCTCTACAAATACCTCATCATGATGTGGTGCTAACTTTCGGTTCTTGAAGGCCAGTGAGGTACAAGCTCCAGCAGGTCCCACTGAGCTAGCTAAAGATGGAATGGCTCATTCCCATAGGCAAGACCACCATGTGATGGAAATGTTTCAGCCCCAGTCATGTAGTCTATAGGCAGACTTGCAAAAATATCAATGTGAGAAACTCCCTGGTGTGGAAATCCCCTCTACCAGTTTCAACTGGTAACTCACCTATAATTTAAAAAGTGAGGCTGGTGACCTTGTACAACCCTCCCTCACTCAAATCAAGGTCAACTGAAAGTCACGCCATCATCTCCATGACATCATGGTCCTCTTTGAGAACAAAGGACAAATACAATAACAATAATCTCAAAGAACTCCTTGGTAGTATTAAGGATTTCAGTGACTTGCCCATGATCACAGGACTAGTATCTATCCAAAGCAAAATTTGAACCTGGGGTTTCCTAACTTCAAGGCAGACATTCTATCCAATATGCTATCTTTCCTATATATACACACTGTAGACTTGTACAATATACATAACCATCTATGTGTGAATACACATGCATAGCCATGGACTAAAATAATAAAATTAAGATGATGTAAGCATTTCCATGTCTCTGGAGAGAGCATTGGAATTTAGTCACAAAAACTAGGGTTCAAATCCTGGTTCTAATTACTTTGTGTCCATTGGGAAGTGATTCTACTACTCTGAGTCTCAATTTTCTAATCTGAAAATGAGAATGATGTTATAATACTTGCCTGACATAATTGTAAGTATTAAATAAGATAATATATGCCTATATGATGCGTCACAAAAGTTAAAACACATGGGTATAAGTTATTACCAAGACAGTTCTACAGACATGTAACCTAAAGAGTAGTCAACAACACTCCACAAAAGAACAGTCAACAACACTTATTACACCTACAGATACTCAAGATTTAGTGATGTTTATGAGAAACACATACACACAAACACACACAAAAGGGTGCCTTCTTAGTTTTAAAATGCTTTGGCAAAAATAAAAGATGAAAAATAAAAAATATATTTCATATTATCATGTCTTCTACAATTTTGGTCCTATTCCTTCCTCCCACACGCATATCATAAAAAAAATGAATTCTGATCTTTCATTATTTGGAATAGACTAGAGTTAAGAAGCAGGGGGCAAATCTGAAGGCAAATAAGAGATCTGTAACAAGGTATATATTTATCAATTTTAGAATAAATAAACAAACATTAGTACTTAGTTTATACTTCTCTTATACATTCATAATAATCTGCTATATATTGCTTACTGTATGTTATAGTTGAGCGTGCACTATTCTCCATTTAGATTGCATCCTCTTTGAGATCAATTTCCCACAATACTTAGCATAGTGCCCTGAACCTAGCAGTCAGTTTAAAAAATATTTGTTGAATTGAGCCTATTAGAATCCTTCTCATTTCAAGCTGCAAAGAAGAAAGAACGCTTAAAAATTTCATTTTGCCTACAGCCAGGAGGGGCATTTAATATGACTTGGAACTTGCTCTACTCCAACCTTTCCATTGGTTATGAATGGTCTTTTTGCTGCCCTAAGAGCCTTTGAGAAGATATGCCACTATGTCCTCAAGCCCCTGGGTTTATCTTCATCTTGTTCTGGGCCACATGACATCTCTACTCTCACCCAGGCAGCCCTTTTAAACACTGTAGGGTGGGACAGAAGGGCAAAAAATCTACAAACGCCAGAGCAGATCAGAGATATTTCACTTTGGAGGAGGTCAGAATCAGAAAAGCTATTTCTACTCCCTAGGAAACTAGTGAATTAAGTGTCCAGATGTTTCTCACCACTCTTGTTGCCACAAAGTTTGAGAAAATCTAAAAAGGGGGGGGGGCATTTCTAATCACCTTGGGTGATTAGTTAGGCATTTCAATTTATTTCACAATCACAATGACCTAAATCGGGTTTAGGAAAAAATTAAGTAACAATTTACTTTCCAAAAAATTCACTTCTGTTTATTTCAGCATTTCTTATTATTGCATTTAAAACATATTCTGAAATTTCACAGAAGGAAACAAAACATGTCAAATATTTCAAGTGACTCATAGAAAAAACTGAAACATGTAAAATATTTGTAGTGACTCATAGGTTTAATTCCCCAAACAGAACACCTCCAACTGGAATAAATTGCCTCCTTTTAGTAATCAGATGTCATCTATGGGATATTTTTGGTCAACCAAATAAAAATTCCTAACAACTCTCTTTTCCCCCCTCTATCAGATGCCTGACCAAAAATCCCAGTCTTTTTTTGTTTTATTTTGTTTTTTAGTAAAAATTTGATCACAGCTGCAATCAGAACATTACACTGTCCTAGACAAAGGACAGTCAGAGTTAGACTCTTTAAAACCCAATTTACCCTGACAAGTAAAGTTATTGTTTGAATTACCTTCACCTTAAAAATAACCCTTTTCAAAGGGATTGGTATAATACTCCCAGATATGTCATGGTTAGTGGAAGTAGATGTTGGAGAGAAATTGACAAATTTGAACAACCATATAACACAATCTCATTCAGAGAAAAAATTACTAAGTGGAGGGAGGACCATTTAGTAATTTATGCCTTCCTTCTTTATGTAAGCCAGCAATTTTAGAGAGAACTAAGAATATTTAAGAAATTCTAAAATCCCACATTTCTCTGTCAAAAGAATTTTTTAAAATCTGAAAGTCCAATAACTCAAATGTGTACATTTTTGTTAACTTTTATATGATTAAAATGCCTTTTCCTACATGTGTCATGATGTAGGGGATAAGATCTGGGCTCAGAGCTAGGAACAACTGAGTTCAAGTTCTGCTTTTGACATATTATTGACTGTATGGCCCTGGGCAAATCATTTAACCTTCCAATACTCTAAAACCAGCACCTTTTAAACTCTAGGTTGCAGCAACAGTAAAAGATTTCTGAACGTGCAATGAAAAAATTAATTCAAAATCAAATGCATAACAAATCCAAGGTGTTTTTGGCAGCATTTTCCAGCATCACTTGACTTAAGCTGAAGCCTTGCTTCTGAACACAAAACATGAGCACTTTGCACTGCACATGCCCTCAGGCTACACAGCACCAACTATGCTACCAAAGCACGTAAAGGGGCCCTGAGTGGGAAAAGTTCAAGAAGCCCTGCTCTAAACTGCTGTCTAAGCCTTTAAGTTCAAAATAAAGCCTTAACCTTCCTTTGTAGGAGGAGCTTCCTCTTCTGGAAACTGCCTATTTTGCTAAAAGCCAGGAGGGGCATTTAGTATTTCTTAGAACCTGCTCTACTCTTACTCCTAACAAGTCCTGCCACTATCCCTATCCTAAAATTCCTCTAATGAATGAATATTAAAATTGGCTTAACTTTGTTTGACCTGAAAAGAGAAAAAAGGTCTAAAGGAAAATGTCAGTCTCTCTTTAGGTTGGGGCTTTTACAGGCTGAAGACTAAATTGCCTGTGTCAGGTTGAGCCTCCAACTGGAAAATGTGGCTTTTGCTTGACAACAGCTACCAAGTGTATGATGGAACGGATTGGATAGATCAGCAGCAGAGAGAGAGAGAAAAGTACCGAGAGCTCATTAGACATCATTGTACAAAAAAGACACATGATTTAACAATCATTACCTCTGCTTCCTTTATTCAAAGCTTAGTGCAGGTGCAACCTCTTACCTAAAAAGCCTTTCTAGATCCCCCTAATTATTAGTGTTTTCTTCCTACAGACCTTTCCCTGGATGTATGATGGTCTCCAATACCATCAGTATATCACCATGAAAGAGTGACCGAGTCATTGGTTTGATGAAGAGAACTGACTATAGTCAAGTATAAATCAGGCTCAAGGCATGTGACAAAGGAATGTGACAAAGATGGCTTGGGTCAAGTGTATTCACTTGAAGAGGCAAGTCAAGCTGCATGAAAACACTATAATGGGAATTGCAGGGCAGTTAGCTGGCTAATAGTCTGCAATGAGACTCATTCTTATATGACATGGCATTCTTTTAATAGCTATTATGTCTTGGTGAAACCTATTTTAAGAAACGCTGATATAAGATAACTCTAACTTGTAAAACAAACAAATCAGAGATAAACATTTACAGTCCAAAATGATTCTTCACTTTTCCAAAATTATTGTCTCTAGGTTCCTTTAAATAGAAAGCTCTCATAGGACAGCTAAAATGTAGGTCGGCTTAAAAGGAATCTATTTACAAGCAACTTTTCAGGAACCTCATCTATTGCATAGGGTAAGGCATGTTTCTGGTCTTAAGTACTATCTACTCCTCTCCTGACCCAATGCTGCTTAAATATTTCACTTGCCCTCTAGTGGTTCAGTTTGCAAAGATGAAGATATTTCATGGTGGTCACTCAGAAGAGATTTTCTATTTACTTCAAGTCTAGCAAACTCATTTTAAAAAACGAAGTCCATGAAACATTTCATAACTATTGATATTTTCCCCAGTCTGAATGTGGTACAGATGTATTTCATATTACAATCTGAGAGAAAATTTCACAAGGGGTCAACTGAATATAAAGTTGTAAATCTATCATAAATGTGCTTGGGGCAGGTCAGGTCTGTCCAGAAGTCAGCTTCCAGATAAAAAGGGAAAACCAGTCTAAGTCTCAACTGGATCTTCAAATTTGTCCATCTGGTTGGAATTTAGACTTACTTCAATCAGTCAACAAGCATTTATTAAGTGCCTACCACATGCCAAGCACTCAGTTCCAACTATAAAAAGAAAGGAGAAAATAGTATCTGCCCTCAAGAAGCTCCCATCCTATTAGGTATCTGGTAAATGTAGTTTAAAACACAGTTACCAGAAGCCAATCCATTTTCCAATTTTTGGCCATTTTTAGGTTGAGTTTAGAAGGTAAGTTGTCTAGAAACCATCATGTGAGTTTATAGAAGCAATACATCTTTACATTAAAATTATTTCTATCAAATAATGGAAGCCCTTATTCAACAATGATATTTTTTGTAAGCTAGACACTCAGTGCTCCAAAGGATCGTCTATTCGTTATTTCTACAAATTAGCCTTTAATAATCAGAAAGCATATTATTATTAGCCTGAAAACTATTAGGTCAATAAACTCATTTAATTAATATGTTCTAACAAAAGGCAGCTATGCATAAAGATATTTGCAAGCCTCATAAATGGTTCTTCCTGCCTCATTTTACTTGCTAATAGGAAAACATCACTTATTTCTTTTAAAATTAGTTCCTTTCATCAATACTGAATTTCATTAAAAATAACATCTAATAAATGTGACCACTTACTGATATCTTGGTTAGGTTTATTTATACGTGCATGTAGTTCAGCATTTCTAACTGAAGCTGGTCATTTCTTATTAATGATATATGTATTTTTTGCAATAATTCATTCAAGAAGACCTTGGTTGGAAATCCCAGCTCTGCAACTTACTATCACTGTGAAACTGATCAAATCCCAAAACCTGCTGAAGCCTCAGCTTCCTCATGTGTCAAATGAAAGGTCCCTTGAAGCTGTGGATCTCGGATCCTTGGAATTAACACTTATGATACACCTACTCCAAGCGAGGGACTATTCTAGGCACTGATCATAAATGGGCCCTGCCCTCAAGAGGCTTACCATCTAGTAGGGGAGAAAAGGAAATGCAAAATAACACAAGATTTGAAGGGGGAAAGGTGTAGGGTTTCAGAGAAGGATTGATAAATGATTTAGTCTTGGGGAAGGGGAGGGGATGGACCTAAAGGATATGAAGTGGTTGTGTGTGGGGGGGATGGGAAATAATGCATACACTGGAAGCATTAGAGATAGCATGGTATACTGCATAGAATGCTACACAA
>CM053581.1:535225348-535243717 GCA_028627135.1 Pseudochirops cupreus
TATATATATATATATATATATATATATATATATATATACATATATATAAACATATCACATACATACACACATATATGTCTAAACTGCTTGTTACAGACAGAGAGACAGAGATAGAGGCCGAGACCAAGAGAGACACGCAGAGTCAAAGATGATAGACCTATAACCTCAGTATCTACTAGCACATAGTAGAGGTTTAATAAACACTTGTTGCTTGATCTTACAAGTCACTTCATCTTTCTGGATCTCAGTTTCTTCATCCATAAAATAAGGGAGTTGGGAATTATGACTACAGAAAAGGATGATAGTTCCAAAGAAGTTTCCTGATTCTCCGATTCTATGTTTTTCTATCTTTTGGAGGCTCTGTGGTTCTATAAACATCCTTCTATTCTACTTAGAGTTTCAAGCTTTTTGATCCATTAAAGAAAAAAGTACAATTCTCATCTGTTATGAGGGTTACTCCCGTCTAAATGTACGATTTTGTTATTTCTTTAGGAAGGATGGAAATAAGTATTCATGAAATGCCTACTACATGCCAGGCATCTGAGATAAACAGCACTCTACTCACTGTACCGCCTAACTGCCCAAATAACAAAAATAATGGTAGCTAGCCTTTGTTTAGTGCCTACTACGTGCCAGGCACTGTGCTAAGTACTTTGCAAAAATTATCTCAATTGACCCTCACAACAACCTTGCAAGGGAGGTGCTATTAATATCCCCATTTTACAGTTGAAGAAACTGAGGCAAAGAGAGGTTGAGTGACTTTTCCAAGGTCTCAAAGTTAGTGTAGACAGAGGATTTAAATTCAGGTTTTCCTGACTCCAGGCTCAGCAAGTTATCTACTGTACCACCTAGCTGTCTTTAAATAACCCAGGACAATTAGAGGGGGTGGTCAGGAAAGGGGGCAATGAGGCAAAGTTCATTCTTTAGTTTAAAAATCCTAGAGTTTGGCTTAGCTTTAGTAATGTTTCATTTACAAAGACTTACTAACATAATTATTAAAAGTAAAAGAATTCTTCTAAGAAAGCAACTGACATTTAGACACTGCTTTACATACATAACCTCATTTGACCCTCATAATAACCTTATACAGATTATGAAGTCGATGCTCAGATCGGTTGATGGCTTGTTCATGGTCAGACAACTATGTTTATGTTTTTGTTCCTGTTCAGTCGTGTCTGACTCTTCATGACCCCACATTTGGGGATTTCCTGGCAAAGATACTGGAGTGGTTTGTCATTTCCTTCTCCAGCTCCTTTTACTGATGAGGAAACTGAGGCAAACAGGGTTATGGGACTTCCCCAAGGTCATACAGCTAGTAAGCATCTGCTAGTAAGTGTCTGAGGCAGGATTTGAACTTAGGAAGATGAGTCTTGTAGATTTCAGGTCTGGTGCTCTATCCACTGCACCACCCAGCTGCTCTTAGACAACTCTTAAGCAGCAGTATGAGAACCCAGTTTTCTATGACCTGGAAGTCAGTGCTCTTTCCACTGTGCTCTGCCGCCTTCCATGTGTTCCACTGAAAACAGGGTAGAGCTTTGAATGTCTTTAAACTTCTACAGAACAACTAATATTGCAGACTGGGGTTTTGTTTCTTCACTAAACATCAATAATTTGCAATGATTACGCAGGATGCAGTATCTAAAAAAAAGTGTTTCCTTGTATGAGCAGTCAGTATTCTAAATGCCTCACTAACACATGTAACTCCAAATATTTTCATTTTGTAGATTGAAAAAAGCAGGGAGGATTCAGAAAATATGAAGCATCCTCAAATTACATACATCAGAACAGGATCAGGAATTCTACTCAGATAACTCTTTCTCCAAACTCTTTGCCCAAACCCCTGGATAGAGTATTTTATTTTCATCATCTACTGATAACCACCGTCAAAGGTGTTACCAGATGACTAGAAATTGTGTAGAACAAGGTCTGGGATTCTTAAACTGGCATCAATGAATTTTTAAAAATTGATAACTACATTTCAATATATTTGATTTCCTTTGTAATCCTATGTATTTTCTGAATTTTAAAATATTCTTCTGAGAAGGGCTTCACAGGCTTCATCAGTCTAACAAAAGAGTCCCTGATACCAAAAAAATTTGAGAACCCCTGAGAAGGAAAAAAAAGTCCTGAATGATAACGGAAGGTCTAGGTAAAAATCAAACTATTAAATGACTATACAAATACTCCTTATCACTCTCAGTAACTGAGACTAAGATTCATTATGGGCATACAGCATCACTGATTCAAAGTCAGATGGGATTTCAGAAGCCATTTAGTCTAAACCCTACACTCTCCATTTCACAGATGTGGACACTGATGCAGTGAGGTTAAGTAACTTGGTCAAGCTCACAAAAGTGGGATTTAAGCCTATACTTGCTGGGACTCCACTGTCAGTTTTCTGATGTACTTTGGATATAGTGCTTAATTTACATGGAAGAAATTCATAGGAGCATTTTAATCTATTTTAAGATAATCTTTTCATTTTTTAAAGTACCATTAACTATGGGAAATTACATATAAAACAAGAATATTGTGATTAAAAGTTTGAAGGAATTTCATTTTGTATCACAATGCAAAGAATTATGCCCTAACACCCTCCCCTCAAGATTGTATGCTCTATTACAGAATCTGGATTAATGTCTGGCACAGAGTAGGCACTTTAAAAGCATTTATTACTGAATTGGTAACCACTAACCCTGGAATTTCTCTCTTATCATCTTGTTTCTTTAATCCAAGATAATTCACAGAATTATAGAACCTCAAAGAAGGAAGAAACCCTTAGGGGTTCTTTAGTCCAATTCCTTACCAATGCATACCTTTCCCTTAGACTATTAGTATATGCATTCAGTCAACAAGTAATTAAACCCATTTTATACGCAAAAGATAGTCACCATATTATTTCTCTCTCCAACATGTAAGGCAGCTGTGTTCCTGGCCCTCTAAGATGCCATGGTCTGAACATTCCTAATCCTTTCCAACATCCTCCTCTACGTCCTTCTCCTCTTCTTCTACTTAATGTTTCATAGACACATACACTTAATGGTACAGATTAGACTGTGAAAGTCTCCCAGTGTGATCAAAGACAAAATCTGATCATTTTCCTTAAAAAGTTAAGGGCCTTACTAATAATACCCAGGTGTTGACTGTTGACTATAAACTGTTTCTGAGTTGTTTAGGCTCACTTATGAAATATCCGTTCTTACTGTAGGAGGAGTATGATTTCACTAGTTTTAAAGACTTTGCCATAAAGAAACAGGTGAACACACTGTGCATGATGAATTACTATCTGTTGTTCATTTTTTTTTGAGGTTAAGAACTGCTATTTAAATTAACTCTGCTCAAGTGGGAATCGACATTTGGAGGCAAAGGCTGAAGTTCCCATGAGGTCTATGATCTGATAACAGAGATCATTCGATTCTTTTAAAGAAGGTGCCCTAGTAGCATTTCTCAAGGAGGAACGAACTTTTCCTACCCACCTTGGGTCCTCCCGTGCATGCAGAGGTCTCAGTATGAGGCAGCATGATGGAAGGTGGAGGCCATGGGAGGCAGGGCAGCTGACTTTAAACTTTTTCCCATCAGAAGTTTGGTTAATCCAACCTACCCGCTGGCACGGGAGCGCCAACAGATAAGACGAAAATTTGCTCTGAGTAGCAAAGCTGCACTAGGCAGAGGTGGGTCTCGCTGGAGCAGACACAGTCACCATACAGCAGATCGCTTGGAAGCTGACTTACCCTCAACCTCCACAACTCGGGTGCGCGCACGCGAGCACAAAAAGACACACAGGCACCCACGAACACGAACAAACGAACATACACACACATGTTCACTACCAGCACACTTTTGAGAAGAATCCTCTGGACGTTCAGCCGTATCTCTCCCGAAGCTCTTAGCTGAGCTGCACATCCCTCGGAACCCCACAGATGTGGAGCACCCCAAGTACACTCAACTGCGCCTGCAGCCACCCCGCTCCCTCCTCCTCCAGTCTTGCCGAACTTCCCCCCGAGCCTTTCCCAGGAGCGCCTCAAGCTGCCCACTTCAGCCTCACCCCCCACCCCCTCCCGAGGTCGAACTCCAGCCTTCCCTACCCCTCAGCCTCTTGGCTACTCAGGCGGAGCCACCTCCTTCCAAGTCCTATTCTCGCTCTTTTACAAGCAGGAAAGAGCTTTCTCGTAGGTCGGTGTCCACACAAAACGCAGAGGCTATCCCCATCTCCCCACCTCCGAGAGTCGCCAGCTCTTCACTCCGAGGGAGGGGGCACCCCAAGGTCACCAGGTGAAGTGTGACTCTTTCAAACTCACCATCTCACCTTTGCCAGTTCAGCTCAGCCCTTCCAGCACATCCTCCCCTCCCCCCTCACATTCTTCGGAATCTCCTGCTCCCCACTTCCCTTCCTCTATCATCCCCCCAACGTCCCTACTCGCCTTTCCCTCACTCCCCCGAAGTTCTCTTTTTGCACCCTCCCTCGGTTCCTTTTGGGGAGTGAAAAGAGGAGACTTGCCTCCTACTTTCCACTGACTCCAGAGGAGGAGATGGCAAACGAAGGCAAACTTCTGGTGCCACTTACCTAAGGTTTTGCTCCGAGCTGCCGCCCCTTAGGCATGCAGTGCCTCGCCTCCCTCCCCGGTGACTTCACTTTGAAGAAATGAGCCCGGTGTGCGGGCATCACCCACAGCAGCCGCGGCTGCTAAATGCACAGGGTGCCCCCTTTGAGAGGAGGTGACAGTGCTGGCTTATGCAGCCGCGGACGCAGCCGCCGCCTCTTCTGGGCTCTAGTCCCTCCCCGAGTCCGGGTTTGGCAGCAGAAGCCCCGGCAGGTGTAGCAAGAAAGAGCAGCTCCGCGCCGCCCGGGGCTATTGCGCAGGGTGCCCCGCGCCCCGCTTCGCGGCTTGCCTGTTTTTCTCGGAGTTGCAGTTTCAGTTCATGCCAGGACTGCAGCACCAGCTCCGACCTCTTCCGGAAACGACTTTCAGTTCACCTGGTCCGCCGGCTGGAGCAGCGCAAAGCCGGGCTCACGGGCAGGCGGCATGGCACAGGGTGCAGTGGGACGGGCGGGAGGAGGAGCGGGAGGCGGCAGGAGCCGTGACTGCGCCTCCAGCTTCCTCTCCAAGGAGCGCGCAGCCTTCTCCAGACGCTCTCCTCGGGACTGCAGTCCTGACGTCACCCCCCGCCCCCCCGCGGAGGAGATGGGAGGCGGGTAGGGTGGAGTGTGAGTGTGTGAGTGTGTGCGTATGTATGTGTGTGTGCGTGTGAGTGTGTGTCTATCTGTGGTGGGGGCGGAAGGGGGGGTGGAGAAAGGAGTTCGAAACAGCAGCTGGAGCTGGAAAAAAGCCACTGGATCTAAAGAGGGAGAGCTACCGAAACAGCAGGGGGGCGGCGACTTCAAATTTGGGGTGCGCGAGCGGGGGACTCGTCAGAGTGAAATTGAGAAGGAAGGAGATGGAAGAAGCAAACCGGGGTGGAGGAGCAGCCGGAGTTAGGGACGCACTTCATCACAAAGTTAGGGCATGAAACTACTGCGTGCTTTGCTTAGCTCCATTTACTAGCATAGGGGAGCGATGGAGGGGTGGAAGAGGGGTTGGTAGCAAACGTCTAGTTGCGGGTGGGAGCGGGCGGGAGGTTGCAGGCTTAATAAAAAGTGATGAGACAGACGGAGGGGGTGGAGAGCCATTGCCAGTGCAGAGCATCACCAGGCTCTCTCAGCCTCTTCCCTTTGCCCCACAATGTCCCCTAGAGGATGCAAGCTTGTATACGCAAAGGGCACCCCTAAACCCCTCGGAGCCTGGCGATTAGTCCAGCTCCAGAGTAGCTGTTGTCCAAAAGCAAAAGTGGCCGTTACCCTGACATCCTCCCAGACTGTCACCTATACGCTCCACCCCTCCCCAGGGTGAGCCATTAGGGGTCATCTGTGGCTCCAAAGGAAAGACAACTCAGGTATGGGTCCGAGCTGAATCCAGCCTCGCTGCCAAACACAGCTACCCGTGGTTTTGCAGCCCAGCTCGGCAGATACTGAGCCCAAGGGGAAGCACAGGGAGGCGGGCAGAGAGAGGTACCAGGGTCATCAGACTTAGGAGCCGAGCAGAGAGAGAGCTGGCAGCACCTCAGGTCACAAATTGGGGTTCTTCCCTTCCTCTTTCCTCTCCTCCACCCCCCCCTTCCCCCAGCTCCTGCACCTTCCAGACTGCTCTAGGGATCGAAAAATTAAATAGCCTCCTCCCTCCTTAAGACCACCCAGTGTGGGGTTTTCTGAAGCTGCTTTGGGGAAACCCCCGCCCCAAAAAAGAGGCGCCGGAGGTCTCGACTAGGCTCGACATGGCTAAAAGTTGTCCTCTTCGCTGTAACCCGACTAGCTGTGGGCGCCGGGCGCAGCACAGCCCTCTGTCCCGGCCTCCCTTCCCCAAAGCGCGGCTGTCCCGCTAGCTCGCCCAGGCGTGGGGTGGGCGCTGCCTGCCAAAGCTGACTCCTCTCACGTCGTCTGGAATAGGTAATAAGCGCCAGAGCTCGCTGTCAATTTCACTTGTCAGCTGCGCAGCGCCAGCCGCTCTGCAGTGACTGCCGGAGCCGCTGCCAGCAATTTTGCCCCCGTCAGGTGGCCGCGGTTTTTAACTGCGATTTTCATTTCTACCTGATTCCAGAAGTCTCTGTCTTTAGCGGGATGCTTACTCATTTTGTAAAGCTCCTATGGGCGTGCTGGGGAGGGGTGGGAAGAGGGAGAGAGTAGAGTTTAGCCCAGGAAACCCTTTCACTTCTAAAATAGTTTTAACTTTTTAAAGTTACTTGGAAGAATAGCAGAGAAACTTACTGAAGCAGCACAAAGTTTCTCGGTCATCTTCTGTCTCAAATCCAGAGCACTGCAAACATTAACAAAACATCAGCGGACACATCTGCATGGACGTCTGCTGGAAGGTGAAATGGCCGCTTTCTTCCTCACAATCTCTTTGGCTGCGAGAGGGATACCTGAGGAAAGGAGATAGAAATTCTGAACCAAACTATAAAAGTGGATATTTTTGCCTGTAGGGTGAATGTTAAAAGTACATCCATAAATCATCGAGCTAAACGTCCCAATTAGGATAATACAGTGTCAGATTAGGAAATTAGGCCATCAACCTCTAGTTCCCCTCTTTTCCTCTGGCAGATATCTTTAAAGACTAACAGATCCACAACCCCGCTGTCATCGTTCATGAATTATATAACCAGAATCCTACTGAACATGCACTTTCAGAAACAGTAATGACTTTGTAGCAAGACTCCTGAACATGCTAATTCTGGTTAGCAGGGTGGAATTAAAGTCTCTGACAAATAGACAGCTAAAAAAAAATAGTAAAAATGGCATATATTAAATAAATGAGCCTCCTAAATATCCTAAATCTGACTTAGCAGCATATTAATTATATCACATATATGTATATTAATTATATTAAATATTTTATATTTTTCTGTATACACACAGATAATCAAACCTAAAACCTAGTTTTCCCTATCTCTGTCAAACTATGACCAGCAGTATTGTTTGTACTTCTAAACATGCATGAAAGAAAGATCACTCCTTAATAAAAGCACCAACTCATGATTTTATTATCAAGTTAAATTAACACAAGTGATCCCGTGAAACTCTACAAAAGCTTGAAACATTAACAATTGGTGGTTTTAATAGTGGTAACTTAATGTCAGTGATTTACAACTGATAGGAGATAGGGATAGGGATTGGAGATCTTTGATGTAGGAAACTCCCTCTATCAGTACTCTTTAGGACCTTCTCCACCAATCCTTAAACAATTATTAAGCACTTACTATGTGCCTGGCACTCTGCTAAGTGTTGGGGATATAGAAAGTAGCAATAGATGAGTCTTGCCCTCAAGGAGCTTATATTCTTAGATGAGGGTATCAATTACTGTCATTTAAGTTTGTTGACGTTTTAGTGTTTAAAAAAGTTGGCATTTAGAGGTTTGGTGAGATTTTACAACAGCAGCATTTCACTTATACTTGGACATATAAGTTGCTTAGGAGGAAAAGCAATGCTCCAAGGCATAGCCCTTCTTTTCTCTGGGCTGAGCCCTAAGTCATTGTGAGAAGAAGTAAATTCTAGGCATAATTCCTAACAGCTACAAAAAAGGCTCCTGTGTATCTTTAAGACAATAAATGTTTATTGACAGTCCCAATAAAGGAAATAAATAGTGAGGTGAGGAGAATGTGAAGAAGAGTGTGTGCTCCTTGGGGGTAGGGGCTCTCATTATTTGTCTTTTTATCCCCAGTGCATAGCACACAGCAGTCGTTTAATAAATGCTTGTTGAAAGGCGCAAAGATGATGAAAGTGCCAAGAGTCAGAACCCTGAAGTAGGAAATGAGTAGCCTAGCCTTAACTCCTTGATTAAAAAACAAACAAATCCAAAACAACAACAACACATTCTATCAAAGGATTGCCATTACAGTGCCAGGTATTCATGTTTACAAATAAAGAATATCTCAGGCTGGGATTGGGGAGGGGAATTCTTTTAAGTTATAACACCAGTGACTTTTAATTAAACTGTGCATAGTAAACAAGTTTCTAATCTAAATTCTCCAGCAAATACCTTTGACTAACATCTGTGGCACCCTGTAATTCATTTCCTACTCTTCCAGTCCTCCCCCCAAATCCCAGAGGCTTTTATAGAAGCCAGGGAGTTTCCTTCCATTCTTCTGGGTGTTGCTTCTCATTTTCGATAGAGAGAAAGAAAGATCTTCTTAGGACTTATTCTTTCTGCATGTACCTTACAATATTAACACTGTGTGTGTGTATGTACACATGTGTAATTCAGGGTGATAGTACATAAATTACAATAAAAATATCTCTTGTATTTTGTAGTTCCATTTATAGGAAGACCATTAAAAAACCAATAAACCTTTATGCTTTTCATGATGAATAAATAAAATCCTACCAAGAGAGCCACTTATTTTTAAGATATAAAGAATTTTGTAGAAAACATTGGAATTTTTCTGTAACTTCTTCTAGTCTTTGGTTTTGCTTTTAATATTTCATGTGTCATGATATATTAATAACCCTTTGTTTGAAATGCTCTTTAAGTGGCCTATAATTTTGGTAGAATTAACCCTGGAGACCATAAAAACAAGTGGTCACTCTCTTTCCAAGAAACCAAAATTTCAAACCAATGAATTAAAAGCTAGGAAAGTAGTATAACCAACAAGTCTCTCAGATAAAACATTTATGGATAATGTCTTCACTGGAAATTGTCAGGTTAAATTTCATACCTAGAAAGATACGTTGAAGGGTTTATGAAGTTACTTCCTACAATTGATTAATGACTACATATTATGTACTAATTGGAAATTACAAAACTACTAGATTTTTATGATGAAAGTCTAACAGGAAAAAAATTGGGTATTCCAAACATTGTCATTTAAATGTTAATACATTGGAAATGTAGTGCTGTGCTGGATTTTAGAGTTCAGCATATTTCTACATTTCTGCACCGTAAATATCCTGCTCTGATGTGTCCCATGGAGGGGAGATGATCTTGGGTTCCTAGGCCAACATTGTAGAAGCTGACAGGTTGCATGAAGCTGGAAAAGTTTCAAGTATATTGTGGGTTATTGGCTGTGCCTACTTCCCAAAGGATAGCCTGATTACAGAGATAGACACATGAAAATAAGCTGACCAAGAAGTAATGGGAACCTGGTAAATTACAAAATGACCCTCAGCCCTATTGGGCCCTTTTTTGATTCTGCAGTGAGAGTGGCAGATTAGTAGAAAGGAGGCAGAGAGTGCTAAGAATCACAGTTTTTCTATCATCCATAAATATTTACTTTTGACATAAATATTAGAATTTGTCCATTGGGTAATGAATCAGTCTAAGGGAGGCAGTAAGGTATAGTAGATAAATTGCTGGACCTGGGCTCAGGAAGACTTGAGTTGGAATTTCTCTGTGTGACCACAGCCTCATTTTCCTCATCTGCAAAATAAAGGGGTTGAACTCAATGACCTCCCAGGTCCCTTCTAACTTCTACAATCTTATAAGTCAACATAACATGGAACCATATCAATATGGGCATTCTCATGATCAATGGAACCAAAAGAAAAAAGGTATAGCTAAATGGAAGCATGGTTTAAAGATATTCTTTGGAGAAGAGCAGGCAGAATATTTTTCCCAAATGTCCAAAAGCAAGAAGAATCATGATTTTGTGAAACCTTTGTTCTCCTGTTTATGTTTAATAATGAGCATTTGCAAAGGACCTCTATTAAGACAGACAAGACTTATGGGTCAAAGTTGGTTGTAGATGATAAAGAAGTAGAGTACAAACAACGAACACCCTATAAGTGAAATGATCATATACTTCAATATTCCATAACTTCAAAGAAAAGGTAGTCATAGGGAAGTGTGGGGAAAAATTAGAAAATATGACTCAGGATTAACACATGAAAGAGACCAAAGGCTTGTAGATCTATGCACAATTTTATCTATATATTTTGAACACTTTCTTCAAGAAGAGAGCCAAGAGTTTCTAGCTAAGATTATCCATATATGACATCACAAAAATTAAATTGGCCATATCTTAACAGATGATAAACAAAGGGTAATCATTGTAGAAGTCAAGGAGTCAGTCATTAAGTATTAAGTGTTTACTATGTGGAGGACAATATGCTAAGTGCTGAGGATACAAAGAAAAGCCAAAACAGACCCTTCCTTCAAGGAGCTCATTTTTAAAAAAAATTTATTTATTTATTAAAAAAATTTTTCTCTTTATTAATTTGTTTGTTCACATTTAGTTTATAAGATTCAGTCCCACAATCCCTTGAGTTTAAAATTTTCTCCCTCTCCCTGTCCTCTCCCCCCTCCACAGTAGCATGCAATTAAGTATAGGATTTGTAAATACTTTCACATTAGACATTAGTCAGGTTATAAAGAAGGATTGTAATGGATGGAATGAACAATGGGAAAGAGGAAATAAAGCCAAACAAGAAAAAGAACTAGAGCAGGTAGTTTGCTTCAATCTGCATTCAAATTCTGTTCTTTCTAGTTCTTTCTGTTTCTTTCTCTGAATGTGTACATCACCATTATTGAGTGTTTTAGAGTTGTCTTATAACCCTGCCTTGCTGAGAAGAGTCCAGTCTATCAAAGTTGGTCATCACGTATACACTGTGTCTGTAATTGTGTACAAATTTCTCCTGGTTCTGCTCTTCTCACTCAGCGTCAGTTTGAATAAGCCTCTCCAGGTAAATATGAAGTCCATCTGCTCCTCATTTCTTATAGTACAATAGTGTTCCAAAGGAGCTCATTTTCTAATGGGCTGATTTCAGAATGTTCAGAATATCTATGTACAGTCAACCCATTAGGTTTTTATAGCAAAGATCAAAATCAATACCAAATTGGCTTAAAAATTAGAAAACATGAAAAATTGGGGGAAAAAATTAGAAGATATAACCAAAACAGCTCTCATTTGATTAGTTTAAATAAGCTAGTGATGCCAAAAAAATGGAAATGGATAAAATAACAGATACTGACAGTGATTTAGAGAAAGTACCATAATGAGGAAGCTTAAAACAAGTCAGCTCATACTTGATCTCCTTGCCAAGCAGAGTGATTTGGAAGCCAAGAGCAGTATATTTTAGACTAAATTCATGTGCAACATCTTACAGAATAGGATGAGAAGAAAAGTATGAACAATAGGTTTAGACTCTAAATAAGTAGCTCTTGGTTTCCATGTGGCAAAATAGAGTGTCTTACAGGGGAAAGAGCTCTTGAGCCAGGAAGGATGGTCAAATGAATGACATGGAAGCTAAGGTTTTGAGGGAATAAAAAGAGGCTTCTGCAAAAACCTGAGCTCAGAGCCCTACCCTATCTTTCTTTCCTACCAGAAAGAAAAATGTGGCACTTCAGTTGAAAAAAGTCCTATAACACTCCAGCTGAAGAGAACCCAGGACCACCCAGCCAAAGTAGAGGCTAATGATGGAAAAAGACTGTAGCTGCTCATCAAAGAGCAAACCTGGAGCGTTTAAAGGATTATTCTATCCAGAGATGTTATACCTTTGAAAAGCCCAGAGATTGAACAACCTGATTAGTCTACTCTGGCAGCAGTCCCTTGACCATCTATCTGTAAGTTACTCCACCCAGGTGACAATGAGACCTTCCCAGAGTCATCTAGCAGCCATGGTCTAGCATTCTGACTAAGTTTTGTTTTCACTGATCTCCTTTCCCCTCCAATTTATTGTAGTGAGGGTAATTAATGTTTGCTACTCAGTCTCTAAGAAAATGTTTAGAATTTTGTTTACTATATGTTAGTCACATTTTTGTATCATCACTGCCTCAATCCTTTACTAGATTGAGCTTCCTAGGTTGGTGCACAAACAACCATCTCACTGCATTATGCAAGATGAAGGTAGGGGATAAAAATCAGCAACTTTCAAGTAGAATTACTGATTACCAAAAAAACTGCCAGAAGACAAAACGAAAGGAGGATTTTTTTTTAAAAGATCATAGATACTGAGTAGACTGTATTTGGTAATACTCCAAAAGAAGTATCAGAGGAGGAAATTGTTGAGAGAGAAAAAAACACAGCATTTCAGAAATATATTATGTAACTAAAATGGCAACCTTGGGTTTTTTTTTTTCCTCTGGGAGGGGCTTTCCAACTGACTATCTGAAAGAATAAGAAGGCAGGACTGGCTGTGGTGGATACCTGTAATCCCTGCTACTGGGGAGGCTAAATCTGGTGGATCACTTGAGTTTGGAAGTTCTGAAATTTAATAAATGCTGAAGTTGATCAGGTGTCTGAATTAAGTCCAACGTCAATATAGTAAGCCTCCAGAGAGAAGTGTGGAGAAGCCAGGAAAAGGCCCAGGTTGGAAACAGATCCGTTCAAAGTATACATACTGATCAGTAATAGGATTGGATTTGTGGATGGTTAAGGAACCAATGGAAAAAGTAAAATAGGAAAAAAAATAATAGAATGCCACCTCCCACATTCATGCCTTTGTACTGGCTGCCCCCATGCCTGGAGAATACTTCCTCCTCAACTCCAGCTCACAGAATCCCATCCCTTTCTCAGGCACTGACTTCTGCTAGAAGCCTTTTCTGACCCCCCCAACTTATAATGACCTCATTTTCAAACGACCTCACATTTAATTACTTTATATTTATTATTTTTGTGTTTATTTTTATTTTTTGTCTTCATAGTGATAATGTATATACTTACAGATATCTGTTGTCCTCTCCCCACCCCCGCCCCATCCCTAGTACTGTTCAGGAGAATGATGATTATTTCATTCATTAGATTTGCATTCTTAGGGCCTCCTACACTCTTGAGATAGAGTAGACACATAATAAATGCTTGTTGATTGGAAAAATATGGAATTATTGAGTTCAAAGGTACAGTGATGCACCTTGGGAATTCTGTTCTCACTTCTAACCTGTCTCTGTTTTTTGACTAGTGCTTTAGCATATTCACTCAGCATAGATGAGATAGGTAGATAGGTAGACAGATAGATGATAGATAGATAGATAGATAGATAGATAGAGATAGACAGATGGATAGATAATAGATAAGGCTGGCTTTTCACCACTAGATAGGCAACATGGTATAGTAGATAGAGCACTGGATTTTGAATCAGAAAGAACTTGGTTTGAATCC
The DNA here is from genome assembly GCA_028627135.1 of Pseudochirops cupreus. Taxonomy (NCBI): domain Eukaryota; kingdom Metazoa; phylum Chordata; class Mammalia; order Diprotodontia; family Pseudocheiridae; genus Pseudochirops; species Pseudochirops cupreus. The sequence continues at coordinate 535,238,969 of CM053581.1, forward strand.
TACCTCGGATACTTATTGTGTGACCCTAAGCAAGTTATTTAACTTTTGGGGGGTCTCGGTTTATTCATTTGTGAAATGAGAGCATTGGATGCAGTGACCTTTGAGGTTTCTTCTAGCTATAAATCTGTTATCCAAAGTAAATCTAACTTAAATTAAACCCCAAGGCCCTAAATGGCTATCCAAATTAAAGTCACCAGAGATTTCTCTTCTTGTATCATTCTCCTTCCTAGACTCAAAATCAACTTCTTTTTTCAGCTTCTAAACTTACATTCCTTCTTGCATCTCCTACTGAACTTCCAGCCAGAGGGTACAGTGAACATTAGCTTTCAGATGATTTTAATTAGTATGGATCCAATGAACCCTAGCTAACCCACTGGGGCCCAGAAACCAGTTCTACCCCCCTCCCATCTTAACCAATTAATGAGTTATTTGCCAGTTGATTCTTTGTCCCTTTCTCTTCAAGTAGTACTTTCCTAGAATCCAGTCATAAAATTTTGTATTTTAATACTTTACACATACAGTAATGCATGTATCATTTCTACCCACAATAAGAAAAGGGTCGTTTAATCACAACTAGCAGTATTATTTTCACATTAACAAACAGCATTTATAAGATTATCCATTAAATAGAATTGAAGTTAACAGCTTCAAAAAGCCAATAATGGAAATAAAAAATGGCTATTCATTTTCAAGTTGCCAATTTAAGGTCCCTTCATTAGACTCCTTCTCTAGCACCTCATAGTGATATGGAAGTGACCCCACATTCCTGAGAACTGTCTGCCTGTAAGCTCTGACAGATCTTTCTTGTTCAGTTTTTTTTAATCATGTCCAACTCTTTGTGATCCAATTTGGAGTTTTCCTAACAAATATACTAGCATGTTTTGCCATTTGCTTCTCCAGATCATTTTATAGATGAGGAAACTGAGACAGAGTTAAGTGACTTGCCCAGGGTAACACAACTACTAAGCATCTGAAGCCAAATTTGAACTCGGGAAAATAAGTCTTCCTGACTCCAAGCCCAGCACTCTATCCAGTGGGTCACTTAGCTAACAGATCTTACCAAGCTAGAAAAGCTTGTGTGGGACAAATCTAGTCCAGTAAGCATTTATGAAAAACCTACTATGCGTAAGGCATGCTGCTAAGTGCTAGAGATAGAAAGATCAAATTTAAAAAATCCCTTCCTTCCAGAAGCTTACATTCCATAAGCAAGGGAAGACATCACCCTCCTGATATCATTGGTTTTCTTCAAGAATGAAGAATATCTGTTGCCTAAGAATAAGCCCTGCTAAGTTGAAAGAGGGTCATGAATAGTTTACTGAAGGGTGATGACACTCTTAGCTATAGCAACTTGGGAAGATGATCCACTAGGGTATAGATGAGTTGGGATCTGCAATGATGGAGGAAGGACCCACATTAAAGAAATCATGGATCCCTGAAAGATTGAATTATATTTGAATATTCTTCTTCTGTTATTCCACTCTGATCTCATCGTGTGATGGCAGGGCGTAGGGTGACCCTATATCCTCAAATACTGTGCCCAAGAACTCTATACAAATTCTGGCAGGCCCTATGATGATAGAAAGGCTTCAAGGGTGGGTGGAATGTGTAGATCATCTAAGGACCAGTCTAGCTAAGGTCAGAGATGCTTATTACCAAAAGTTAGTCATAATATGATTTTTTTAAACCAAGAGAGCTCTTGAAGAAACATCTACTAAGGTAAGAAGGGGTTGAATTTTGGAGGAAATTACTCCACTTGAATTTCTGAGAGCACAGGGGAAATCTCACTTATCAACAGGCCTGAAGGTTGGAGATCAAATAAAGTGAATAGCCAAACTGAAAGGAAAAGAAATTTATTAATATACGAAGGAAAACTGCTGGCTGGTAGCAGCTTCAGCCTCCAAGGTTTATATAGCTTTTCAGGCCTGATTAGAATATACATCCAATCAACAGCATTCTGCAACATTTAAGGAAAGATGGATGATTAGGACAAGAAAAGATGATTACTGGATTTCTCATAATGGGTTGGTGAAAGTTTGTAAAATCAAATACTTACTCAACCAGAGTGGTTTTCATTTGTTTGTCTGCTGTTTTTGGAGACTGGATCTCTCTATCTCATACAATCTGGAAATGCAACCTGGTAGAAGGTGGTACTTGAGCTGTGTCACAAAGGAGGGATTTTATGAGCTGAAGCTGAGGAAGAAGTGCATTCCAGGCATGAGGATTAGCCATTGCAAAGGCATGGAGATGGGAGATGGAGTTCTTTTTTATTTTATTTTCTATTTTACTATTCCTTTTGATTCCTTAGTAAACCTTTTTAACAAGACCATTTTCCAGTTAAATTAAGGAAAGGATGATCTACTGACATGTTCTGTACAGAATCAGGAGCAGAAAGATATCCATTTGGAAAGGAGAAGGAAGATAAGGGGCAAGGAGGAAGAGGAGGAGGAGGAGGAAGAAGAAGAAGAAGAAGAAGAGGAAGAAGAAGAAAAGGAGGAAGAAGAACTCTGTGGCTCCTACCATAACCACCTCAAATACCTATAAAATATGACTCTAAACAAATTTTAGAGCTCCAGAACTCATAAAATGACAGAGAAACAAGGCTCCAACCGAAGGCAGCCCAGCAGATGGACAGAAAGAGCAGAGCCCAGTCCCATGTGGTTTTAGCCCCAGGCCATCCAGGAGAAGCCCTTGCTGGAGCTTTCAGGAGAATGGATCACCAGCAGCTGTGGCAATTTCCAGAATTACCAACCCATAAGAGTCACAGACAAAAGGAAAAGGTCAGAGGAACTCAGCTAAATTTCAGGGAGAGGGTCTGGCCAACTGCCTCCAGAGCTAGAAGCAGTCTGAAGCGGCGGCCCTGCAGCCACCTCCAGGTGGCTGCTTCAGAGCTCACAGCCTGCAGATTGCAGGGGGCACAAGCAATCATTCAGAGGCTAAGTGCTCTTGCCTTGAGCTACCTGAATTGGGATTGAGGTCTTGGGTAGTGGTCCTGAGGTGCATTTTCAGTGAGCCAAAGTTGGTAGGGGGGCTGCAGAGACTGCAGCTTCCTAATAGGTCCGGCAGCTGTGAAAACCCCAGTGATTTGGGACAGAGCTCTCCCCTCTGAAAGCAGAGTTCTACTGAGCCCAAAAGTCAAGTAACTGACTGGCAACATGAGCAGGCAAAGGAAGGAAAGAAAGCTCAGCAATCCAACTTTAGATTCCTTTTTTGGAGACAAAAAGGATCAAAGCATGGAACAGGAGGAAGACAACACAGTCAGAACTCCCACACCAAAAGCTTCCAAGAAAAATGTTGACTGGTAACGAGCCATAGAGGAGGGTAAGAAGGATTTTGAAAACCAAATAAGAGATGTGGAGGAAAAATTGGGAAGAGAAATGAGAACGATGCAAGAAAATCATGATAAGAGAGTCAACAACCTGACTGAAGAAAATAACACCTTAAAAAATAGACTAACTCAAACGGCAGAAAAAGGCCCAAAAAGCCAATGAGGAGAAGAATGTCTTAAAAAGTTGAATTTGCCAGATGGAAAAGAATCTCAAAAGCTTTCTGAAGAGAATAATTCCTTCAGAATTAGAGTGGAGCAAATGGAAGTAAATGACTTTATAAGAAATTAAGATACTATTAAACAGATCCAAACAAATGAAAAAATAGAAGGCAATGTGAAATATCTCCTTAAAAAAACCACTGACCTGGAAAACAGATCCAGGAGAGACAATTTAAAAATTATTGGACTACCTGAAAGCCATGATCAAAAAAAGAACCTAGAAAGCATCCTTCAAGAAATTCTCAAGGAAAATTGCCCGGATATTCTAGAACCAGAGGGCAAAATCGACCTTGAAAGAATTCACTGATCAACTCTTCAAAAAGATCCCCAAAAGAAAACTCCCAGGAATGTTATAGCCAGGTTCTGGAATCTCCAGATCAAGGAGAAAATATTACTAGCTGCGAAGAAGAAACAATTTGAATATTGTGGAAACACAATTAGGATAACCCAGGATCTAGCAGCTTCTACATTAAGGGACCAAAGGGCCTGGAATATGATATTCTGGAGATCAAAGGAGTTGTAATTAAAACCAAGAATCATCTACCCAGCAAAATGGAGTATAATGTTTCAGGAGAAAATATGATTATTCAATGAGGTGGAAGACTTTCAAGCATTCTTGAGGAAATAACCAGAATTGAATAGAAAATTTGATATTCAGACACAAGAAGTATGAGAAGGTAAACATGGAAAAGGAAACGTAAGAACTTATCAAAGTTGAACTATTTACATGCCAACATGAAAAAATGAGAATTGTAACTTATGAAACTTTTCTCAGTATGAGGATAGGTGAAGGAAATATAAATGTATGTGTATGTATACATACCCATATGTCACACACTTCTGTAAAGGGACAGGGACAAATTAGAGACTAGAACAAGGGGAGAGCAGGATAGAAAGGAGGGAAATATTGTCAGTGTTACACAATATGTCCATTGTGGAGATGTTCTGTGTAACTATACATGTACGCCCTGTATTGATTTGCTTGTCTTTCCAGTGTGGGTGGGTGACAAGGGAGGAAGGGAAAGAATCTAGAATTTAAAGTTCTAAAATCATATGTTAAAAAAAAAAATATATATATATAGTGTGTATATATATATGTATATATATGTATATTTATATATTATTACTATTATTTACATGCAACTGGGAAATAAGATATACAGGCACTGGGATAGGGAGATCCATCTTGCTCTACCAGAAAGTCA
>CM053581.1:535244217-535265108 GCA_028627135.1 Pseudochirops cupreus
GCCGCTCAATGCGAGAGCACTTGGCCTCTGAATGATCGCTTGGTCCTCCTGCAGTCTGCAGGCCAGGAGCTCTGAAGTGGCAATGGGGAAGCGGGTGCAGAACCTCCGCTTTCCACCTCCTAGACCTCAAGGTGGCTTGGCCAGACCTGCTTTTCTTCCCTGGTTTTTAGCCAAGTTCCACTAACCTGAGTCCTTTTTCCTTATGGCTGGATAATTCTGGATTCTGCCACAACTGTTGCAGATCTGCTGTCCTGAAGCTCCAGCCCCGGCAGGCTCGGCTCGTCCAGCCACCCCCGGGCAAAAGCCTCCTTTTCAGGCTGGGCTGGTTTCTGCTCTCATAGTTGAAATGGTCACTTTGAGCTGAGCTGCCTTCAGCAGAGAATATATCTGTGTGCATTTTGGAGCCCTAGAATTTGTTTAGAGTCATATTTTTTGGGTATTTGATGTGGCTGTGTTGGAGCTGCGATTTCTTGCTGCTCCGACGCCAACATCCTGGCTCCTCCCCCCCCCTTCCCCTCCCCACCCCTCCAGTCTATTTTCTTTCTGGTCAAATCTGGCTATGTTTAACAGATAGGAGAAAATTCATATTCATCATAAACTAAAGTGAATTGGGAACAAGCACATTGGACTTCTCTGATGGAAACTATCAGCCATCCATGACTCAAATATCATGCAATTGCCTTCACCATTCATCGCATTGACTCCAGGTACTCTGGTTCCATATTATCACACACACCAAATTATATTTATTAAATAATAGAGAAGCAGATCTGCAGTCTGAGATACTACCTCTTCATCAAAATACTGAATTTTGGTTATAATTTTGGTCTCACTTAGTGGCGTACAAATTTTTCATGTGCAGTTTGTTTTTGTAATTGAATGGAGGTTTTACAGTGGGTAAATGTACCATCTCTTGCCATAAAGTAGATTTCAAACACTGTTACTAAAAGAAATGGGATAATATTGATAATTAGCTTCTTGGTTCTCATTTAGGACTTGCTAAGAGGAGATGCTAATTTTCTAACACCATGCTGAACACTGTGGTAGCCCTGGATATCCTCTTCTGAGTATAGCCAAACACTCTTGCAAAGGGTAGAAGACCATTAATCTTCCATGGAACATGAGCTTTTATAGATAACAATTTATTATGGAAGTAATTTGAGAATTTTGTGCTATTGTATAGAATCACAGAATCTTAGATATGGAACAGACCTCAGAGGTCATTTATTACAATCTGTATCAGAGCAAAAATCTCCTCTACAACATGAACAACAATTCATCATACAACATCTCCGTAAAGACCTCTAATGATGGTCAGACAGTCAACAAGCATTTAGTAAGAGCCTGCCATGTGCCAGGCATGGTGAGCTGACTACTTCCCAAGTGACCTTTCTGCCTACTACCTCTTCCACATTTTAACTAAATTTAAATTAATTTAAAATTTTAATTTTTTTGTTTACATCAAGCTGAAATCTCTCTACAATATTGCTCTTAGTTCTGTTCTCTGCGGCCAAGAGGAACAATTCTAATTACTCTTTTTCACATGATTGCCCTTTGGATACTTGAAGACAGCCATCATGTGCTCTAATGCTTCTGTTCTCCAGGCATAATAACCCTAATTCCTTCAACTGAGCCTCATATGACAGGCTTTCCAGTCCTATCAGCATCCTCTGGGCATGCTTTGTTTTCCTCGGTCTTACATGCTGTGCCTGCTCCTCAACCACATTCACATCTTGGGCCTACTTTATGTTGGAGGCACATTCAGTAAATGAAAGTTGGAAACAGCTATTAATCAGATACTTTGATTGGAGTTATCACTCCATATTAGTATCTCATGTAGTTGAAGCCTGAGAAACAGGGATAAGGATGTAGTTATTGTGGTATAAAATGCTTTACCTTGCGGTGGCTAGGTGGTACAGTAAATAGAGCACTGACCCTGGCATCAGGAGGACTTGAGTTCAAATCTGGCCTCAGACACTTAACACAAAACTAGCTGTGTGATGTTGGGCAAGTTGCTTAACTCCAATTGCCCTCCAAAATAAAAAAAAAAGTAGGAAGTCTTTGGGGCAGCTAGGTGGCACAGTGAATAGAGCACCGGCCCTGCGGTCAGGAGGACCTGAGTTCAAATCCAGCTTCAGACACTTAACACTTACTAGCCATGTGACCTTGGGCAAGTTGCTTAACCCCAATTGCCCTACAAAAAAAAAAAGCAAAAAAAAACCCACAAAAAAAATGGTTTACCTTGCTGTCCAAGATGCATTCCAACCAATGTTATGAGTCCAGATAAGCTGAGAAGAAGATGAAGGCACTTTAGCTTTCAAGGAACTGTTGTGGTACACTGGAAAGGATGCTGACTCTTGAGTCACAGGATGTGAATTCAAAGCCCACCTCTGAAGCATACTACCTCTATGACCTTGGACAGCAGACTTGATCTTCCCTGTGTCCCCCAGAAACTCCAGAGAATTTCTTCATCAGTCAAATAAGAAGGTTAGACTAGATGGCCTGTGAGATCTCTTCCAAGTCTAGAATGATGATCCTTTTTCAGTATAAAGCTGAGAAATTATCAGTTCTAAAACTAGAAGGAAGCCATGACATAATCAAATTAATCTTTCTATGATCATGAAACCATTCGTTCAAAATACAAATTGATCTCATGAATTTATTGACAAAAGGTACAAGAACTCTAGCTGTTAAAAATAAGGGGGAATTGAAATTCAAGGATACTTTTATTTTCTCTTAGAAATAAGGAACAGCTAGTTTTGCCTCCAGGTCCATTTCAAATATAATCTGAACACAAACTGGCCACCATATTGAAAAAAGATGGATTACATAGAAGATATCTAAGAGAAAAAAATATTTTCAGTGTTCAAAAAGGGTTGACTCTGGAAACAACGTGGAGGAGAGGAGGATGATAGAGAAAGTTGTAGGCCAGTTTACTGGTTTTCTGTGACTTTATCCTTAAATTCTTGTCCTGAAATCTTAATCCCTACATTTGCATATGCTTTCTGGAAGGCTTTAAATTTCTGGAATTTTTTGAAATTTTCAGTTAACCAAAGAACTTAAAGTTAAAAAGTTAAGAACATTTAACCTATCCCCTGCATTTTGCATGCAGTTGGAGAAACCGAGGCCCAGAGAAAATTAAATGATTTACCCAAGAATATAGATGTAAAGCACCTTTCCTTAAATTTTCTTAAAGTATTTTGTCTGGATTACTTTTACCCATATTGCTCCCTAACTTGTATTATACTTTTTTTGGACTGATCCTTTGATTTTCTTCAGGTAGAAAAACTCCCTCTTTTAATGAACTTTGGCACTTTCTCTATAACTTATAGTCTTAGTTGCCTAGGGCATGGAGATACTATTTCTTACCTGGAGTTACAAAAGTGGGACTTGAACCCAGATTTTCCAGATTCTAAGATCAACTTTCTGTCTACTCTATCATATTGCCTCTCAATGTGACTAAGACTGCCTTGGGCACAGGACAAACATGTGTACCACTTTTCAATTCCCATCATGCTTAGATATCTGTTGTGGTAGGCCATGAAAAATACCTTGAAGCTTTGTAATCCTTAAAGAATCGCTTAGTAACTCTGCAGGGGACTATGAAGCCCTGGTAACCTTTTAGATGAATTCTTGCTGCCATGGCAAAAAAAATATCTCTGTCCTTTTTACATTAGTAAAAATATTTCCCTCTCCACTTGGCATTTGGGAACTTGCTCTATCCCTTTGGAAATTGACTCTACCCTTAAGCTCCTCTGCCTAGTCTTTAAATCATATTCAGAACCTTTCATTTCTAAACATTGCTTCTTTTCCTTTGTCCCCCAGGCCAATAATGCTGTTTTAATTTTTATAGATCATCAGAAGAAAAAAGTTGTTAGATCCACAATGCTGCTTCTTTTTCTCTCTCCTGAGAACCTTTCCCCCTCATTCATAAGCCTTAATCAATGGTATTTAATTGTTGTATTGAAGGGAAGGGTAAAATCACAGTAAAAAGGAATTTTAAAATACCATTTGCAAGATGATTTTAAATGATGTAATTATCCAAACAATAATTAAATGAAAATGAATTTCGTCTTCATTAGATAAATATATAGTCACTTCATGTTGACTGTAGCATTTAGGGCTTGCTCTTATGTCCCAGGAATCCACAGCTGCAGTGGTCGCCCACTCAGACTTTCTTACCCACAGCTGCCTGCAGCTGTGCCCCAGATTCTTTTTTCCCCAGTAATCTTAAAGCAATCTTAGATGAGAAAAGTTTTGGAAGAGAATCTAATTGGATCCTTGAATTCAAGATTCAGAAATTAATAATTTAGAGAAATTTTGGGAACCCAAGTCTGGGAACTGAGGAGCAGAACTGTGTTGGGACAGGCCAGTAAGAGCTTTGTCCTTTAGTAGATATTTCAATGGCGTTTCTCTTTCAATACTTCTACCCTTCCCTGTGTTATCCATCCATGGTGGTATAAGACTATAAGTGACCTAACCTATCAGAATGTTTCCTCTTTTGCCTGCTCTTCCTGCAGTACTTGTGACTACCATTAGCCATGGCCGCTGTACCTTCCTGCCCCTACCCACCTCTATTAGCAGTTTCATTATACTTTCTGCATCCAATGATGGAATCCCAATAGCTTGTCTAGTTCTTTATTAACATAGACACCTTGTTGTATCCTGAGACTTGCCTCCTCCCCAGACTGCATCCCAGGTTAGCCTTCACCCCATCCTCAATCCTCTGACTTGTCAAAACTGAAAATTTCATTAGGAATGACTGTTGAGGAGAAAAACCAAAGAACACCCATGTGATTCACAGATCTCTTCCACTCTTGCTTCCCTTTATAATAATTAATAATAATTTACATGTTGTAGGAGATATCCATGAACATTAAAAATCTTTGCTTTTGGTAAGAAATATGGAAATAATTATAATAAGATGAAAATGAATTGAAATATAAATGAGGAATGAAAATAAGAGACAAAATGAGAGAATAACAAACCCAGAACAAGCTCTTTGGGGCTCTTTGAGAACACGGAATGTAAGAAAAGAAAGGAGAAGTACAAAAGTGAAAACCCAAACAAGTTACATAAAATGACATATGAAAGAAAAATGTCGTATTTTGCTAGTTTGTTAACCTTAAATATCTCTTTATAATAAATATGTTTTGCCACTATGAACCACTCATTAAGTAAGTAAATTTTCATATTGTTTTACTTTGCCTTTCATGTTTTAATATCACTATTGCTTTATATGATTTTGAGATCTTATGTGATTTATAATCACAGAATCCCAGAACTGAAAGGCAGCCTCGTTGTCAACCCCTCTCAGGTTACCTTGTCTGAGGTGCTAAGGATTTCATAGCAGTGGATCTTTGCTGAGAATCACTCAATCACATCTCTCATGGGCCATGCCCAAGAATTTTGACCCTGTGTTGGGATTGGTTTCCTTACATGCAAAATAGGAATTATCCTTCAAGAGCCTATCTCGTACGGTTATTGTGAGGCTCAAATTAGATATATGCGAAGTGCTATATAAACCTTAGAGTGTCATATAAATCTCAGAGAGTATTCATGGAAAGGAACAATTCTCTCCCACTGAATAAGGAAATAAGGAGACTTTGCTAATGTGTATTTGCTTTTTTCTTTCCTCTCCCTTTCTTCTCAGTTGTTATAGGGGATCACAATGGAATTAATTGTGATATTGCCTTAGCCCCTAGTAGCACTGATATTTGATAAGAGTGCAGGAGTCAGAAATTACTGAAGTAATAGGGCACTTGGGGGGCAGGGGCAGGACAGTTTTCTAGAACTGACCTGACCTTTGTCTAGATGCCCTTAGGAAATTTCTGAAGATATTTCATTCCATCCCTGTAAGAACGGATGGGAAGAGAAGGAAATAGCACATGAAAGTAAAGAAAAAAAGAAATTGAGATTAGTTAGGTAATTGGAAGACCTCCGACTATATAAAATTGTGCTGAAACAGCCGACCAGTCAATAAATAAAAAAGAAAATTTGTACAACTAAGTGAAATACCCAAGGATGGCTGATAGTGGAACTCTCTCTCTTTAAATCGAATTATATTTCAACACTAAAAGAATTCTTGATTTTGTCAGTGTGGATATTTCCACTACCGATGCAGATTGCAACCCTTCTCCTACTTGATGGATGAACAGAGAGTTACTGTAAGTCAAAACATTTGTCACCTTGTGTCCAGTGTGGTGATGGGCATCTCCGCACTAAGCTAAACTAGTCTTCAGACTCTAAACATACAAATTAATCCTTCACCAGGCCCATATTTGAAACCTGTTCAACTTAGTGGAGGGCCCACCAGAAATTTTTCTGCTGAACAAGCTTAACATAGCTTTCAGAAATCAGAATCACCTCCAGCTATGGGCTTATTATGGATATTTCAATACATGCCATTGACCAGGTCAATTGAGTTGACTTTTCCCATCTGTAAAAAAGATGAGCCAAAGAATTTCATTTGAAAGTCTAAGTTTCATAAATCAAATGATGAATCCCTGTGGAGCAGCTGGATCTTTTTTCTTCTACCTTTCCTTTCCCCCATCTCTTTTCCATCCCCACCTTTTCTTTCCCCTCCCCTTCTTTCCTTTAGACATGTGTTTTGGCATTACATTAAGCGTCTTGTCTTAATAAATGATTTTTTTTTACCTTGAAATTCTCTATTTAAGATAGGGTTACTGAGTAATTTATTTGGATACCTGCAGCAATGGAGAACATGGGAATGGTTTGCAATGGAATTTTTTGAAACAGGTAGATAGATTTCTTTATTTAGCAGTGATTTAATATTCATCTTCTGTGTAGGAGATGAAGCCTGACAACATATTGAAGATTTCTCTGTGTTAGTGAAAAGCTTGGGACTTCTTATGAGTTTGGAGACTGTTTATCTCATGAGCAAAATTAATTTTCCACAGTTAGGGAAAAGCAGAATTCATCTCTCCAGAGGAACAGGGAAACTGCCTTATAACTATTCTCTTAGCATATCCAAGCAGTTGTATGGCCCTGACCAGACCAGCCTGACTCATGGCAACACTTCAGCCCCTCACAACTTCCTAGGATAATCTTGGGTCACTGTGAAGACTTATTTTTTATCTTTAATAGTCATAACCCCTTGCAAGATCACATCAACCCTAGAACTCACACCTCCTTAGTACCTCTGCCCCTGGGGCTCCTCTCCTTTGATTGGAAGGTGAAGATCTGAGAGCTCCTTCCAGAACTTATCTTTAAGGAGGATTCCCCCTGAAGTCCTCTGGACTTCCCTCTCATGCCCTGGCACTGGGTATGTTCTCTATTTTTCGGGTCACCAAAATTTCAAATCTAGTTTAAATGGAAATACTTATTTAGAAGAAAATAAATGTGTCTGGAACTGGGCCAACTGACATTCTGAAACCCCCCTGAATTTTGCGATAACACAATATATTGGAATGTTTAGGATGTAGCTAGAGAATTGCACTAGATTTGTTGTTAGAGGACTCTAGTTGATATGGCAATTAAGTATTTATTGCCTTAGTTTCTAAACCTGATCATATTCAGTGCAACAATTCAGCAAACATTAAATGGATCGCATGATTAATTGAGGTTAATTTTTTATTCTTCTGAACCTTCTTTTGAAGTCACTGTGAATTATGGATATAACAAATCAGAGGCATAAATAAGGGGTCATATTGGTTGTAAAATAATTTAACTGATTATTATCATTGCTGACTTTTAAAAATTAAAGTTCGTTCTTTCAATTATCATTCATTTTTTCCTTCCTCCTACTCCACCCCCCCTCAGAAAAAAGAGAGAAATATAAAACCCTTGAAACAAGCAGAGTGAAGCAAAACAAATTCTCATATTGGCCAGTTCCAAAAATGTGTGTGTCACATATTAGCCCATCACCTCTGTCAGGAGAGTCTTTATCACTGATTCTCTGGAACATCCTGGCTGGCTCACTTCTTAATGTTTTAACTCTCTAAATACCAAATTCCTTTTTAATGTGAGAAAACATCTTCTTACAAGCAAAAAAAGTTAATTATTAGAAAGTAAAAAGTAGGTGAATAGGAGTATACCCTGTCTAGCGGTTCCCTGATTAGTCTTTAATACGCTTTCTTTTCTGACCAACTACCACCAAGAGACAGAGAAGCCCTCGGAGTGCTCCTCTCCCTCGCCCTCTCCCATACCACCAGACCTGCTTCCAGCCCAGCCTCACTGCCATCAGTGTAGAGAAGGCGCCAGTCATCCCTACTGAATGATGAGCCACACACAGAGCAGTCAAACCAGCCTAGAAGAAGCAGCAGGGTTCCCTGAGGGAGAGATAGGAAGTAGTATGTTCCAGACAAGACAAACCAGCCACCACTGTCAGCACCTTGACCACTCTATCTCCTTAGATCTTAATGGAGATAGCCCAACACCTGAACCCAAGAGTCTTTGTAAAAGCAATGCTTCTGTTCCAAAATCCATAGCCACCATCCTAGGAGGTAACCCCTGTGGAGATGAAGCTCACTTCTGCTAATAACTATAGCTACTGAAGATAAACAAAAGAAAGTTCTTGTCACCTAAGTCCTTGGCACTGTCAAATGCTTCAACATCAGAAACTGATATGATTTTATTAGTGGAAGTTACATTAAAGGAGAAACATTACCATCTGCTTTGCTCCTGTACCTTAAAGACCACGGGCCCTTTCCATTGGATTAGCAACTGAAACCTTTCACATAAATTGCGACCTCCGTTAAAACATGAGCTCCTTGAAAGAAGGGACTTTCTTTCCTGTATATATCCACAGTGCTTGGCACAGTGTTTTGTATACAGTAAGCAGTTAATAAATACTTCATTCACACATTAGAACCAAGCCCAATACTAAGTCTGGAAGTCTCACTGTGACATTATTCAACCAACTCCTTTAAATACTGAGGACCAATTCTTTGTTATTCAATCTAAATTCTCTTGTTCTTTCTCACTCCCAAAATGATACCACTTCCCAATCTTATAAACATCTGCTAATAAGAGCTCACATTTATATCATGCTAGAAGGTTGAAAAGCACTTTCCTCACAATGGCCTTGCAGGGAGGTAACTGCGAGTATTGCTATCCTCATTGTCCAGATAGGGAAACTAAGATTTAGGCCAGAAGATGAAATAGCATATGTGAGTCATACAACTGGCAGGCAGAAGGGCCAGCATCCAGAGCCAGGTCTCTTCTCTCTCCAGATCTAGCTTTTCCTTTCCATGATATACCATGCTGCCTCTCTAATAAAGGGGGGATGCAGTATATGAATTTGATTCCCAAAGCTATAGCATCTTGCTATAATTGGTCACCCTCCTCTTTCTAAACCTTACCCTGGGGCTTAGCACTTTAAAATTGCCTTATTCCTTTGGGCTGGGGGGGAGGCGTTTTGTTTTGTTTTTTTTGGTAAATGGAAACCAATGTCCAAATTCATTTGAGAGTAATCTGGTTTGATCTTATTGTAGATGTTAGGGAATTCTTGAAAGTAGTTAGCTTTTTTCTCCCCCAAATTCTTCCAAATTGTCCTCTGGAATCTTTGCCCCCCTAGCTTATTCTGTAAATATCTTTCCTGGCCCTCAGAGAAGAATTATTCATATTTGCTTCTGGTCTTCAAACCAATCACCCTTTTGCTGGACAGTTCCCTAGGAAGTTCATAGTTCTGGGTCTCTCCATTCCATTCTTTAGAACCCTGCCTCCCGGCCACAAATATCGACTTGGGTTGTTACGACTTTCTTATGAGTTTGGAGACTGTTTATCTCATGAGCAAAATTAATTTTCCACAGTTATGGAACAGCAAAATTCATCTCCATGAGGAACAGGGAAAAATGCCTCATAACCATTTTCTTAGCATATCCAAGCAGTTGTATGCCTCTGACCAGACCAGCCTGACCCATGGCAGCACTGCAGACCCTCACAGTTTTCTAAGATAGTCTTGGGCTGCTATGAAGACTTACTTTTTTATCTTTAATAGTCATAACCCCTTGCAAGATCACATCAGCCCTGGAACTCACACCTCCTCAGTACCTCTGCCCCTGGGGCTCCTCTCCTTTGATTGGAAGGTGAAGATCTGAGAGCTCCTCCTAGAACCTATCTTTAAGGAGGATTCCCCCTGAAGTCCTCTGGACTTCTCTCTCATGCTCTGGCACTGGGTATGTTCTCTATCCTGTTCTCCATCTACTTTTCAGCTTCCTTTTTTATACTGTGTTCTACCATCAATTTATGACCTTGAAGCCGGGAAGTAACTTTTTCCATTTCTTTGTATTTCCCTTGCTTAACACTGTGCCTGGCAGATAGTAGGTAGTTAATAAATGTTTATTGACTGAATGGAGTTTGGCTTTGTAGGTACATACTTTTCATTTGTAGCACTGTTGCTATGGAAATTACCCCCCCCCACACACACACACATACACTCACACATACCTTGTTTCACCTAAAGATGTTTTCAGGGGACCAACCAATTAGGTGGGGGTAGGCTAGTGGTTCTTAAATTTGATATTTGGTGTCATATATCTTCCCACCTAGTCTATCCCAAAGACTTACCTCCTCAACTCTCCATCTTCTTTTGGTTGTCTTTTTTCTTTCACATTGTAGAACTTTGAAATCTTTTTTTTCATCATTTCCTTGGAGAGTAGGGGACTAGATCTCTTATTCCATAAATGTAAGGGAACTCCCACTGTGGAAACTCTCTTCATTGCTATAGATCAATAATCAATTTTTAACTCATAAACTTTGAAACACTGAGAGGTTTAAGTGACTTGCCAGATGTCCCATTTCTAGTGTCAAGGTGTGGTGGTAAGAGAGCCAGATCTGTAGTCATATGACAAATTCAAATCCAGCCTATGCTACTTACTGTTCCTATGAGCTTGGCTGAATCATTTAACCTCTCAGACACAGTTTCCTCATCTAAAAAGAGCACAGAGGTATAAAATGAGCCAGACATGCTGCACTTCTCAACTTTATGAAGTTATGAAAAGATTAAGTCCATCCCAGCTCTAAATTCTCAATCCTCTATCTCAGAGGAATGATCTTCTTGAATCCAGGACCAGCCCTTTACCTACTGCACCATTCTAATCATTTCCATACTGCTAGAGAAATTCTAGAAAGTCAGAGGCAGTAAGTTTCTCAGTTTGGGGTCAAAACAATAACAACAAATGCAACTAGGATTAAAAAATAAACGATCCTTTCCTCTCCCATATATCACTATCTTTACTGGTGTGTGCCTGCATAGACTTCCTCTTTCTCCCAGTCTAAGTCTCTTTTTCCTTTAATGCCCAACTCAGATATCAATGACTTTCCCCCAGCCTAGGTGAAAGCATTTCTTACTCCTCATGGGACAGATAAGTTGTGGAGTGGCTGGACTTGGAGTCAGAAAGACCCAAGTTCAAATCTGACCTCAGACACTTACTAACTGTGTGACCCTAGGTAAATCACTTAATCTCTGTTAGCCTTAGTTTCCTCATCTGTAAAATGGGGATCATAATAGCACCTACTTTCTAGGACTTGTTGTGAGGAACAAATTAGAAGATAATTGCCAAAGCATTTAGCACAGTGCCTGGCACATAGAAAGTACGGTATGAATCATTCTTATTATCCTCCAATGTCTCAAAACACTTTAATTGGATTTCCTCTTTGATAGGGACTCCTCCATACTACAAATAGTCTAGGGTTTGACTGAACTTTGTGCCTTGGGATAATAATGCTAAAAAGGAGCTTAGAGATCAAGTCTGGCTGCCTCACAAAGATGAAGAAATGGAGGCCCAGAGAGGCAAGAGCACTTACACAATATCACATCACCTGTCTGGGGCCAATCCAGGACTTGACTCTGAGTTTTTCCATTTCAACTTCAGTCCTTTTTCCATCAAACCATCTTGCCTCAGTGACATAGAACAACATCAGAGTCAAAGTCACTTTTTGTGCATTGAGAAACAAGGTAAAAAGTCATCTTTATTTTAGAAATTCCTAGGAATGAGCCTGTCCCTTTCTATATCCTCCTTCCTTCTACACCCTCTCCAGGTTTTACATCAGCAAGCTTAAAATTAGCCACGCTTCATCTGAAATGAATGTTTGATTTTGACATGTGCTATGAGTAGATGCCATGGGGGCTCAGCCTTCTCTTAATTCTAAATTAATTAGAGACACTCCTATTCTTAGTGACAAAAATATGCAATCAGACCTAATTAGCTGATAATCAGTGCTTTACCACACTCACCACCCCCAACCCAACACATACAAACATACATGCTTCTTTTTGGAGTGGTAATCACAAGAGCAGGATGTTGAATTTTAGAAAAGTAGAAACCCTTCTGAGACATAAAGAGGATGTTCCTAGCTTGTGGCTTAGATGCAAATATCCAATAGTATCAGCAATGAGATATAGTTATCTTATGTTATCATGCTTAAAATTTGTACTAGTTTGGCTGTCCTGATGCTAGATGTGCTGTGTACTTTGTGATGTCTGGTTCTCCTGAAGACGTTGCTCATTGGACCTATTATATTTTTGGTTTTACTGTTGACTATTTTTTATTCTTTACTCCTGAACTAGCAGTATCAAGTTCAGCAAGATTCAAAAGATCTTTTCAACATAAATTTAATTTGCATAGACTAGTCACTAGTCACAGGATCTACTCTGTGATCAAAGTTTTCAGAAGAGGGAAATTAATGGTATTTGGATATAATGATATAAAAATGCTACCACATTGCCAGAGAGGCCATTTAATCTCTCCAAGGATGCCAGGACCCCTCAGTGGCACTAGCCATCAAGGGGTATTTCTTCCCACCCCAAAAGCAAGTTCCTGAGTGTATTTGTAGTCATATGACAAATTTAAATCCAGCCTATGCTACTTACTGTTCCTATGAGCTTGGCCAAATCATTTAACCTCTCAGCTACAGTTTATGTTTTACTCTTCATCTGCTTTTGAACCAGTTCCAAGTTCCTCTAGAATTCTATGCTAGACAGGCACACTCATTGCCTCCAAAGCAGCAGGGGAGCTTGAGTATGATGTGTCACCAGGGCTACCTAGAAACCCATCAGCTTTTCCTGTGGCCTGGAACTACATTGCAGGGGGTGGTCTTTTAGAATTAGACCAAGAGAGCACAAGGCTCATTTTGTAGACTATGTATTATATATAGCTTTGATTTGCCATGCTCCAGTAGTGTGACCACAGAAGTTATCAGATTGTACAGTGATCAACCCATTTGGAAAAATCACTTCTCCCTATGCTGTTCTGGATTATTAAATTCCCAGTTGAGGGCTTTGAAGCTCTAAAAACCTATATTTCAAGGGTCTTTGACTGTCACTCTGGATACTTCTTTGCTGACTTTAATCACAACCCCTCTGTGAAATTAATAATGGTCTTCAAGAGCTGTGATGCCCCTCCAACTCATCATCATCTGGACAACTTGGGGATAAACCTCTCTGAATTTAGCCAGGTAAGTCCTGTAGAAACAGAGCTACAATCTGTCACAGGCTCTATGTTTGAAGGCTTTATAGTTTGGGGAGGAGCAGCTACATGACAAATTGCATAGAGTGTTGGATTTGGAGTCAGACAGACTTGAGCTAGAAGCCTGCCTCCTAAACTTACTAACTGTGGCCCTGGGGACTCAGCCTCAGTTTCCACTTTAGTAAAATAAGAATAACAATAGCACCTACCTCCCAGGGTTGTTATGAAAATCAAATGTAACACTATATATTATGGGTGTGTGTGTGTGCGTGTGTGTGTGTGTGTAGATAGAGAGAGACAGTACTTTGTGAACCTTAAAAAGTGATATAAATACTACCCATCTAAAACTCATGCCCTGTTAGCATAGGCACTGAGAGCCCAGGGTCACCTCCATTCAACTGTAAATCATCAGTCTATAGAGGTCTTCAATGGAGATCTAAAATACTGTAAGCTATAAACATTGAATATTGATATTGATAGACAGTGTGAGAGAATGAATAGAGAACCAGTCTCAGCATTAAGAAGAACTGGCATCATGTCTCACCTCTGACACATATTGACTGTGTACCATGGGACATGTCACTTAAATTCTAAGTGCCCCAGGTTACATTCTAAAACTATCTGTTATTCAGTCAATTCAGTCTGACTCTTTATTGACCCCATTTTGGGGGTTTTTTTGGCAAAGATGCTGGAGTGGTTTGCCATTTTCTTCTCCAGATCATTCTACAGATGAGGAAACTGAGGCAAATAGCTTGAAGTGACTTACTCAGGGTCACTCAGCTAGTACGTGTCTGAGGTCAGATTTGAACTCATGTCTTCTTGATTCCAGGCCCATCAACTGTACCACCTAGCTGTCCCAAGACTATGAGTTGTCAAATAGTTGTTGAAAGTTTCCTACAGTCATGAAATCACAGATCTGAACCCTAACCATCGTTATTATTGTAACGATGGTAAGAGGATGTTAGTTTGTGTCCAGTTTGTGTCCAAATGGAATTTCTTTCCACATCTCTTCCACTTTCTCTCTAGTTAGTCACTGAGCTGGTTTCTTGAGCGTCTTTGAAAGCAGATACAGGCAACCCTCTCTCACAAAATCTAGATAATCTTCAGCAGATAGGTCATTCCCCTTAGGCTCAAATCTTTGCTGCCCGGCATGATTTTTAGTCACCTCTTTGTGTCAATAGCTTGTGACTTAAGCAATGAAAATTAATTTTAATATCATCCTAAGCAAGAAGCAATTGGAAAGGTAAATCTCTTATTTAAAAATGCTTCAAAAAAGAAAGAAAAGAGAAGCATATGTTTTTAAAATGCATAGAAAAGAAAAAAAGGGAAGGTCAGAATCTGAAAGAAGTAGGATAGCTTTGAAAGTTACATGTTAGATTGATTGCATGAATATTTAAAAGCAAGCAGTATATAATAAGAATTTGCCGCTTCATGTTCTATGATTATAGAAATGCGTATTTTATTTGCTATTTATTAACAATAGAATTTTTAAAAGAGATTAAAAGGCTGCAGAGGTATTAGTTTAGTTAGTTACATTGCATTGTAATTGTTGATTACATTTTAAGATATCCTGTGATATTTCTTTTGCCCACTCCTTATTCCTGTTCTCTCCAATTTACTTTTCCCATTTCATAAATAACACAACTTGGAAGTCTTAGATGTGCAGCTCTAATGGTGGAAGTGCTTTGGCTGATTTTTAAGAAGGAAAGCAGAAATATTCTCATCAGGATGTTTTCTGAATATACCCAGTAAGCACATCCTTAGTTCCCCCACACCTGAACCATCTGTCTCACATGTAACCCGTGAACTGCATATTTTAAAGCACAAGAAAGTCAAGAAAATAACAACTCAAAGAACTAAAAATATGTTTTTTGCAAAGCATTTTTAAATACATTATCTCATTTGATCTCTACAATAACTTGATGCTATTATCATCTCTGGTGCCTGAACAAAACACATAATTTCTTGAAATTTCATTCTTCTCGCTCCCATGTTATCACTTTTTAGGTCAGAAATGTTACACCTGAATCAGAGACAATATGTGGGCATTACTTATTGAAAATTGGTCACTCAATGGAAGGGCTGTTTTACTTATTTGCTTGTGTTTTTGTTTTCTAAGGGGTCTGGCATTAAATAGAATTCCAGAATGGAAGTTGAGGAAGAGAGAATGGAGATGGGTAAGGGTGGTTTTTATTGTTTTAGACTAGACTTATAATTTCATCAACATTGGGAGCTCCTGTAGAGGACTCCCTCTATCAATGGTGGTCAGCACCT
Organism: Pseudochirops cupreus; assembly: GCA_028627135.1. Lineage (NCBI taxonomy): Eukaryota > Metazoa > Chordata > Mammalia > Diprotodontia > Pseudocheiridae > Pseudochirops > Pseudochirops cupreus. The sequence continues at coordinate 535,259,922 of CM053581.1, forward strand.
GCTTTGCCCCTTAGAGTTCTCTTAGAGGTTAACTGAGTCCATTAGTATCAACGGCACAACCATTATGTGTCAGTAGCACGGGAACCCATCTTCCTGACTCTGAGGTCAATTCACTATCCACTATACCATGCTGTCACTCATAAAGGTAATTAGCTAGAGACAATTGACTAATGTCATATTGAAAATGGGTAATCAACTCATCATATCAATTATGCCAAATAGCTTTCTCCCAATCAATAAAGGATATATCAAGCTTAATTAATAATATCTGTTATTATCTTACTGGTGGTGGTGGTGGCTGTTGTCTTTCATTCTTGAAGAGGACCAAAATGACATCACTATGCTAGAGTCAAGTTTCAGTGTGCCTGACTGTGACTGATCAGACCAATATGAGCTCAGAATGAACTCTAAACTTGCACATCCTGTGTTTCCTTTGAGCTGTTTCAATTCTGCTTTGCTCATGGAGCACAGCACCTTCTCTGATGTGGGCATGCCATGCTGTGGGTGATCCTGTGCCAGTGTCTCCTATGTTACACAATCAAATCCAAAGTTCTTGACAGAGACCTTGAGAGTGTCCTTGTATCACTTCTTCTGACCACTATGTAAACTCTTTCCCCGTGTAAGTTCTTCATAAAATAGTCTTTTTGATGAAAGTATGTTTTACATTCATACACTGTGACCAGCCCATCGGAGCTGCACCCTCTGAAGCAGAGTTGAAATGCTTGGCAGTTCAGTTTGAGTAATGACCTCAGTGTCTGGTACCTTATTCTTCCAGGTGATCTTCAGAATCTTCCTAAGACAATTCAAATGGAAGTGATTCAGTTTCCTGGCATGGTGCTGGTAGACTGTCCAGGTATCACAGGCATACAACAATGAGGTCAGCATGATGGCTCTGTAGACCTTCAGTTTGGTAGTCAATCTAATACTTCTTTTCTCCTGTGCTTTCCTTTAGAACCTCCCAAACTCTGAACTAGCTCTGGCAACGTGTGTGTCAAACTTATTATCAATGTGTATATCCCTGAAAAGATGTACTGGATGTTGGCAAAAACACAAAAACAAGCCCCCCTCGAGGGGCTTACATACTAATGAAGGGCTCCTTGGGAGGTGACAACATGTAAATAAATAGGGACAATAAGATATATGCAGCAGGTAGCATTTGATCTGAGTACTGAAGGAAGCCAGGGATATCAAGAGGAAGGAGAAAGGAGGGAGAAAATTCTAGGCATGAGGGAGAACCAGGTCAAAGGTACCACCTGGAGATGTTGCATATGTAAGTAGGTGCTTTGTCTGCCATGACTGGATGGTAGGCTCAAGGAGAGGTAAGATCGTGTCTTCTATTGGACATCTCTTCTCTGTAATAGGTGCTTAACAGTCATCACAGTGTAAGGGAAAAATATGATGCACGTAAGAGCGGCCGTGGGCAAGCTTTGCACTTGATTTAATGTCAGTGGACAGCCCCATATCTCACTTTGGACTCTGAACTCCACTGAATCCTTCAGGAGACTGAGATACTGATTCATTATTTGAAGATAGTTCTTTTGCTTTGATGTGGCCATGCATCCATTGAGATACTAGCTGACTCTGATGTAGATGTCAGAATTGTTTGGTCACCCACTGCCCTCTCCCCACCTCACCAGACCCACTAGGAGCCATGTACCCCATGATTCAGTGACCATAGGTGCTGCCTACACACACTGTCACCCTCACAAGCATCCTGCTTGTCATCAGATTCCTGCATGGAGCATGTTCTCTGAGGTGTTGTTTTGCATGGCTTGAGAGCAGTCAACATGAAAGGCCAGGGGGATTTTGATAAACCTGAGGGTATAGATGCAGTTCCTTGACTCTTCAAGCTGATGACCCTAGCTTGTTACCACTGTTTCCCTCCTCGCCTTTATGAGCTCTTGATGGACCAGTCCCAAGTTGAGAAGGCAGATGGGTAGGGTGTATTTGAAGAAGACAATAGGCTTGTCCAGGTAGAACAGCACAATGTCATTGTCTGAGGAACTTTTGGTATAGTTTGGGTGCGTGATAGCTTCCTGTATGTTAAAATCCATCTCTGAATTCTCATACTACCAGGTGTTGTATTCGCCAAATCTTACTATAAAGTATTTTGGATGTTCCATACAGTAGGCTGCAGTCATCAGCCAGGAAAAATGAATAAGGACACCTTACCCTTTAACTTTTACCTGGAGTCCAACAGTATCTATTGCTTGCCACAGGCTGTGTCGCCTTTGTCGCCTGGCCTCTCTGCTAATATTTGGATTTGTAATTCTTCAAAATGTGGCATTGGGTAATTCACCTTTAGTTTCCCACATGGAAAAATTACAACAGGTTTATACTTCATTGGGTTGTCACACTCCTGATATCCAGGGGAACAGCTGCAATGACATTGCTAATTCTTAAGGTAAGCACAGCCATCATTTATCATGGACCAGTTGGTATAGTTTACTTCATAACCACAAAGGCATCCTCCCTGCCATTCTTTGCAGATGCACTGAAAGCCACCAATACCATCATTGCAGGTCCCATTATGGTAGGGATGGGGATCACACAGGTCCCCATCCATGTACTTTGACCAATAAGCTAATGTTTCTTCCTGAGTTGTAAAAATCTCTTGGATTTCTTCCAGGTTACTGATCTCCTCACTGCTTTCCTGATCCAGGTTGCCAGGTTTAATCTCTTCCAGGAATGACTTAGCTCACATCTGAATCCTCAAGATTTTGTTGGCTTTTTTGCAGCTAGAGAACCCTGAGTTGACATGTCTACTGAGTAAATACCCAGGAGGCCACAAACACCAAAAAGCTCAGAAGTGGCCACATTTTGGAAGAACTGACATGTATGGCTCCAAGCAACTGTAACATGAATAGTGGCCATCCCCTTGTAAACTGTCTCTGTAGATGAGCTAAAGCAGGCTGAAAATAAGTGACAGACCTTAAAACCATTGGTGAGTTAAGGGAATGTCTACACCAAGCTATGAAGATGTTCCCCAGTGGAATGGATGGATGAGAACAATTTGTTCCAGCAGCCATGAAGGTGGCTGAAGCAGGTCCTGGGGAGTGCTTAGAACTTGTCTAGTCCCTCTGGAGCCCGACAGCAGAGAGACCAAAATAAAATTTTTTTTAAAAAGTGAACTTCGAAGCTTGTCCTTTAGTTTATACTTGAGTATCTGGCTACCCTCTGATTCTGGATGGGGATAAATTATTCAAAAGAAAGACAATAGGTGAAGAGGAAAAAGGAGCATTGTATATTAAGAAACTGTCCTCGTGTAGGGAAATCCAGGAACCATAGAGGGGAAAACATGACAGAGAGAACTTGGGTGAACGTCCAAGGAGAGAGAATCAGAAGTGATTATTGGCTTTGGAGAATCCTATCCACCACAGAGAGGGGAGGGAGGCAATGTGAGGAGGAGAGGGGAAGATGTTATGAAAGGAATTTGGAGAACAGAACACAAGCCTGGGAGAGAAACATGAAATCACAGTGATAGGGAACTTCAAATTACCCATGTATCTGAGGGTACTCTGTCTCTTTTCCAAAAGCAAACTAACAACGTCTTGACTGAAACAAAGTGCTGAGCACATAAAAAATGCTTAATTAATACTGGTTTAATTGATATAACTGGTTTCAGTGATCATTTCATCCTTTTAAAGGTGTAGGAAGCAACAAAGGGAAATTCTATCTTGGATCTGATTCTTGGTAATCAAAGGAACTTATTTGTGTGGAAATGATGGGAATTTTGAGGGCCTGTGACCACTCTCTACTAGAGTTTGTGATTGAGGAGGAGAAATAGTCTACCTTGTACCTTAGGTTTGGGAAAAGTTGTTTTTAAAGTATTCAGAGGAAAGATAGGGAGGATCTGATGAAATAAAATTCTTTGGGGAAGTCAATCTAGGGGATGAATGATAAAATTTTAAAGACACAAGGAGAAACAATTCCAATGAAAGAGAAAAATGGGGTTTTCCTGAAAAAGACTGATATGGATTCAGAAAGAATTTATTTTGTTTCTCTTTTCTCAGAAAAGAAGAATGATCTTAACACACAAAATGAGAAAAAAAAGTAGTAACAGGGAGTTAGATAAAGGAGTAGAAAGATACATAAAGAACTGAAAATTGAGCACCTAGATATTCCTCATGAATTCAAGTCACCTGGCCTGGGTGAGCTATATCCCTGTGTCCTTAAAGACCCGGTAGATGCGATTGCTGAGTCACTATCTGTCGTAATTGAAAGGTTATAGGAAGTGGGAGAGGGGCCACAAGACTGTTCTCTCAGTTTTCAAAAAGGAAAAGACAGCCAAGCCTGGAAACTATAAGGCCAGTGACCTTGATTTCAATTCTGGAGAAAATTCTAGAAAGAATCATAAAAGAAATGGGTAGCCAACATCTAGAAATAGAAACACTGATTACAAAGAATAAACCCGGCCTCCTCAAGGGCAGGTCATAACAGACTAACCTCATTTCCTTTTTTACTAGGATTTTGTCACTGACATGTAATGGTTGTATGGGCCTGGACAGGTAATTTAAACACTAAATACCCTATGATACTCTAATTAGATGAGAGGGAATACTGTAAGTATAGTTTGCCTAGATTTTACCAAAGTTTTGATAAAGAACTATTCTTTCAGAGAAGATGGAGAGATATCAGTAGATGATAATACGATCTGATGGATTCAGAGCTGGTTGAAAGGCTAATTTAACAGAATACTTGTTAACTGTTGAATGTCAGTGACAGTCAACGTTTTGTTATCCCTTCCACATTGTAGGGTTTAGGGAAGAGGCACCTCCTTGATCTGGAAAGTCTGTGTAAATATTTTTGGCCTTCTCTTTATGCCAGAGCAGAAGTTTAAATTATTATGATATTAAAAATGAAATATGTTGATATTATACAATACTATACATATATTTATGCATTTCTGAGTTTCTAAACTTTTCTGTGTCATCATACTGGCCTTCACATGTTATCTGTGGTTTCTGTAAAACTCGCCCAAAATTCTTATTTTAATTTCTTATGCCAACCTGTGATATATAAAAACCATGATGGAGAAAGTCATGATGTGGAAGGAATAACTTTATTAAGTAATTATTATGTGCCAAGCAGAATACCAAGTTCTGAGTAGGCAAGTATAATGGGGTTTTGCAATATCTAGATCATCTAATAGAGACACCCATATGGGAAATGGCAGAGACCTGTTTT
>CM053581.1:535265608-535282028 GCA_028627135.1 Pseudochirops cupreus
AGAGGAGTGATGGGGGAGGACATAGGAGAGATTAGATTGGGGAAGGGGTCATACAAGGGCATGGCTGTTTTGAGGGGGGTGTAGGGGAAAGATGGGGAGAAAATTTGTAACTCAAAATCTCATGGAAATGAATGATGTAAACTAAAGTAAAATTAAAAAAGAAAAAAGAAAGAAAATAGACCATTGTAGAGACACCAATTATGACACCGGGGGTTGGGGTTGGATGGCCTCTGGGGTTGCTTCCATTTCTACAAATATGAACCTAAATCATCATTTTATTTCATTTTTTTTTTTTTGCTTTTTGGAGGGCAATTAGGGTTAAACAACTTGCCCGAGGTCACATGGCTAGTAAGTGTTAAGTGTCTGCTGCCGGATTTGAAATCAGGTCCTCCTGACTCCAGGACTGGTGCTCTATTTACTGAGCCACCTAGCTGCCCCCGACCTAAATCAACATTTAAGTTTTTAAAAGCATATTTACCTGGAGAGGCTTATACAAACTGATGCTAAGTGAGAAGAACAGAGCCAGGAGAAATTTATACACAATCACAGACACATTGTATGTGTGACGACCAATCTTGATAAACTGGACTTTTCTCAGCAATGCACAGTTATAAGACAACTCTAAAAGTCTCAGGATGGAAGGAGATGTCTACATTCAGAGAAAGATCTAGAAAAAACAGAGTTTAAATGGAGACTGAAGCAAACTCTATGCTATCGTTCTTTCCCATGTTTGGTTCTCTTTCTTCTTTCCCGTTGTCCACTCCATTGGTTACAACCCTTCTATACAACCACACTAATGTCCAATGTGAAAGTATTTGCAGATCCTATACTTGATTGCATTGCCGCCATGGGGGAGGGGTGGAAGGGAGGGGAGAAAAATTGAAATGCATGGGATTGTGGAACTGAATCTTGTAAACTAAAAGTAAATAAACAAATCAATTAAAATAAAAAAGCATATCCTTGATACTTATTCATTAGGAATATATAATATTCCTATATGTACTTTCCTAATATACATTAGGAAGATAACAATATTCATTAGGAAGTTGTCCTATCTAAAACATTTGATATGAAAGAGCTGGTTTAGTGGAGTCAAACATGCAATACATAAGAAAAACACAGAAAGTACGATAATCCACAAAACACGAAAAATGTTATTTACAAAATGTCTTTTTCGTCTCCAAGGAAATGAAAGTGATAATAAATGCCACATGCAATTTTAAAAATTAGATCTTCTAACTTTGTCAAGGTGTTTGAAAGCAGTGAAGTTTTCACAACTAATTCCTCAGCATTCAATTAACAGTTGATTAAAATATAATTTTTTTTTCCTGTGCAACTCAAACCAATGTAATAAACATACCTCTGGAGTTAACGACTAATTCAATTTGCTCACTGACTTATGCAGACTATAATAAGGATTGCTATAACCTGCGTATAGAAAGTAAACAAAACATAAATGTCTTGGAAAAACAAAACAAAAGACAAAATTAGGATAGTTGTTTGTTCAGTAAATTGTTCCTCCTACAGAAAAAAGCACTTTAAACTTACTAATTGACATTCAAAGATTACAGTGATTGATCCAAATGTTCATTGTTTCTATTTTTATGAAAAAAAAAACCCCAACAATTTAACAGAATAAATATAAGTGAGCTAAAGAAGTTAGTCAAAATATTTTGATTGAAGTTTCATCTTTTCTAGTAAACTGTTACCTGGTGGTTACATGAAAGAATCACAGATAACAATAAAATGCTTATATTTATGTTTTTGTTTAATATGTACTCCAACAAGGTGTGAAGTATGGAACCTGTATTATTTTCAGCAAAATGACGATGAGCATATCCTAGTTCTCTTTTCCATTACTTAAGTAATATATCCAGGAAATGTGATATGGTTTCTGTAACAATGCCTGCAGATTTCCCCCTATACTATCATTCTTAAAATATTAAAGCTTTTTCCCCTTGTTTACATCTTCCCATTATTCTTTACCCATATTTTCAAGGCAATTTTTTGTTGATAACCTGACAAAAGGCATTAGAAAGACATCTTTCTGACATTGTCTCCTTTAGAGGTTCTTCATCATTATTTCCACACAATATGAAGGTGTCCCCCAGATTTATACTAAACCTGCTATTTTTTCCCTTAAAAACTGTTCCTCAAGTGATTTCATCTACGATGGCCTTGATTGTCATCTCTGACCTTTCCGATCTTATCTGTAACACTTGACCTTTTCATAGCCCTTAAAGTTTTTCAATCTCTCATATTCAACTTCATTGACAATACAAAAGTCTTAGATACAGTTTTGTTGCTGCAAACTTAATAAAGATCATATTTCTTATATTTTAATTGGGCTCTTACTATTGTCCACCTATTACTGGAGAAAATGCAACTATTGCCATAGTTCACCAGGATCAAAAGTGTTTTTAATTCCTTCCTTCTCTACCCATATCCAAAAATTTGCAAAATTTTGATACTTGTTTAATAGTTTCAATATATTTCTTTTGCAAAAATTCCAATGGACATATCTTTGATCATACCATTCTAGACTTAAGAAGCAGTAAGCAGAGATGTTGGTGGGGTACGAGGATATTTATTGTTCTATGTGTTTGGTGTGCCCTATGTCACCTTAGAAAGTAAGTTTATGGAGGGTTAGGGACCATGTTGTATGCATTTTCTATGCAGCAAGAAGAATGTGGATGCTTATTGGAAGGACAAGCAACAACATGAATTATTATGGAATATTAAGCATTGAGATGTTGGAATTCATAGCAAGACTTGAACACTGATTAATCATCAATCTGTTGCATTTTCTCACTTTGAAAAAAGCACAAGATCCCTTAACAAATTGTAACACTCAGAGTTAATTTAGCCTATATTCTCAGTCCTTCACACTGAGTTTATATTAACAGAATTTATATGTATTGCAGGAGAGGCAGCAGAGTGTAGTGAAGAAACTGTAGAACGTAAAAGCAAGGAAAACCTGGGTTCAAATTCTGCTTCTAATATCACCCGAGTGATCCTGGGCATATCACAACAATTAAATGTGAAAGGAAACTCCCGACAACTTAGCTATTAATTATGGAGAGTTCGTAGATTTGTGCTCATAGAGGAAGTCCTCTACACTAAGAACTCCCATTCTGATGAAATCATAGATCCTTCATGTATCTGTACATATGTGCATGGTGTCCCAAAAGGATTTGTGTAGTTTAAAGTTATTAAAGCTATTACAATAGCACCAAGACTACAAAATGATATGCCAGGTAGATAGATGTTTCATATGTTAAGTCCTCTATTACACAAAATATGTTTTTCCCCTAAAAATGGCTCAGTTGGATTTGGGATTCCCCTGACCTACCTCTTTTAAGGTCTTATCAGGTTCTTTAGGAAAATTGCCCAATTTGATGGAGATTTTTCCATCCCCCTTACATACAGTATATATCTTCTCTCACATGTGGATTAGGTAGTCAGCTCAGAAACAGTTGTTACAAATATTCTTTTCACAATATCATTAACATAGTATTAACACATTCAGATATTATGATATAGTTTCAAAGTAAACAAAATATAGTACGTACTTTTTTGTTCAGAATGGATCTCCCCCCCCCCCAAAAAAAGTATAATGTTCACAGAAACTCCAGGGTTTGGTCTCAATGGTGGAAATTAATGGATTTCTTTTATCAACCAGAAGATCCATATAAGTGCCACATTCTTGTCTTCTGCAGAAGAGGTGGGTGGCAAGGTAACGGATGGATTTTTTCTAATAGAGTTAGGCCAAACAATCAGAGATTTTAGGGGCAAAGAAAGGTGTTGAAGGACCAAGAATTTCAAAAGCCATAGGAGGAAGAAAATCTGACTGAGGTTAGTACTTGGGGTGTTGTTCATTCTTCCCTGTACTAAACTGATGCAGAGATTTTTGTTCATTGTTCTTTTGCATTTGTCCATGATGTTTTGTTGAACTTCCCCTTGTCAGTCACATTCTCTTTGTAGTTAACCGTCCTTTTGCTAGTCTATAATTCATCCCTCATTTTACAACACGTTTTATGAAAGCTTCTTACTTGTCCATCTTGTTTTCCTAGGCTACAAATTATCTGCTAGCCAAGTACAGTTACAAATAACCTTCACAAGACTGGCACTGGCAAGTGAGGAAAGTGTGTGTGTGTGTGTGTGTGTGTGTGTGTGTGTGTGTGTGTGTGTCCCTCACTTTTCTTGGAAATGCTTTAATATGGCTAAATTCTCCCAGTCTGTTCATTAGTGTCTCTCTCCCCAGGAGTACTTCCAACCACTACATGGAGGACAGCTGAGCATTCAAAGTCAATTGCAGTTTAATCTGTATTTAACAGCAATGGGAAAGACTTCAAGGCAGCTTGCAAAGGTGCTGAACAGACTCCCAGAGAATAGCCAGGTCACATCAGACACATCCTGAGCAACCCAATGTAAGTGAACTAATGACTTAGGGGTTGTGAGTGGGAAACTCTTTTTTGGGGGTGGGGCTGGAGAGGGGAGAAATGACCATGTTTTCAGGCAATTAGGTTTCCCTGAGCTTTTAAATTCTAGTAGTCTTCTATAGGGTCCTTTCTGCTTCAATCTTACTATTTTAAACTTGATTTCTGACTTAGAAATATACATAGATCCCACCTCTGCCCCTGTTACCTGTATGACCTGTGGCAAGTCCCTTAACCTTCTTATACTTCAACTTCCTTATCTGTAAGATGCGGGGGATTGAACAAGCTGAGCTAGAGTTCCCTGTTAGCCCTCAATCTGTGATTCCACAACTCCCAGGCTCTCCCTGCCAACTCCCAATTTCCCCAGACTAGTCAATTTTGTAGTCTGTCAACAGGGAGTAGTTCTCACTCTACTGCTCTTTTGGTCTTTGGGGGTGGGGATTGGAGGTAGTGCCAGGGGGCAGTAGCTTTAGGTCTGAGGGCCAGCAATTTTGACAGGTGGTGGTCTGATGGGAAATTCTTAGAAATCTCACCCTTTCGGGGTGGCTATGTGGTGCTGGGAATAGAGCACCAGTCCTAGAGTCAGGAGGACCTGAGTTCAAATCCAGCCTCAGACACTTAACACAAAACTAGCAATATGACTTTGGGCAAGTTGCTTAATCCCAATTGCCCTACATTCCCCCCCCCCTTGAAAAAGGAAAGAAAGAAAGGAAGGAAGGAAGGAAGGAAGGAAGGAAGCAAGGAAGCAAGGAAAAAAGGAAGGGAGGAAGGAAGCAAAGAAAAAAGGAAGGGAGGAAGGAAGGAAGGAAGGAAAGAAGGAAGGAAGGAAAGAAAGAAGAAATCTCACCCTTTGGAAAGCATAACAATGCTTGCAACCCTTGATATACTACCATTTAGGAGACCTGCTCTAACTGAGACACATAGGCTGATCATGATTCAAAGACCTTTCCAAGACTAAAGGGAGCTATAGTATAATCACATAACCTAAATCTATCCTTAGAAAGTCCTTACTAGGAACACAGCAGGTGAGCATTTGGAAAATCATCAGTTAGCCCTTTTCCCTTGACTTTCCCCATCTGCATAACTCACTAAACCTTTTGGTTTCATTGTCAGAAAAGGATGTTTGGGTTTTTTCCCATCTTTGATATTTAACAAATACCAACACATTTCTACAGCACTTTAAGGTTGACAAAGCACCTTCTAACAACCTTCAAGGTATATCTTTACAAATATTATTACCCCCATTTTACAGTTAAAGAAACTAAGACTATGGGGCAGCTAGGTGGTGCAGTGCATAGAGCACTGGCCCTGGAGTCAGGAGGACATGAGTTCAAATGTGACCTCTCACTTAACACTTACTAGCCATGTGACCTTGGGCAAATCACTTAACCCCAACTGCCCTGCCTTCCTCCCTCCAAAAACAAAAAAGAAACTAAAACTTAGAGAGATTATGAAACTTGCCAAGAATCACACAGCAATATCAGAGACTGATTTGAACCCAGGTCCCAACTCTAAGCCCTGTCCTCTTAACACTCCTTCTCATAAACATATTCAAAGCATCATCTAAGTCAGGATGTAAAATAATATGGCCAAAGGAATTTCCACAAGGAAATTAGATCTATTAAAGACTGTTGATTAAAGGATTATTTGACTGATGAATATACTGCCATCAACATTTTGCTTATAGCCCTTAAAGCTCACTGAAGCTCTTCAAAATCCCTTTTCTTCTGTTTTTCAGCAATGTGGTCTCTCTGGGGGATACCAAAACCTTCCCACCTCCTGAGCCAGGGAGCCTACAGTAAAAATTGGATTTATTTCTTCTGAATTAGAAAAAGGCAGCCTCAGACCAAAAGAAGGAAAGAAAAAAGAAAAAAATCAAGGGCAAACATACCAAATACAAGAATATATCAGCCCAATATTAATTGCTCCAGACAACCCATCCAAATACTGCTAAAATACATGAGGATTTTTTTTCAGTTGACTAGATTTTTATTCTGTTCCCATTCTCCTTAGAGAATCTCTCCTAGCACGACAGAATGCAGATTTTACTAGCAACGTTTATCTGTTTTCAGAGTCAGGCTTTTATCAAAGTATTGGATTCTTACATAGTCAGTTCACACAAGGAGTTCAACTGACTGGAGAAGTTTATTATAATAGACTGATTATGAAATGGATTAAAAGAATCCACAGGCCAATCCTACCCCCTCAAATTCAATTCACCAGATATTTACTGTGTCCCATGCACTATGCTCAGCAATGGAGACAGAAAGACAAAAACAAAAATGAAGCCGTGCCTCAAGGAGGGTCTACCACATGTAAACAGGCAAGTATGCATGATAATTTGGGAAGACAGAGAATGCCAACACAACTAGGGTGATGAGGAAGGCACACCAAAGCTGAGCCACTAAGGAAGTTAAAGATTTGGAAGAGCAAAGGTAAGGCAGGTATGAGGAGGGGACAGATTTGGGTGATGGAATAATGAATGCAAGTAGGGGACAGTAGCTAGACCAGTTTGGGTGGCACATAGAGTGCATTAAGGGGAATGATATGGAATAAGTCTGGAAAGGAAGGATACCACTAGATTGAGGACCTCTTTTCTAGGTTAATCAAAACCACAACCATACTTACATGAGTAAGGGCCCTTGTGTCTCTACCATGCCCTCCCTCCTTGGGCAGCATTATTAAATCTATACTAGCTACATCAAAAGCACAATCAAAATCACCTCTCCAGCTATAAATTTTACACTTGCAAAAACTATCCCAAATACATAAAAATTAAAAGTCTATATATTTGGGTTACTTTCACCCATGTTGAGGCAGGATAACATAGAGGATGAAGATCTGGCCTGGAGGACAAGAAGACCAAGGATCAAGTTCTCCTCTGATACACAGTGGGACCCCAGACAGGTTATTTAATTTCACTGTTCTCTTGGCAATTCTTTACTATCAAAGGGTGCAGATTTGTAGAGGGAATTTCCTCAAGCGAGAGTTCCCTTTAATCAACAAGATCACAGGTCAGGAGGTCCCTGTCTATCTCTCTCAGGAGTACTACTCCTACAAATTTTATTAGAAAATTATTTTTCATTATCTACAACTGTCATGCAAGGATGAAAGGCATCTTTCTAGACATTTGTACATCTTAAATGGCCTGCTGAATTAACCTTGGACTTTCTTCCATCCTTTGCAAAGCTCCTCTGAGTATCCTGTTTCTCTTGTAGCTTTTTGTGTTTGGTTTTGTTTTTTTCATCAATCCAAGGGCTTTAGTTTGTCATATTTAGGCAGCAAGATTTAACAGAAAGAACCAAAAAATCTGACATACTATGGCTTGGACCTTAGATCAGTGTTCCCTCTTCCTCCTACTTGATGCTAACATTATAAAGGGTTCTGCTAGATTTAATATGTTTCTTCCTGTCATCATGATGTCCTCTGATATTTAGAGCCTTTAGCAAATGGGAAAACTGTCTTGAAAATAATTACAAGGCACCATTAATATTAGTATGAATCTTTTAATGGAAATTTCCTCTTGCATCTAAACAAACTTAAATGCCAAAACCTTTTGTTGGTAGTTGACTCTCTTGGCCTTGGGATAATATCACAAACTCAAGGAAAGGTGATTTGAAAAAGAAACATTAAAATTAAGCTAATGGTAAAAATAGGTACTGAGTGCAGTTATCAACCAGGCTGTGGGAGCCATTTAGCAGAGAAACTAATCTTTTTAAAAAAATTCTTTATATGTCCCATGAGATCTGCAAGGCAGTTTTTAGTTCTCAAGTTAGCTCAGTTCTCCTTTTTTCCCTTGCAGGTCACCTTTACTATAAATGAGACCCTGTAATAATCTCCCTGAAACTCTTTCCAGGTAATCTGATTTTTGTTCTCCTCATCTGTTGATGAGGTTTCCATGATGCCACAGCCCAGTATCTTCACTTTTAACCCTTCTGCTGCAGAACTCAGATGCAGCATCAACATAATGGCACTTTGGCAGCATTCTGCAACTGCTGGCATTTCTGGGCTGTCTGGCTTCGTCATCGAGGTCAAAACTTAGCAAATGATACAACCCTGGCCATCTAATAGCCTTCAGGCACTGAAGTGTATTAGGAAAGTCTCTGTTAAAAACTCTCAAGTCACATGGTCCATGTATTCATTGTGCTGAAAAATAAAGGATCCTGTAGAATTTTCCTCTAATTTTTGCAAATAGTAATACATACATAAATATACAAGCTTATATGCATGTATGTATGTATGTATGAATGTATATATACATATGACTTTACCACTATTTATGCTCTATCCAAAAATATGGTTTATATGTCAGTATTGACTCTATGAACTTCTATTGTATTATTTTTTCAAATGATTCTTCTCAGGAGCCATCGTGTATTTCAGAGCTACGGAGTTCCCAATAATTGCTTCAGTTCAGTTTCTTCTTCTGTCAGTGCTGTCCCATTTGGTACTCCTACTGCATCTCATCTAGTCCTCTGTTACCATCTTACTCTCCTCTCTCTTTCCTACTGTTAATTATCTTGCCTTCAGTCTACCTTCCCAGGCATCGCCTCTCATGCCCCTCTCCTAGTTCCAACCTCAGAGATCAGTTACCATGTAGTGGTAACGATCACTCACTATCACACTGACAAAAGTATAGGTTACTCTACTGAAGTCTTATGCCAATGTGCTGTACTATAGAGGTGACTTGGCATTGGTTAGGGCTGTACTATGGAAGTCGCACAAGCTCTGGCAGCTCCTACTAAGCCAGAGGGTCTTTGAGAACAGATTCAGTGAAAGATTATATGTCTGTAATCTGAAAACCAGCCTAAAAAAGCTAAGGAAGGCTCATCAACAGAAGGTTGACACCGGCTGATTAATGTGTTCACCTGTAGCAAAACACAGAGACCACCAAACAGTCACTCAGCATATACTTATTAAGTGCCAATTACACTCCAGGTACCATCTACTATGTCACAGATTAAATCACGAATCATAGAATCAGATACTTAAAGGCATCAGGGACCATAAAGATCATCTAGTCACTTTATAGCTGAGAAAATTGAAAACCAGATAGGTTAGGGGCCTTATCTAAGGTCACACAGCTGGTTAAGTACAAGAGATGAGATTGGAATCCAGGGTTTCCTGACTCCAAAGTATATACACTATACCATGATAGCTCTCTCATGGTTACTTCCTAGGGGGAAAAAATGAAGTATTTATGATGTAATTATAAAACAAAGGAACTTTAAAAAAAACTTCTTTGGTTTTGTGTTTTGGTTATCCTTAAACATGATATGTTGTATTTCCAACTTAGTTAGAATCACCCTGCCTCATGCCATAAAGAAATTTTAAATCCACCAAAAAACTAGAGAAGTTTTGAAAGAAAGTATCTTATTTATTGACTTTTAAAAATAATAACAATGCCAAATTGAGGACTAGTGGCACAATTTTCCTCCATCTTTTTAGAACTAAAATGCTAAACTACTAGGCTTACCTGTAATAATAAACAATTATGATCCTTGTCAACTGAATAGTCAAGTGAACTGAAAGTTCCACAAGAACTACCAAAAACCAACAATAATGACTAAATCCAATCAAAGAGGAAGGGAGGGAATCAACAGAGAAAGAAATGGTTGCTCAGATTTCTGAAAGGGCCCAGAATAAAAGAAAAAGGAAGCAATATAACAATTCTTCTATCATATACATACAATACATATACAGACCTACACACACATAAACATACATTATATATACACATATCATGAATATATACAGTAGAAACACATACACATATAAACATATCATACACATCTGCACTCATATACACACATATATACATGCAGATACATACATAACTACACACACATACACACACATAGTGCCTTCAGTCTTGGATGGCTGGAGGCAGGGAAAGAGTACAAACAAAAGGTATGATAATAGTTTCCAGATAAAAGCAATCAATTCATGCTAACATACACTATTGTTCTTTTTCTGGTATTTTAACTTGAGGAGAAAAAAAGATTTTCAAGCAACAAGATAAAATGGTAGAGAGTTTACTTTGTTCCCATTAGCACACAGCTGCTTATGATTTTGCTTACATGTTTGAATACTATTCTTGGAAAAGGCAATAGCCTTCAATATGTACCAGATGTAAGCAAGTGTTTATTCCAGTAAAAATTCTTGCTTCAGTGAGTCAAAAGTTCATTGAGCAAACAGGCCCAGTATAAAAGCAGAACTACTTTTATTGTTGGAAATCAGGAAATTCATTGGAATCAGTGATGGCCATTAATTATCCCATTAGCTATAGTATTTAACTGTAGGGAGGAGTGGCACCCACTCGATTGCTATAATTTTATATTTAATTTTGCCTTGTCCCAGGAAATCTGAAACTTGATTGCAATCATGAACTCTAACTTAGTGAAATACTTACAAATTTCACATTAATCAACTTTTTCTGATGGTATAGTGAGTTAATAATTTACTATGTATGTAGCATTCTAAAGGACTATACAAAGTTCCCTTTTTCACAACTCTGGGAGAAAGACAGTGTAAATGTTATATTTCATTATTTAAATGGATCCATCATATTCATCATATGGATCCATTCCTTGTAGTGGTACAGATGTCAACCCATCCATGCTGTCTTATCTGTGTAATTCTAATCCATTGTCTTCTTAGCTCTTTTGTAGAGGACCTGTTCAAAATACTTGAGTCTTTTAACATTCTTTGGGTAGCAATTAACCTCTCAGGCCATCCATTAGTGTAGTGATTCAACTTATTTTACAGATGAGGAATTGGAAGGTCTGAAAAGTCAAACGACTCATTCTAAAAGGGACTGAGCCCAGGCCTATGCCCAGGTCTTCTGAGTCTTTGTCTAAGGCTTATCTTTAATCTACAGAAAAGGAATCAAGTATAATGTAAAATTGAAATTTAGTGATCTTGATACAGTCCCTAAGTGACCTAACAAAATGCATCACATCACCTTATCAATTCATTCCTGGATTATTGCCGTGGTCTCCTATTCTCCAATTCTCATTTACTCTACCTACCATCAAACTCGCTGTCCTAAAACACCATCACCACATCTCTTGGCAAAACATTTTTCTTACCTTTCACTAACAATAGGATAAAATCTTGATTCTAAACAGATGTAACATTCAAGGCTGTTCATGATCCCCAACCTTACTTCAAATTTTCTCATTTTGTGCACTCTCCCTGGTTGACTCCTGGTTGACTCACTGCTTTCCACCTCATATTCTCCTCTCTGCGCCTTTGCTCCAAACTTTCCCTATAACCAGAATGTCTGCCTCATTCCTGTCTGCATGTACAAACACATCAAGTTCAATTCAAGTCTCATCTTCTTTGTGATGCTTCCCTCAGCCCATGGCATTCAGACCCCTCCTTAGGGCTCCTATAGCACATATTGCCTATGTTGGTTATTTAGCATTCCAATGTTATGATTCGTGATTTGTTATTTTGACTTATTTTTTTTCTAACAGTTAGATGACAAGTTTTTTGGGCGATTAGCAGAAGACCTTTTTTTAAATTTTGTCTCTAACATTAGTTTTATGAGTGTCTCAAGAATACATGGAATCTCAGGATTTTGGAAATGGAAGGGACTTTGGTGACACACCCATCCACACCTGACAAGAGTCCAACCCATCTCTGAAAAAGAATTTCCTTTTGAACATACCAGATACATCATCCAGCCTTTGTTTAAAGACCTCCAGTGAGGATGATCCCAAACCTCCAGGGACAGTCTAATCCATTTTGGGATAGATATAACTATTGGGAAATTTTTCCTAACAGTTTCCTAACAAACTTAAATTTGTCACTTTGCAACTTTCACCCATTTCTCATCATTGTACTTTCTGGTAAAGTCTCTCAATTCTGAGCCTCGGTTTCCCTATCTGTAAATAGGGGTAATAATTCCTAGGTGGTGCTACCTTACAGGGCCATTATGGAGAAGGCATCTGGTAAACCTTTAAAGTGGACTGTAAATAGGAGTGTATCAGCTCACAGCATCAAAGAGACCTGGAAGGCATCATGGTGATCTTCAAGTCATTAGTGAGAGGAAGGGGAATGATACTTTTTTTGCATCTCTGAAAGCACCACAGGGTAAAATTATACAGAATAAAATTTCAATAAATACTTGTAGATAATCAGATACTTTATTCATCAAGAGCAGGACACACCAAAAGAAAGTGGAGGGGGAGAGATTCTTTAGATCAAGAAGAGTAGTTAGACTTAAATTATGCAATATCTTTACAAAATACAATAATTCTCATTCAACTAGTTACAAAACATATTTTTAAAAAATCAGACAAATGAACATGTACTAGCCTTTCCCAAATATTACAGTGTTTCAGTTATTTTAAGGGTTTCATTCATCCATTATTCTTAACTACCTTAATTTTTAAAAATAAAGCAGTAATTTTTCTTTATGTAGCCACAATGATTGACATTGATCCCATGCCCTGAAGTTCACATACTTAACATCATACCTTCACTTTGGGTTTGTATACTCATTATGAGATATAATTGTAATTAATTTGGTCATTGGTTTTTCCAGGTTACAGGAGACTAAAAATTGAAAATTGTGGGGGTAATAGAGAATTGCTAGTGGTAGATGCACTGACAACAATGAAAAGAGAGAGCTGACATCATCATCAGTCACATGTATATAGTACTTACTATGTTCCAGTTCTAAGTGCTTTACAATTATCATCTCATTTGGTCCTCCCAACAATCATGGGAGGAAGGTGCTATAATTATACCCACTTTACAAATAAGTAAACTGAGACAAATGGAGGTTAAGTGACTTGCCCAGGGTCACACAGCTAGTAAGTGTCTGAGACCAGATTTGAGCTCAGGTCTTCCTGACTCCAGGCCCACACTCTATGCACTGAGCCACCTAGCTGCCTTGAAGAAATAAGCAAAAATACTCTGGAAAGTACCATAAAAAGAAAGATACGAGACTTCAAAAAGCACAGTATTCTTGGGTCATTTGGTGTAGAGGAAAATGGGCCAAACTTAGATTCAAATCCTACTTTGAAGACTTATATGACCATATGTGTCACTTCTTCTCTTTGGGGCTCAGTCTACTCATCATTAAAATGGGGGAAATAATACACGGGGCTGTTGTTGAGGATCAAGTGAATACGTGTGTGTGTGTGTGTGTGTGTGTGTGTGTGTGTGTGTGTGTGTTTGTGTGTGTGTGTGTGTGTGTATATGTGGAAAGTGGTAAGCCTTAAAGCACTTTATTCACATCATTTAGTGGAGGCAAGTTAGGATTATAAGTCTCAGAAAATAACTATAACATCATAGTGTAAACGTTTATCTAAGCACATGGCACTGGAGTTGGCACTGATGATAAAAGATGAAACAAAAACAGTTCCTGCCTTCAAGGTGTACCCCTTCTGCTGGGAGCAAGGCATTATTTTGAACTGTTGTTATTTACTTCTTTTAGTTAAATTCAGTATGCTATCTTTAAGGAGGCAGTGAAATTTTTAGTACATTTAGAAAATTTTGCATCCAAGATGGCAAAAAAATAAATTAAATATTGCCTCTTAAGGCAATAAGATTTTGCTATCTAAAAAATTAATTTACATAGAATACCTTATTCTCGGATGATAAATGGCATTTTGTGTATTTTCCTGAACTATCCTAGAAGATCCAATCAATAGGTTATGATTTAACGTACAGAAATGCTTAAAGCAGACATTAAATGCACTGAAATGTTCATGAGTCTACCAATGACTATGTCTCCCAAGTTTCTGCAAGACATATTTTCTCCTACTGCAATCAGTATAAGGAAATACACAATTAAACATATTTTTTCCTTAAAAGATCTAACACAAAGATTGAAGTATCCCTAAGGATGAGGATGAGATAGAAGACAAAGAAAATAGTAAAAAAATAAAAAATTAAAATAAGGTAACATTAAGATATACTCCCAAATCACTCATGAGAGGAACAAATTCATTGGAAATGTCTCAAGATTTTTTTTTGTCACAGTTGCCAGGAACAAAGTAAATAGATCCAGATACACTCAGAAAAAAAAACAGTCAGTGGAGGTAACCAAAGACACAGGGAGTCCCAGAAGGTGCACAGCAAGAAGAATGTAGGAAGGTAAGGTATGTCTTCATCATTTGCTACCACCACTGGAGAAAGGAAATCAGAGATTCTGAAAGAGCTGTGGTTACAGATGAGGCAATAAGGCTGCACTTTCTCTAGGCACCAGAATCTGGGAGGAGGACTTTCTTCCACTGGCCCAATGACCTTATGCTTCACTGTCTTCTACTGGCATCATATCATATGGCAAGTTTGCTTCCTCCCTTGACCAAAGCCTTGTCACTACAGTGCTTCCCTCCTGGGGCCAGCCCTGCCCTCATCCACCACTGTACACTTTATCCACCACAAATCTGCCCCAACTTCTGTCATCTCCTTAAAGTTAAGGGTCAGTTATCACCTGTGCCAGGCTGTTCTCTCTAAAGTGTGAACCCTTCCTTCTCTAAGTACAACTGGATTTGGCCAGGGCAGACTATTCTGAAGATCCACATGATAACTCTCATCAGGGAACATCAGTGATACTCCCTTTGCTCACAAAGAAGTCTGGAGTCTCTGTTTACAATCACCTCCTTGGGGATGATGTACCAGTGTCTCCCCTAAAAAGGGGCCTTTAGTCCAGAGATCTACACCATACTCCCAACCCCCCAACTAAATCTGTCCTCAATGTAAGAATGTCCATTATAGTTCTGGTCTCTGGTGCTACTGATCTGCTAGTAGCCTTTCTGGGGCAGGACAATGAATGAAAACTTTGCAGAGACTCTATTATTTCATAGCAGGAACACTTGAATAAGGTTGCATGAATCAAGAAATTTCCTTCATCATCCAAGAAACTTCTCTCTGCCCTCTGCATGCCACCACTACCTTGTTGTGTGAATCTGTTTATCTTCTTCTGGGTCAGTGCATTAAGGATTGGCATAAGGAAAACATCCCTGTCTTGTGTTCTCAGGACAATGGAGACTCTAGATAGTTTTCACACTACTGTATGCTAATCTCCAGGTACCAGAATGGCACCAGTACTGAAAACTGGCACGAACTGGCCAGGAACCTTAGGGTGTTGACCACTGATAGGATCTGGCCCTACAGTAGGATAAATGGACTTTTGTCTGAAAATCAGGTTGAGGAACCTCTCTCTCTACTGTCAAAGGATGAAAGCTTCCAGTGGTGGTAATGGAAGGATATGGGTAGAGGAAAGCTATAAAAGATGAGGAGTCAGGGGATTGAGGAAGAGCATGTTTATGAAAATTACTTCAGATCCACCACTTCATTTAATTTAGGTTTTTGGTCATTAATGTGCGTTCTGGCAATGTGGGACTATACCATTTGACTACATTGCTTTAGGAAGCAAAAAGGTGGGGGGCAGAGCCAAGATGGCGGCATAGCAGCAGCAACACATCGCAGCTCTCACATAGCCACCCCAAAATACCCATAAAATAGGACTCTAAACCAATCCTAGAACTCCAAAACGCACACAAAGATACTTCCCACTAAAGTCAGCTCAGCTACGAGGAACCATATCAGCACTGCAAAACGAAACCAGCCTGGCCTGAAGCCGCGGCTGTACCCCGGGGGTGGCTGGACAGGAGGAGCTGAGAAGCTTCAGGTGAGCGGATTAGCGGCAGCTGTGAATGGGATTTGTGAAAGGGGGAGATAAGCAGTCGGGCCAGAAGGCCTCCAGAGCGGAAAAGCAAAAGGCAGAGGTTTTGCCCCCGCCTCAGCTTTGCAGCTTCCCGCCCGTGGCCTGCAGGCAGCAGGGGGACTGAGCGATTATTCTTGGCCAGAACTCTCGTGTTGAGTGGCCTGGACGGATCGCCGTCTTGGGCCTCGGTCTTGGAGTCTTTATTATCCAGTCTGCCGGAAGTATACAGGAAGAGTTCCCAGCCTCTCCCTAAGAGCTACGGGAGCTGGGAGGACCCCAGCGGCGACCACCG
>CM053581.1:535282528-535306791 GCA_028627135.1 Pseudochirops cupreus
AAATTCCTTCTATGGAAAAATCTAATCTTGATACCTAAGCTAGGGAAAGAGAAAAAAGAGAAAGAAAGCTATAGATCAAAGTTTCTAATGCATGTCAATACAAAACCACTAAATAAAATATTGGACAAGAGACTATATATTAAAAAGAATTATATGCTATTACCATGAATTCAGGGGTGGCTTACTAAAGTAAAAATTTTAAGCATGACTGATGATATTGAAAACAAAAATAATGAAAATTACATGATTATTTCAATTTTGTTCAGTTGTTTTACTCCTGTCCAACTCTTCATGCTCCTATTGTGGTTTTCTTGGTGAAGATGCTGAAATAGGTCACCATTTCCTTCTCCAGCTCATTTTATAGAGGAGGAAACCCAGGCAAACTGGGTTAAGTGGCTTGCCCAGGGTCACACAGCTAGTAAGCATCTGAGGCTACATTTGAACTCAGGAAGATGAGTCTTCTTGACTCCAGGCCTGGTACTCTATGCACTACGGTGCCACCTAGCTGCTGATTATTTTAAGATACTGAAAAAGCTTTAGATAAAATCATTACCTGTTTCAATAAAACTATATAAAAGCATATAAGATAAAAACAAAATAAATTAGGGAAGCATGCAAATTGGAAACACAACTGTGAAAATTTGTAGATGATATCATATTCTAGGAGACCCTCAATAGTAAAATTAAAAAAAAATTAATTGAAACAATAACTCCGGGAAAGTTGTAGAATATAAAATAAAGCCACACAAATCATGGAATTTCTTTATAAAAGAACTCAGCCATAAGAGCTAGAAAGAGAATATACCATTAAAAATAACTGCACCATGTATAAAATATGTGGGAGTTTCCTTATCAAGAATCACACAAGAACTATATGAACACAGCTGTAAAACATTCTATAGATTGTTGTTGTTTGTCCTTCAATCTCAAAGAGAACCAGGGAGGTGATGTCATGACATGCAAGAGAATTGGATTTAAGTGAGGGAAGACTGTGCAAAGTCAGCAGTCTCATTTTCTACTCTGGTGCCATCTGGGTCCAGTGGCCAGATATAGATCAGGACGACATTCTACAAAAATATAAATCTAAATGATCATGGATAGGCCATGCCAACATAATAAAAATGATAAGGCTACCTAAATTAATTTAATAAATTAATTAGTATCATGCCAATCAGTCTACCAAATAATTACTTTATAGTGCTAGAAAAAATAATAACAAAATTCATCTTGAGGAATAGACCAAGAATCTCTGGAAGAATGAAAAAATTGGGAAGGAAACCTAGCAGTATATGATATCGATTCTACTACAAGCCAGTAATCAGCAAAACCATTTGGTTTTGGTTAAAATAGATCAAACGAGTTGATTTTTGTAAAGCACTTAGCAAAGTGCCTGGTATATACTAAGTGCTACGTAAATATTAGTTATTATTGTTGTTATTCTTATTATTTAAAATGGGAGAGTTTAATTGTGTAATATGAAGAAGGAAATCAGTATAGGAGTCTACTATTCACTAAACCCAAAGACTCCTAACCCTACCACTGGGTTAGGTTTACAAATTGTTAGGAAAACAAAAAAATACTATGACAGAAATTGGGTTTATAGCAATGTTTTATGCTACATGCTAACATTGGTTTCAAATAGCTACATATTTGGATATAAAAACTTGCATCAGAAAAAGTATGCTTGGGGAAATTTCATTATTCACGTCCAGAAAATGTATAGAAATGATAAAAGAAGATAAAAAGGACAATTTTGTTTCAATGAAATTTATAAATTTTCACATTAAAAAACCCCAATTCAGTTAAAATTAGATAGGAAACAATTAACCGGGGAAAATCTTTATAGCAAATTTCTCTGATAAAGGTTTCATTTCCAAGATATATTGGGAAATGATTCACATTTGTAAGAGGAGAAGCTATTCCATGATCAATAAATGGTCAAAATATATAAATAGAAAGTTCTCAAAGAAGAAATTTAAGTTATCAATAGCCATATTAAAAAAATGCTGCAAATCACTACTAATTGGATACATGCACATTAAAGCAATTCTGAGGTTCCACTTCATACTCATAAGATCGGTAAAGCTGATGAAACAGAAAAATGACAAATATTGTAGAGGCTATAGGAAATACTAATGCATTATTGGTAGAGCTGCAAATTGGTATTGCCTTTCTGGAAAGCAATTTGGAGCTATGCACCCCAGATGACTAAACAGTATATAATCCTTGATCTGGCAATACTGCTACTTAGCCTATACCCTGAAGAGAACAAGGAAAGAGGAAAATAACACAAAATATACAAAAATGTTTATGGCAGTTCTTCTAGAGATGGCAAAGAACTGAAAAGTAAAGGAGTGCCCATCAGTTGGGGAATGGTCAAATGAATTAATATGTATGTATGTAATGGAATGTTTTTATGTCATAAGAAAAGTTGAAAGGGATAGTTTTTGAGACATCTAGGAAGTATAAACTGATGTAGATTTAAGTGAGCAGGATCTAGAGAACAATTTTTACAATAACGACATTGTAAAAAGGAATAATTTTGAAAGATGTCAGAATTTTGATCAATGCAATGACCAGGAGGCTATTGATGAAGCATTCTACAGAACTCCTGACAGATTACAGTCTCAAGGACCACTCCTTAGTATCCTTTGCTGGATCTTCCTCTAGATCAAACTCACTAACTGTGGATATCCCCCAAGTCTCTTTCCTGGGTTGTTTTCACTTTTCCCTCTATACTATTTTACTCAGTGATTTTATAAGCTCCCATGGATTCAATTGTCTCTACAATGATGATCCTCAGATCTGCTTATCCAGCCCCAATCTCTTTTCTGACCTCCAACTGCCTTTCTGACATCTCAAAGTGAATATCCACTTTGAGATCCACATCTTAAATTCAATGTATCAATAACTGAACATATTTTTTCCCTTCAAGCCTGCCCATCTTCTTGACTTTCTCCAGGTTCACAACCTAGGTGTCATTTGCAACTGCTTACTCCAATCCTCCCCCCTCCATATTTAATCTAAATTTGTTGCCATCTCCTGTCAATTTTACCTTTGCAATATTCTTCAACATGTTCCCTTTTCTCCTCTGCCACTACTACCACTACACCACTGATGCAAACCTTCATCCCCTCATGACTGGATTATTACAATAGCCTGCTGGTTGGTCTACCTGCCACTATCTTCTACCCACTCTAGACCATCTTTTACCCAGGTGTCAAATTATCATCCTAAAGTACATGGCTACCCATGCTACTCCCCTATTCAACCAAATCCAGTAGCTTTGTTTGACCTCTAGGATCAAATATAAAATCCTCTATTTGGCATTCAAAGTCTTTCATAACCTGGCCCCCTGCTACATTGCCAATCTTCTTACACCTTACTGTCTCCCCAAATACCCTACAATCCAGTGATACTGGTCTCCCTATCGTTCGTTGAACAAGACACTCAGTTTCTTGACCTGAGGCAATCTTTCATACTTGGAATGCTCTCCTTTCTCATCTCCACCTCCTGGCTTTCCTGCTAAAATCCTAGCTAAAATTTCACCTACAAGAAACCTTTCTTAATCTCCTTTAATGCAAGTGCCTTCCCTTCATTGAACATCTCCAATTTATTATATTTATATATAGTTTGTACATAGTTGCTTGCATGTTGTATTTCCCATTGGACTAATGAGCTTCTTAAGAGAATGGACTTGGCTTCTTTCTCCTGTAGCCCTAGTACAGGGTCTGGCAGAGGCATTAATAAGTGCTTGTTGACTGAAAGACTGATTGTTGACTAATTCAAGGTACAAAAGAAGAAATACATTTTTAGGCTTGACCATTTGGGGAATTTGTTTCACTCCACTATGCATAATTTGTTACAAGAGCTTTGTTTTTCTTATATTAAAACTGAGGGTGGGTTTTAGAGAAGGGGTGGGACCAATAATAGACTTACAAAAAAAAAGAATAAATGAAAAACAAAACAATTCATAGAAAAAACCAGAAGTAAGTCTTGAAGGGAAACTCTGAGAAGTAGGACAGCTTTGATAGCTGCATCTTGAATTTATCATATACTTGAAAAGCAAGATTATTATAAGTAATAAATATTCATAGTTTCTTCTATAATCCTTTTCTTGTTCTACTTTATACATGGAAATGCTTTTTTTATTTGGTGAATGAGTTCAAAATCAAAAGAAATTTACTTTAAAAAAATCCTTACACAAAAGAGTACCATCTGCTCCATTTGCAGGGCAATTATCATCTAATTCTTTAGTAGAGCAGGGTAGGAGATAGGGAAACACCATCACCTCAGAACTCACAGCCCCAGCAACAAAAGTTTAGTTTTTCCCCCCAGTAAGTCCCTTTTCAGCTCTAGAATGACCATGGTCCAACTATGTCTCCATTCTATCAGACCCTCTTCTAGGGTCCAATATCACATTCAAGCCACAACTCTTGAGTCTTATGTCCAGTCTTATTTCTGTTTCACTGTTCTTATGTCTACTCACTATGTATCCATACTGAGACATATTGTCCCCATAAAGATGGTGTCATTTTTAAAGCAATTTCCTTATAGACCATTCTTTACCAATAAGAGGTTTAACCTGATGTTACCATGCTATGATCTCATGCACAGCATTCTGAGAAATGTAATCTAGAGAATTTTTTCCAATGAGGCATGTTTTCTTGTCACTGAATAGGGGGAACAAGAATTTATTAAGTACCTAACATGTTACAGACACTACCAAGTAAGCACCATACAAACATTATCTCACTTGAGCCTTACAATAACCTTGGAAGGTACATAGTTTTAAAACTATAAATTGAGTAGTTCAAGAAATTGGGAATTTTAAAATAGATTAAAGGACATTTCCTGGAAAGGGACAAGAAAGAATGGCATGTGCATTTCTAAATGGACTATGCCCATTTTGAAGTTGAGGAAACTGAGGCAAACAGAGGTTAACTGATTTATATGAGGTCATAGAGCTATTAAGCATATTCTGAGGTCACATTTGAACTCAGGTCTCCCTGACTCCAGGTCCAGTGCACTAAACACAGCACCATCTAGCTGCCTCTATGTTAAGGCTAGTCATGCTCACTGCATTTACTCAAGACAATTTGTGACTATAGAGAACCCATTCAGATAGCGCACACAAAGTACATTAGAATATTACTTTCATCTGGATCGTTCAGGGAACAAAAGCTCCTTTGATGTAGTCTTCCAAGTGCCAATCAATTTTTGTTCTTAAAGTTAAGGGCTTTCTTGGCTCAGAGAACAGAATGAGGGTGCAGATGGTCAAAGCAGGAATCTCTTTATGTCAGACACCAGTCTGAAAACAATACAGTGTTAATGGTGTCAATCCACCTTCCACTTGGACCCTTAGATTATACCTGGGGTTAGTTAACTTTGAATAATGCTACCCATACAAGGTGATCAGCCTGTGCATACAGCTGCAGAGTAATTGGACTCTCTCTATTTTTCAGTCCATAATGCCCCAGCAATAGCTCATGATACTGTTCAAATAGATTCAATTAGATATAAGAAAATATTAAAGACATTCACAAGTCCTTCTCTAGCTACTGTACCTTGCCAGGTACAGTACCAGGGAACAGACAATGGCTTTTCAATTCATGACTTTTACATAAATTAGTTCAACAAAATCTGTAAGAAAAATTCCAGTCAAATATGTGCTTAGCACAGGTAAAAAAAAAAAAAGATAAATAATTAGGAAGGAAACACATATTTGTTAAGCACCTACTTTGCATTAGGCCCTGTGCTAAGCATTTTACAAATATTACCTTATTTGATCCTCATAACTACCCTAGGAAGTAGATGCTATTATTATCCCCATTTTGCGGTTGAGAAAACTGAGGTAAACAGAGTTTAAATGAATTGACCAAGATTGCAGTTAAGAGCCTGATGCTGGCTTTGAACTCAGATTTTCTGGTAGTGGGCATGAAAAGTTTGTTTGTTTTTATGTCAGTACTTCTACACAGACCTGCAACCATATTGTATGTAATACACTTTATATCATAAATAATTTACAAATATGTCCCCTACAAACATATGTCAAATATATACCATTTTAACAAAAATATATATAATCTGACTTATTTTTTTATTATGCTTCATAATCAACATACTAGAAGTCATTTGAGGTAAATGTTTTCAAATTGTGGTAGAATTCAAGACAAAAGTAATTTTCGTACATTACCTTATTCATGTTAAAAATCAGATTTTTAAAATTATTTGATCAACTTCAAAAATGAGCCTGATGATAATCCTTTTAGAAATGCACATGCCAGTCTTTTTTATCCCTTCCCAGGAAATGTTCTTTGAGCTATTTTCACATCTCCACCTTCCTCAACTATTCAATTTGTAGATTTAAAAATAGGTACTACTTCTTTCTACCAGATTTTAAAAGCTTTGGTTATTTTTATCATCATTTAACAGTAAGATTTGTTGAATGCAGGGTCCTGGTCCACAACCAAGTGCCATGAAAATTTCAAAGTCTGGTCAGAAATAGTTCATAACCCCAGAAGGCTGTGGATTAGGGAAATGACTCACTGCACACCATCTATTCTCTTTTCCAGTGGATTTGAAAGGTTATTATGAACAATTCACCAGTTTCAATTTTAAAATTAACAGCCTAGCATGTATTCTATAAATCTTGTTATCAGGATTGGCAAATATTTGATCCCATCAATTATTCTGAACATTTTTGACATTTGTGATCTTTGGGAAAGGTGTTTCTAACAGTGAATTTTTCTTAACCTCAAAATATGACTGTATTATGAATTCTCGCTGAAATTTGGATTTTCTTATGTATGATCTCAATGAGTTATTTAATCCACACACACAAAAAATGGCTCAGAAAACTAAAGTTTAATTTTGTGGTTAATAACACAATAAAAGCAGGCTAACTTGGTCATAAAAATAATATCGTTTAGGGACTGAAGTTCATCATATGGGAAGGGTTTGTAATAAAAATGATGTTGTCGAGTCTCATTTTTCATTTCATTACTCTTTGTTGTCTCTAATAGCACCCTAGAAATGATATGAAACTGACAGTTCGGGGAGGAGGTTGTATTGTCTTGCAGGAGATGAAGATTCTGGTTTCTATCATTTCTGAGTGCTTCAGTTTTCTGTATGGAAAATGGGAAACTACCTGTCCACCTCCTGGGGTGTTACAAGAGAAAAGCAGCTTCCATGCTGAAAAAAAATGCATACAATAATAGCTCTGTTAACAAAGGGGATGCATTTCGGTGAAATACGATCTCTTGTCAGAAACTCCGTTACAAGAGGTAGAAATAACATAGTTGTCATTGGGCTATGTTTCAGGTTATAGAAAACAGGGGTTATAGTACAAAAATTGATTATTTCACTATGTAACATTTGATAAGGTCTCTTAGATATCTAGATAATTTGGGCAATATCTACTACATTGGCCATGAAATAGAATCAAAGGAATAGATTATTTTTCATTAAAAGTTGCATATATTTGTGATCAGAGATCTTTATATTACATTTATTTGCAAATTTTTCTGATGCAAAATCAGAACCCCAATACCTTCCAGCTCTAGAGTTTCATGCATCCATATATAACACAGAAGCTGGAAAACATAGAATATACTATTGCAATCTTTAGGACCAAGGCATTGATTAAGGCTAGGAGATGGAAGAAGGGAGTCACTAGTGGAGGAGGGGGAGTCCAAATGGGGAAGCAGGTAAGGATACTCTGCAAAATTTGTCTATAATTAGTCAGGCTTATTTACTACTAAGAACAATTTGAATCTTTTTTGCCCGTTTCATCAGTATCTATGCATAGTTGAGAGGAAGCACTGATGTCTACATCAACTACAGTTTGTTGGGTACACATTTCTCTACCTCTAAAATTGTGAACTTGTTGAGGTCAGGAAATATTTCATTTCTCATCTTTGTATCTTCAGCAAATGGTGCTGTCTCAAACAACAAGAACTTAGTAAATCTTTATTGAGTTAAAATGAATTGATTCATGACATACACTAATGCTCACTTCCAAATTCAATTCAATAAGCATTTTTAAGTATCTAATACATACAAGTCACTCTGCTAGATGATAAGACAAAAATGAAAATGTCCTTGTCCTCAGAGAACTTACATTTCACCAGAATAGAACTACCAGAGGGGATTTGTTAATTGATCTATCACTATGAATTAAGAGATGTTGAGGCATGTCAGTCAGACACACTGATGTGCAAGGCAGTTCACAGGCTCAGGAACCTCTTCTCTGGTCCTTTTACAGATGCTTTGGTATGTAAAAAGACTGAGACAATGGATGGGCTGTCTTGTGTGTCATTGTGCAGATGTCAGAGTTGGCAAGTTCCGGCCTATCATCATGTTTCCTTTGTTTCACTTAGGTTCTATTTATTGGAACCAAGTCACCAACCATGGCCAATGGATCAAACTTGTCCAGGAGTTCCTGAAACACTACACTTAAACTTGATTTAAATATTCTACCATGGGAGACAACCCAGTGGCCTCCTCTCAGGTCAATGTAAAATACGGGCCTAGATTTTTATTAAGTGTCACACCAAGCATTACAAAGACTTAGCAAGCACCTCTATGGAACACAGTTGGACACATTTCTGGGCTGCGGATCTTGAAGGCTCAGTCATAAAATAGAGCACTACTATTTTTTTAAAGTGATTAAATACAGCTTTTTTTAGACCTTCAGTTTAATCAGGATTTCTCTTTCTTTTGTCAATTGTTTTCTGACAAGTGAATTCATTTTCAAGTATATTATGCTGAATGAAATTCCAAAAGTCCCATGAATACCCTTCTAACCTCATGACAACAAGGAGAACAGTGTAGTCTTCCAGATAGAGGCCCACTTGGGAGGAAGAACGTCATAAGCTTGTTGCTAATTCTTAAAGCCAGCGGTGGTCTTATGAAAAAGATGATATATGAGGCCATGGACCAAGAATTCAAATATATGAAATCTTGGTCTACTTTCTTCTTTTCAGGACAGCTGCAGGCAACCCAACTCCTTTGAATATTCAAGTGGCTGATTTATTGACAGTGGTAAGTATCCCTACTCTGCCCTCTGGTCTTTTCCATTTGGAAGCTTCTTCCATGAAGAAGGGTAAGATCTGACAGAAGTACCTTTCATGAAGCAAGCTTGAGGATAGGGTTAAAGGGACATAGCCCAATTAGTTCAATGCCTAAGAAAGATATTTCTTTACTAAAAGGGTACCAAAAAATTCATAGTGATTAGAAATACATTTCTTAGATTTGGAATAAAATCAGTGCAGCAACTTTGGTTGTTGCTCAGGCATTTCAGTCATGTCTGACTCTTTGTGACCCCAATTGGGGTTTTCTTAGCAAAGATACTGGAGTGGTTTGCCATTTCCTTCTCCAGCTCATTTTGCAAATGAAGAAACTGAAGCAGACATAGTTAAGTGACTTGCTCAGGGTCACACAGCTGGTAAGTGAATGAGAGTAGATTTTAACTTAGGTCTTCTTGACTCCAGTTTTGGAGCTCTATCCATTGCATCACCTACCTGCTCTTTCCTAGCAGCACCTTTTAATAACATAGAAATTCCTCTTCTGTGTTAAAAGCTAAAGGGATAGGGTTAGATGAAATTATCTCTATGGGCCTTTCCATCTCTTAGACTCCGTGCTTTAGAATTTTGCATAGGACTTGAAAGTGTGATTGTAATGTGATCAAAAGCAGAATTTATTTCCTAGAGGGCAGAAGGGACAGATTGCTATCCTTTAAGGAAAGTTGATGCATTGAAATAAAAACTTCCAAAATGGACAAATTAGGGCATAATTATTCAATTTACAAAATTATCTTCCCTTTGTATGCTAAAAATAAAAGCTTACTCTAAAAAATTCAATTCATATGGAATTTTTCTCATGTATAAGGCAAAGTAAAACAACAACAATAATAGAAAAAAAAATCCCTGATCCAACACTAGCCTGCCTGGGGCCAATAGCTGGACTGGCCAGTGATTACAACTGACAGATTCTTGTGGTATAAACTATTGACTGTTCAAACAACCTGGTTTGGGCAGCAAGATGTTAATATCATCATCCTCAGTTCTACTCCACTTCCTAGACTACAGGCAGGTAGGGATAGGGTCCTCTGGACCATTTGAGGGGGTGGAAGTAATACCTGGGTTGTTTAAAAAGGTCAGGTTATTAAGAGACCAAGCACAGAAGGGCTAATGGCACAGGATGTGTTAGAGATCCAGAAGAACAGGTCTGGCATATGGTAGCAACAGTATCCAAAAGGAAAACTATAAATATGGTCCAAGTTTGTGCAAGTTACCAGGTTTCTAAAGGAGTTTTGAGAAAAAGATCTGTATAGTATTTAACTCAGGAAATACAGTGAGTCTGCTGGTGTCCTTTTGAGCCCTGAAATATAATGCTCACTCTACCCTCCTCGTTGCCCTGAAAGTACATGCATAGCTCCTGGCCTCCACTGGCATTTCCTACATGGGAAAATAACTGTTTCTATCTAGTGATGGATTGTTGTTGTTTAGTCATTTTTCATGTCTGACTCTTTGTGACCCCTTTTGGGGTTTTCTTGGCAGAAATATTGGAGTAGCTTGCCATTTCCTTCTCTGGCACATTTTACAGATGGGGAAACTGAGGCAAACAGGATTAAATTACTGGTTCAGGGTCACATAGCTAGTAAGTGTCTGAGGTTGAATTTGAACTCAGGTCTTCCTGACCCCAGGCTCAGCATTCTACCACTGAGTCACTCAACTGCCTTTAGTGATGGACAGATCTATATAAAGTATCAAACACAGTATAAAAGACTTAATTATGAAAAGATATTCTTTTTTCTTTCTAGCTTCCTAATATACTAGGGACTAAGAAACACATACAGTTAATATTTGAGAAGACAATATGATTCACTGGAAAGATCACTAGAGGTGGACCCAGAGAGCCTAGACTACTAATACTACCTGCATGACTTTGGGCTAGACATTCAACTTTTCTGGGTCTCAGTTTCTCCATCTGCAAAATGATGGGTTGTACCAGGTGACCTCTGAAGACCTTCCCAGGTCTAAATCCATATTCCTATGATCCTTGTAAGAATATTTCTTAACTTCTTGGACAAAAATATTCAAGGGACTATTGCCAGGGAAGCCAGGAATGTCTGTCTTTCACAAGAACTGATACTAAGACCACACATTACAGAGTCTCCAGAAGAATGAGTCTTTCATAAGCATGTGATATTTTGACCTTGCTGATAGTGACTCTTAGCAAATTGGACTCAATAAATCATACACAGAATTCTCGCAAACAGGAATGTATATTTATTGAGCACGTAAGATTAAAATACTCACTCATTGCTTTGGGGAATTCTGAGCTCAAAACCAAGTAGACTGATCTATTAAATCAGGGATTCTCTACCTTTTTTAGTTCTTATTCCCTCTTGATTTTTTTGTATAACCTTCCCACACATCCTACTCCCTATGAAATGAATTAAATTCTAGAGTTTGCCATGCATGTGGACATAAGAAATTGATTAATTTCAGCAGAATTATGTACTCATTTACACTATACTTCCCATACCCCCATAACAAGTTCCTAGAATCTCCTGGGGGTATACATACTTCATGTTGGGAACTAGCTGTTCTAATTTATTTTTTTACCTAGGGAATCTTAGCTTTAATAATCCATATCTAATTCATTAAAATGTCTCTAATCTAACAATCCAGGACTTGACACAGTTCTTGGCATATAGTAGGTACTTAATAAATGCCTACTGAACTGAAATGAATTAATAAAATTCTGACAATGTCATTTAAAGCTTATTTGCATGTGAAAACAGGATCAAAAGGGATTATATCTTTCTGGAACCCTGATGGAGTTTAGGTTATGTGCTCATACAGATCTCAGCCAATCATCAGATCACAACAGCTTAGGGAAAAGATGTCCTTGGCAAAGTGTCCATGGGTATAAAACCTCATAGCCTAAGAAGGCCACTCTAGAAGGAAAAATGGAAAGAATGAGGGTCCTGTCTATGTTCTTACGCTAGGGTTAGGGTTAGAGTACATTTATGGTTAGGATTAGGATTAGAGTTAAAGTTAGGGTCCAGTTTAACCACCTACATCAAGGACTACACTCCTCCTATTAGTTTTCATCCTCTGACAAGATGCTCCCATAATTCCTCTGCATCTGAGTAGAGGAAACCAAGTTTGATTTATTTCTTTCAGGGACTCAATTGTTCTTTGCCCATCCCACCCCATTCCCCCTTTGGCTTTCTTGCTGGTAAACATCTTGACTCTTAAGAGGTTGCTGGTAGGAGGGGGCACCTCCACTTCTCCCTACATTTCATGCTTTCTCCAAACAGACCTATGACCAATATAGGTCTTTGGGATATGCTATCACTGAGAAAGAAGGAAATAAAGAGAAATTAACAAAGAAAGAAACTACTGAAGACTAGAGATATCCCACTCCATTTTCACAGAACTTGATTTTCCTAATACAATCCCATACACCTGAGTATGTTCTCTTGACTTTTGTTCTGGCCCCTCAGTCTTACCAATGGATGACAATATTCAGCTCATATTTAGAGAGATAGTGAGAAATCCAGGACGACTCTAGGTTGTGAGCCTG
This sequence comes from Pseudochirops cupreus, assembly GCA_028627135.1. NCBI lineage: Eukaryota > Metazoa > Chordata > Mammalia > Diprotodontia > Pseudocheiridae > Pseudochirops > Pseudochirops cupreus. Next base: position 535,295,129 of record CM053581.1, read on the forward strand.
AGGGACTTGAAGGATGGCCTTGCCCTCTACAGTAATAGGAAAAGAAAGAGGTGAAGAAGATTTAGGGGAAAATACAAGGAGTTCTGTTTTGGACATATTGAGTTAAAGACATCCATTGGATATCTAGCTTGTTTGAAAGGCAGTGGTAGATGTGATAGCCAGCACTTTAAGATTTACAAAGTATTTAATATATATTATCTTATTTGATCTAACAACAACCCTGGAAGGTAGGTGCTATTATTATCCCCATTTTAAAAATGAAGAAAACTGAGGTTAAGGTGAAGTGACTTTGCCAGGGTCACATAGCTAGTAAATATCTGAGGCAGGATTTGAACTCACACAGGTCTTCTGACTCCAAGTCTAGCTCTCTATCTCCTGTGTCACCTAGCCACTTCTACCTACCATCATTTGCAATGTTGAAATATTCTGTACTTGTACAATTTAGTTGCATTAATGCTCTGGTAGATTTGTGGTATCCCTGATAATGGGTACTCCTTTCACCAGCACAGATCATAACCCCTCCATGTCTTCTGATCCTCTTCCACATCTTTCAATAAATTCTCTAAAAATGATCTACCACACATGCTGGAGGTCCTCCTCTAGGTTGTTCATGGATGTCAAGTCAATACTCAGTCTGCTGATTGGTCACCGATAGCTTAGCAGTATAGTGGATAGAGGGCTGGACCTGGAATCAGGAAGACCCAATGGCCAAAATCCAAAGTCATTTGACCAAAAAGTCAAAAGCTAAGAGTAAACTTGTCAGGTGAGTTATTTTGTATTATGAAGATTTGATCTGCTATAGAGAATGATCCACCTTCTATAGAAGCCATTTTTTCTCAGCTTAATTTTTTGTTGGGGAAACCTTGATGCATGAATAAGTCATTCTTATAAAGATTCTGTAGGGCTGAGAAAGAAGGTACATGACTCAGAGATTACTGATGTCTATTCAGTTACCTTTTGGGGTCATAAAACCATCTAATTATGATGATGGTGGTGGTGGTGGTGGTGGTGATGGTGGTGGTGATGGTGGTGAGGTTTGGTGATAGCATCTATATAGCACTTTAAGATTTCCAAAAGTCTTTAAAATATGATCTAATTTTATTCTCAAAATTACACTGAGAGGAAGGTGTTATTATAACGTCCTTGAAAATAGAGACCATATTGTTTTCTTGTGTTTGCATCCTTAGCATTTGGCATAGTACCTGTGTTTTCCATGAGAACAAACCTCAAAATCTGAAAGAATTTTAGAAAAAAAATTTATTAGGTTGTTTGGTTGAGGAGAACAAGCCAGAAAGGAGGTATGGCTTTCTCTCAAACAGGCTTTGGAAGGGATAGAATATACAAGATTTAGACAAGGGTACTCACACATAAACCACACATACATAGTCAAGCAATTTTGCCAAGAGGACAACTTGAAAGCAAGGTAGATAGAGATGGATATGAGCAAATGTAAACATTCAATAAAATTTAGGAAAATGAAACTCAAAACACAAGCTTGGGTGAACCCAAACCAAGACCTGGGAGAAGGGAACCAAAGAAAAAAATGTGGTGAATCCAGGACCTGGGGATCCTTGTAGCCATCTCCAGTATTCCTGGAGAGTTACTGAGATCGGGGTGATATTCTGGTTTCAAACAATCTCTAGTCACAGAAAGTTAAATTTAAAAGTCTGGTGTTTTCTAAACAATACTATAAATGATAAACAACAAGGCACACCTTTTGCAAAGCAAGCAGTTTTATAATCCTGTTTTTCTATTTCTCTGTCTCTATCTCTCTTTCCCTCCCCCTCATCAGTAAAATGAGAAGATTGTAGTAGTATCAAATCCGAATAGAAACAAAGGTCACTAAGCCATCCATAGGAATTCCTGCAGGTCACACACTGACTTAGTCAAACCTATGTTTATGTGTGTGCATATACACATAGAAGTATATATGCACGTGTGTATATTATAAACATGTATATATATATATAAATATATACATATATTACTAACACATCAATACTTAAAATTAGATAGGAATTACGTTTTAATATTGTTCAGACCACTTTCAGGAGTATTGTGGGCTACATATGACCCATAGACTATATATATTGGATACTCCTGTATGAGAGGCACCCTCTGAGTCTAAATATATGAATCCATGATCCCATGATACTTTAAAAATAAACTCTTGAGCATCTTTAAATTTGTATCACCTCAAGCAGAGTTTCTTATTATGGATTTGGTAAGTAGTTTAATTTAAGAAAACACTAATTCAATTAAGAGGAAAAATATTTTTAAAGAAAACCATGAAATTTTTATTTTTGAACCAGTTAGTCAATATCTGAATACTTCAAAAATGAATGATTGTGGCAGAGCAGGTATTCCCTATACCAATGAAGATCATAATATCTAACCATCTCGACACCATGAAGACAATTGCCATTTATACACCAGTATCTGTTGCAGAGTATTTAAAGTTTGAGCAATTCTATAAATAATTGGACAAGGCTCTTCAAATTAAATTAACATCTACCTTAATATTCAGTGACTTCAGTGAAAAGATGGAAATAGACAGGGATATAAAATATATGCCTATGTCTACATACATGTGTGTGTGTCTGTAGATACATATACATATTTTACAAAAGATAGTTCTGGAATAAGAAATAAGAGAGACCAAAAATTTGTAGATTAGGCCGAAGGCTCCACTTTTATATCACAGATATTTTATTTTAAAAAAGAATTTTATAGTACTAGCCATGGTAATCACTAAGCAATATCCCAACGTAATATAGCTCATGCCCTGGGCTCACTTTCCCAATGCCAATTTGCACCAGTAGGCTAAGTCCCCAGAATATGGCTGCTTCATTTCCCCTCAAGCCTCTATCGATAGCTCTAAAGTGTTACAGGATGTAGTTCTAATTCTATAGCTCATGAGCCCCCACCTGTATACTCCATCCCCACCCCTCAATTATCAATTGATATCACTTACTCTTCTATATAAAATAGCTTTCAGATGGACACATTTACAAGTCAGGTTGGAGCCATTATAACTACATTCAGTGTCATCTCATTGTTATAATTCCTATTAATTTGTAATTTATTTTGACCCTTGCTCTAACAACTTGATCATTTGATTACACATAAAAGCTGATTCTGAAATTGTGCTCATAATGTCAATAAGTAATTTCCTATGCATTAAGATAGAGACCATTTTATTTTAGATGATTCTGTTCACTGCTCATTATGTTCAGTACCTTCTGACTCTCTTCCTGAAGAAAGTATTAATGATATCTAGATTTCTGTATTCACTTCATAACCTGGTACTATATTTTCCAACATAGTTTTTATTGTCCTTCTCTATGTTCATTTTAAAATTGAAGTCATTAGTAGCTAAGAGAATGTTGACTTAATTCAGGAGATCTCAACAAATTTTTCATTGAACTACTCTACATGTTTCATCTTTTGAAACCATATTAGGATAGAAAGAAGGAAACAAACATTTATTAAGTGTCTGCTATGTACCATGTGCTTGTCTAAGCACTTTACAAATACCTCATTTGATTGACACATGAACCTTGGGAGGTTGGTGTTAATATTGTCTCTATTTTACAGTTACAATAGGTCCCAGCAAAACCCTCATTTGTCATTGTTTGGCTTTTGATGGCTCCAAGTGAGTGTAAATAGCAGTTGCTTCCATTCTGGCCAGAAACTCTGAAGGTCTTCTCCTCCCAGACTGATTCTTTTGGGAAGTCAAACTAGGCCATCTTTTGCCTCAATTCTTACATAGCCTTTAGTCACGGAACAGATATTGTCTCAGATTGACAGACCTGGGAAAGACCTTGACTTAAAGAGGCCAGGATCTCCCACTGCATCCTGGGCCATCACCAGTTGTCCTGACCTATGTCTTGCCACTGGACTTGGATGACTCTGGAGGAGAGAGTGAGCCTGTTGACTTTGCATGGCCGTGCCTCACTTAAATCTAATTGACTTGCAAATCAAGACATCACCCTCTTGAAGTCATTGGTCCCCTTTGAGAACAAAGGATGGACAACAACAATATTACAGCTAAGAAAACTGAGGCAGATAGAGATTAAGTGACTTCCCTAAGGTCAGAGAACTAGTAAGTATCTGAAGGAGGATTTGAATTCAGGTCTTCCTAACTCTAGGCCAAGCACTCTATTCACTGTACCACCTAACTATTCCTAACATTATGTTACACCATGAGCTGCAATTATCTTCTTAGTAGTCTTCTTATTTATACATGCTGTGACCACTACAAGGCAAGAGGAACAAGTGTCCTATAAAATTAAGTTTCTTCTTGCCTTTGGATACATAATGAACCAATTGCTCCATCAACTGCTTTGCTTGTCTCTTTGAGGAAAAACATTTGAATTAGATGTTTTTTGATTGAACAGATGTGATTGTGTATGGGAAAAAGTTACTTTATCATTTTAACTTGGGAAACTGTCTAGCTTAGTGGATAGAGTATTAAACTTAGATCATAAGTCCTGGTTCATCTAGCTCCAGATACTTACCATGTGATTGTAGGGAAGAAGTCACTTAATCTCTCAGAGTCTCAGTCTCTTCAATTACAAAAGGGGTGGTGTAATAATAGTTGTATTTCCTAGCTGGCAGTATTGTGAAAAATTCACCTTGCAAATCTTAAAAGGTGACATAAAGTGTTGTTATTATGTGGGGGCATGGGAAGGAGAGGAAGGGTACCTGCTTGGGGACAATGAGGTGCTGAAGGAGAAAGATGTGGAACCTGAAGACAGCTGAGGTGAGAATGAGGAGACACAAGGTTGGAGTCTTACCTAAAATGGCCATCCCATGGAGAAAGTTGCTGATGACAAAGGGGGCCCCAGGGTGAAGGTTTCCCAGCGTGGCAAAGCAATACTCAGGGAAAAGGAGTCTATATAGCATATACAATATATAGATTAAGCTGTTATTGTTGACATTAATCCAGTCCTTAACTTCTGGGACCCTGAGATTACTGGTGTACCCCTATTACTTATCAAGTCAAATGATTGGGTTGTAGTTGTTGTTATTTTTTTACTAAGCATGATTTTTTACGAACCTAGGAAGCAAAGAAGCTCCAACCTATCAAATTATATCAGAGTAATTTGGGATAGGTTGGAGGCTGTGCAAGAGGAGAAAGAGACAGAGGAGACTCAGTTTATAATTTTGGGATTGTCCAGACCTCAAGGAATGTTATCAGCATCTTCTGGCTTGGGGTATTTTTTTCTACCCTAAGGCTGGTTCTATTCCTCAGGTATAAAGGCCCCTTGGGGAATGGGCTGTGCTGTGTTGCTTACTAATGGATGAGATAATATCCTGGTATGATATTACCAAGTTAGTCAAAGCTGCCCAGCTGGATCCTAAATCCCTGGGGCTAGGCAAGAAGGAAGCTGTCAACAGGCCTAGTGTGCCTGAGAGAAGATCTTTGCCTCCCATGGGGCTCCTGAGGTGGAACTAGATGGTATGCCTACACAGGTACAACCCCTGTGGTAGAGACGGTCACAGCCACCAGGGGTCCCTGTTAATATACCTTCAATCCTCCCAAGTTAGTATACTAATGAAGAATAAGGTGCGTTTTTATTAGAGAGAAAAGAGTTTAAGAAAAAAAGGTTACAGTTCAGTAAGAAATTACATTTTGATAAATATGCTAAAAATCTCAAATAATGTACTCCTCATTCTGGCTCTGAACTACAGTGATCATGGCACAAAACTTGTGCTCGCAAAGTACAATCAGGATTTTGGAAAGTGCCCGTGTAAGTCTTGATGCTAATGCAAAGAGATTGTGGTCAGTATTTTGGGGATTTTAAAGCTTTGGGTTATAGATACAGCTATTTAGGGAGCAAATGAGTTGATTCTCACTGGCATTCTATTCTATCATCGTGATGGAAAGAACACATTTCTCTCCAAGTCAGTGCACACTCAATTTGATAAAGTATCTTCTAATCTGCAACTTCTAATAATGCTTCTCAATGTCTAGGAGCTAAAGTGATATCCTGCTGGAAAGAATATTAGGCAGTTTTGACTTGGAGAAAAAATCAGAAATAATCATGAAACGGATCAAGGTGTTACTGACATGGCAAGGAGGTGTACAAGAAAAGGAGGGGGAAAATGCCAGAGTCAAACATTAATCAGTGAATACAGTGGGGATTGTCTAATGAGAAAGAAAAGAAGAAAGGATTGGGAGGAGAAAGGGGGAGTAGAGACAATGGAAAGAGAGGATGCAAAGGAGAGAAAGGGAAGGAGAGAAAAAAGAGACAGACAAAGGAAGGGGGAGAGAGAGAGACAGACAGAAGACAGAGACAGAGACAGAGAGAGAGAGAGACATACAGAGAGACAGACAGAGACAGAGAGACAGACAGAGAGACAGAGAAGGAGAGAAGAGAGGCATGGGAGGAGATACAGTACAAGAGGAAAGGGGGAGGGAGAGAGTGAAAAGAAAGCAAGGGAAGGAAAGGAAAAAAAAGAAGAAAATGAGATCAGGGCAAGGCAAGATAGAGGAGGAAGAAGAGAGGAAGAAGCCAATATGCTGTCAAACACTTGCCAGTTTGCTCAAGCTGTCAGGAAACCCCAATAATGCCATCAAAGAAATGATCGGTGCATGCAAAGAGGTTGTTCAACTTTGGAAATACAGAGAGAAGAGAATGTAACTGGATGGGCATGTTAAACTAAGAATTGGTAAGATCAGACATACATCTTCCTGGTCGCCAACCTTCTTCCTTGCAGACAAGTGATTAAAATTGTAGTTAAAAATGGAGTTAAAATCTCACACAGCTCTTCAAAGCCAGCTAATGACATGCTGAGCAGTAAATCCATGAAAATCTAAAAATGGCCAGTGTGGTTTGAATTTCAAACAGTGAAGCTCATAACAAGGGACCATGATGTTACAAGCTGAGGGCTTCAGGGAAAGTATATTTATGCTCCAGAAGTAGAAGGGGTGATAGTACAGAAATAGAGTCAGGGTCTGAGTAAGACTATTTCTTCTTCCCTCTCCCTTTCCCTTTCTCCTCTATTCCCCAAGCAAACCTACTTCTTCTATTTACTTTCTGGCTAGGTACTAAGCTAGGCCACCAATGCCCAGATGGAGTCCTTTAAGCAACTCAAGGAGAAAGCACTATCCATTTTCTCACTGCTCTAAAGTTTGTTTTTTTTTATGTGTTATTGTTTCCTTTTTCTTTCTCAAGGTATATTGGTGTATAATTTAGGGCAAAAATGATTATTTTATTTTGTTCTCACAAAATTCCAATATTTGTCCCTCAGGGCTCCTTTTTATGCATAAGTAGAAGAATTTTGCCATCTATAGGTAAGTATCATTTTCCTTTCTTTAGAACATTTGCACCAATCCCGAGTGACAGAAAAGTAGCAGCTAAGAATTCTTAGACTTCACAATTCTCTTGGTACCAAAAACTCCCACCATATTCACTGTGATTATAAAAATATTTGTTCCCTTAGGACACCAGTAGTATTTGGAGTAGAAGCTGCTGAAGTTTCAATAAAACATTCATAGAACTAGGAAGGGCAGCAATTTTCTTTCAGTATTTTAAACAGTGTGACATCTTGTTCTTCAGCGGCTTCTGGTTCCCATCCAGCTACCCACTTCTTTAGATCAGTCAATCTTGGAGATTTGACCTTAGACTTTTTCTTTTGAAAACCAATGAGAAAGAACAATGCTGGAATGTTCTTAGTTCTTCCTGGAGGACACTGGACACTGGAGAGGGCCTGCTTCCTAATCCAAAAGTTCACTGCTGATGGAAAGGAAGTCACTGTCCTAGTCTACCATATTACTGAACTGAAAAGAGGTAAAAGATTCCTTCCTCTCTGGAAAAGGAGGTTTCAGATTAGGCAGGAAGTTTCTGCAGAAGAAGCTATCAGGGATGGCTAATGGAAGCTGACGCATCCTCATTGTCATCACAGAAAGAAAAGCATACAAGGCCCCCTCTGAACCACCAAAGGCTCTCCCGTGAATTATCTCCTCATTTTTAGAGTCTGCATATCCAAATTTGTTAGCAGGCTACTAACGTTATTCAGCTCTCAGGTGCAACTTTTCACTTCCCAACGAAGGTATGAAATAATCCAGCAAGGAAATACTTGGGACATAGACAATGACCAGCAGCTAAGCAGGTAGTTTTGGATTAGGTTTGATTAAATGTCATCCTAAAAATACTCTTCTAGAAGGTCTGACAGAGTCTATGCTTCATCGTCATTTTACAAGTTCACAACAAAGCACATTTCTTTGACTCTAATATTCGAAAGATTTTGCTGAGTAGAGAATCCTGGGCCACCTCAGGTCATGTTTGGGCAAGGAAAAGACCCTAAAAGAAACATGTTTAGAGGGGATTTATTGTTGTTGTTCAGTGTTTTCAGTTGTGTTCGACTCTTCATGACCCCATTTAGCAAAGATACTAGAGTAGTTTGTCATTTTCTTCTCCAGCTCATTTTGCAGATGGGGAAATTGAAGCAAAAAGGATTAAGTGACTTACCCAGGGTCTCACAGCTAGTAAATGTCTTAAGTTTGGATTTGAACTGAGGGACATAGGTCTTCCTGACTCTGGGCCCTGTGCTCTATCTACCATGCCACCTAGCTGCCACTAGAAGACTCTACTCAGGCCACTTTTAAGGAAAGGGGTGGGGGGCAGTTGCTCTCTGGGTAGGCAATATACATGTAAGGATGGTGTCTACTGAATCAATTATGCAACCCCCATGTAAAAAAATTATAGTTATCAAAAGAGCTCCACTGTGTCCATCAGAGATATGAATTAACTGTGAAAACAAGGCATAGAGACCTTTACTGAATTAAGAAATCAAACAAAGATAAGAGCTATATTCTGATTGGTTGAAGAAGTTCAACTGATTTATAGAAAAGCAGAAAGTTAGTTTAGTTTTACCTTAGAAATGGGTAGCTGAGTTATGGAAGTCAACCTAGCCAAGCCCCTACTAAGGCAATGTTTGACAGACATAAAGGATGGGAAAGAATCTATCCCTCAACCTTGATCAGAAAGGACTTTGTGGATTTTGGAGGGTCAAAGGATTTGAACTTTTTATTGGTGACCAGCAGCATCCACAGAAGAGCAGTGACTGGTGGTGTGTCTGCAACAGGAGCTGAGGATATATATACTGGGCACACCAAGAAAAGTTATCTTCAGGACTCTGCAAAGAACCCAGCAGAAAACTATACTACATCTAAGGGGAACATCTTGTGGATGTTAACACAAGGATTCTAGAAACTGTAAATTACCTCCCTTTCCTACAAATGCTCTAAGTTTGAGCCCCAGACTCCGTGTACTCATGGGAAAGTATGATACAGGCTTGGGCAGAATCTTTTTTAACCAATTGTTCTTTCTTTGTACAACCTTTCTTACTCCACCTTAGTAAATGCCTTAGTCTAAGAGCTAATGAAGCCTAATGGACTAATTGATAATAACTGATAAACCATGAGGGAAATACCAGTGGGTGATACTGAGCTGCAACACAGATCAAATGAGCTATTTGTAAAGTATTTAGCACAATGCTTGGCACATAGTTAAGTGCTCATTCCCTTCCCTATTGTTCCTTAGAAAACCCTCTCGCTTGTCCCAGTCACTCAAATCTACTCCTAGAACTCTGAAGAGAGAAGCAGTAAATACCTTCGGGAGACCCAGCCTACAGATAAGAAGGGGGATTTGAAGATGAGCCCAATGCATGTGCTATAAATGAGTTTAAATTCTAAGCCCAAGAAAACAGCTTTCTTTCTACCAGTTTCCGTATCGGCCTGCTATGTTGGCAGGAAGCTACGTGGTTTAAATTTCGTAAAGATGCCCCCAATTATTTATATTACTTTAAAAAAATTTCCAGAAGATCTAGATTCCCGATTTTTATATTTATGTTTATAATACATATAATATATATATATACTATATAAATCCAAGGCAATTTTTCCTTAGCACTTAAACCAATGAGGTAATAATGAGAATAATAATAATAATAATATCTAACATTTATATAATATAGTCAAATAAAACATTTATATAATGTAGTGCTTACTATGTGCCAGGCACTGTGTTAAGGACTTTATAAATAGTATCTCATTTAACCCTCACAACAACCCTAGGAGGTGGGTGCTGTTATTATCTCCATTTGTAAAATGGGGAAACTGAGATAAACAGACATTAAGTGACTTGCCCAAGGTCACAAATTAACAGGTGTTTGAGATCACATTTGATCTCAGCTCTTCCTGACTCCAGGTCTGATGCTCTAGCCACTGTACCACCGAGTACATACCTAAGTTCTGCCTGCTTAACTCCAGGTAGACACAGAACTAATATGGGAGATAATCTTTTTCCCTTCTCAGATCTCTCATTCTTCTCCCTCCTCTTTCTCTCTGACCTGTGGACTTTGTCTCTTTACTGAGATTCTCTTCATCTCATTGAAGATTCTTTTCACCTCAAAACCTCTTGATATCATCTTCCACTCTTTCTTCCTTTCCAAGGTCTCTGATAAAGAAGCAATCCCTTCACATTTTAGCAGGAAGATTCCTCTACAAGTGCACTTGACCCCATCCCATCCCCTCCTATCCACTCCAACGGATTGGATCCTCAATCATTTTTCTTTCTCTCTCCTCTCTTCCCCTCAAATCTTCAACCTCTCTTTATCTACTAGTTCCTTCCCTACTGTTGTCAAATATGTCTGTTCCCTCTATCAAAACACAAAAACAAAAACAAAACCTTTCATCAAATCCTATCATCTTCATGCTATTCTGTGTCTTTCCTCTCTTTCTCATCCAAACTCCTTGATAAATCTGCCTGCATTTTCTCCCTCCATTTCAGTTCCTTCCCTTCAATCCTCAAATCTTTGTAAACTGGCTTCTGACCTCATCACTCGACTAAAAACTGCCAATGATATGTACTTGTCATCAGATCTGACGGTCTTAGCTCTCGTTTTTCTCAGCCTATCTGCTCTTTTTGACACTGTTGTATGTAACTTTTTTCAATTAATAAACATTAATTCTCTCTCCCCCATATCATCCTTCACAAAATTTTTTTAAAAAGAAATGAACAAAATCCTGGCAACAAATATGTGCTATTGATCATCTCCTGTATACTCCCTCTTTTCTGGATTTTTGCCATGCTACTCTCTTGGTTATCCTAATCCTATTTTAGCCTTCTTTCTCAGTCTTCTAACTATTACCCCATGTCCCCTAATTCTGTTCCCCAAAATTCTATTCTCTCTTCTCTTCTCTTCTCTCTTCTCCTCTGTCTCTGTCTCTCTGTCTCTCTCTTTCTCTTCCCTCATCAGCTCCCATGGGTTTAACTATAATCTATCTAAATGACAGAGAGAGAGAGAGAGGGAGAGAGAGAGAGAGAGAGAGAGAGAGAGAGAGAGAGAGAGAGAGAGATGGAGATAGGTATAGCAATCAAGATCTATGTATATAGATGTACACACACATGTGTTTATATATATATATATATGATATGACTATAGATACATATTATGTATGTATTTCTGTGTATATAACCAGCCCGTCTCACCCAATTGTATCAGCAATGCAGTATTCACAATGCCTACAGTAACTATAAATATGCTGATATAGTTATTAATCACAAAATGGAACAGGCTCTCTACATAAGAAATATAGATAGTGCATTCATTTAAATACCAGAAAACTGAGTCCCAAAACCAGAAAGTCA
>CM053581.1:535307291-535334528 GCA_028627135.1 Pseudochirops cupreus
CCAATTTAGTCCTGCAACACTGAAATTACTTACTAGACATTTCAAATTGGAATGTCTCAAAGACATCTTAAACTCAACATGCCCAAAAGAGAACTTATTATCTTTTCCCCAAAACCTTCCTTTCTTTCAAACTTCCCTACATCTGTTGGACACAACACCATCCAGGTTCAAGACATCAGCATTATTGTTGACTTACCTGCCGATCTAATTAGTTGACAAGTCTTACTGTTTTTACCTCCTCAGCATCTTCCACCTCTGACCCCTTCTCTCCACTGACATAGGTACCTACCACCTTAGCTCAGGTCCTCATCAACTTTCACCTTGGTTATTGAAGCAACCTCCCAACCAACAACCAACCAACCTTGATCTCCCTGCCTCAAGTCTCTCTCCTTTCCAGTCCACTCTTCACAACTGCTGCCAAAGCAATTTTCCTCAAGCGCAGATCTGATCATGTGACTCCCCTAATCCCAGTGATTTCCTATTGCAGCAAGGATAAAATATAAACTCTACTAGGTTTTAAAACCCTCACAATCTGGCCCCAAATTATCTTTTCAGCCTCACTGGGTATTATCCCCTACTCTGTGATCCACCCAAACTTGTCTTCTTGATCTCCTATCTCCATGCCTTTGCACTGTCTTTCTACATGCCTGGAAGGTACTCCTTCCTCACCTCCTCCTCACAGAGACCTTCTCTTACTAATAAAAAGTAGCTAAAGGACAATCATCTGCTTTTCCTGACCCTCTCAACTGCTTGGTCACTCCCTCCCAATCTCCTTATACTCCTTTTAATGCCTTTTCATATATTTTATTTATATTTATATATACTTGTCTCCCTAATTAGAAAACATTTTCTTTGCAAGTAGGATCTATTGCATTTTTGTGCTTGGATCCCCAGAACCTAGTATGGTGCCTATAACATAGCAGGCACTTAATAAATGCTTGTTGACTTATCAATTGATTATATAATACTCAAAAATAAAAACTGAAGAAATCCTTTTCCAACATAAAATTCTTCGGTTTGGACTGAAAATTTCTAATACTAGAATTTCAAAACCTAACAAAAAAACATCATTCAGCCTAATCCCTGACCTGACTTTAGAGATAATATAGCTGAGGTTCAGAGTTGTTAATTCTCCTATCCAAGGTTATCTAATTAGGAATGGCATAGCTAGGATTGAAATTCACCCAGTCATACACTATTCACAAAATACACAGGAATAAATTTAACTGATTTTCAGTCAGACTTTGTCTCAGTAACCCTCTGTGAGCCTCACCAGGAGTAAGAAATATCTGTAAAACCCTCATAATATGAGTAAAAAATAGTCACCACATTATTTAACTTTGGAAGAAAATGTTACCCCATGAAAACTGGCCCCATGAAAATACTAGGTTACCTATTATATTTGAAAAACTTCTTTGATTACCAATATATTTCATTGCATTGGGTTAAATTTCCCAGGGGATAAAATGGATAGTATTAGGACTTCTGAGGAAACGTTGCTGCTAAGGAGTTAGAGTTACCTTCTGAGTAGTTAGGGCTAATGGAATGATGCATGAGTCAAAGGTCTGCAATAATGGCATTGCTGACAAAGTTTGAGAACTCGTGAGTGGGTAAGCAGTAGTATGAGGTTCTACTCCCATAAGCAAACCCATTCTCTGTAGAATCTCCATCACACAAAATAGTTGGGCTTTTCAAGAACTTACTTCAATGAATGGTCCTCAGGGTTACTTCTTGAAGACGCTTATCTCAAAACATGCTTCACTTGTTGAACTCAGGGTGTTCCTCTAGTGGCAGATATAACCTGAGAGGTCTTATAGATGCAGAGATGTCCAAACCCATCAAAGGGAAGAATCCTGGGGCAGTTGTACAGCACAGGCAGCCTTAGAGAGAGGGATGAAGAACCTCACTTTACAGGACCCAAGATGCTTTGGGGTAAGAAAGGAGACAATGTCGCAAATAAAGGGGTGCAGATATTGAGCAAAAGGAAGGATAAAAACCTCGCTGAAAGACTCACAAAGACATAATCAGCATGGAAAGATTAAAAAATAAAAAAGAGAGAACCTACAGAAAAATAAAATAGAAGAAAACAGGAATTATGAGAAGACAGAATTTTTTTAAAAGTTGTCAGAAAAAAGGAGGGAATGAAGAATTTTTTATACATGAGTCAAAACTTTAAAATTCAGAATCCATATGCACTTGGGGCGTAGTCAATCAGTCAACAAGTATTTTTAAAATACTTATTATGTTCTGGGTACTGTGTTAAGTAAGCAATGGGGATACAAAGAAAGGTAAAGATAGGGTTTCTGCCCTCAAGGAGCTCTCATTCTAAGGAAGGATACAACAGCTAAACAACCACAGACCTACGAGATATATATGGGGTGAGTGGAAGATCAGCTCAGAGGGGGGGTATCCTAGCAGTAGGGGTGTATTGGAACAGGCCTCAGGTTGAAGGTGGGACTTGAGCAGGGTGGTGCTGGAGGTGAGGAGGGAGAGCAGTCCAGGCATGGAGGACAGTCAGTGAAAGACATGGAGTCAGGAAATGGAGGGTTGCATGAGTTAAAAAGGCCAGTGCAGCTGGAGTAGAGTGCATTGAAGTGAGTTAAGTATAAGACTAGAAAGGTAGGAAGTGTCCAGGTTGTGAAGAAAGAACTGATATTGTCTGAGTACAGAATGAAGCATGCTATTCTTCACTTTCTCCTCCCTTCCTTCCTTCCCTTCTTCCTTCCTTCCTTCTCTTCTTCTTTCTTTTTCTCTTTTTCTTTCTTTCTCTCTTTGAGTCTTCTTGTATAAAATGACTAATATGGAAATGCTTTACATGATTGCACATGTATAACTTCCATTGGATTGCTTATCATCTCACGGAGGGGGTAGGGAAGGGAGAAAGGGATAGAATTTGGAACTCAAAACTTTTTTAAAATGTTAAAAAAATTGTTTTTACATGTAATTGGGGAAAATAAAATATATATAAAAATCAAATGGAGAACTTTATATTTAATTCTATAGGTAATAGGTATAATAGCTAGCAGCCAATAACCAGCATTTATATAGCATTATGGTTTACAAAACATTATATACATCATATCTCATTTGATGATGGAAAAAAGTCCTGTATTTGGAGTCAGGGATCTGGATTTAAATCTCAGCTCTGCCATTTACTACCTTTGTCTTTGAGAGTGTAGATTTTCATCTACAAAGTAAAGAGTTTGAAGGAAAAGATTTCCAAAGTCTCTCTGAGATTCACTATAAATCCTGTGTTGGGGGCATTAGGGCTGTGTATTACAAAAGCTTATGTGTGGGATCCAGAGAAAGTCAAATCCTGAAGCTCAAAAAATTGAAATTATAATAATTCTTAAAATATTTTCACTTTCAAGGTTACTTGTCTGTTTCCAAAGTTTTAAAGATCCTCTGTTTATGAAAGACTGAAATCTGAATACTTACAAAAAAAAAAAAGATTATTCCAACCAACTGCCTTGGAATCAATAATCTAAATAACTTTAGAGACAGGGAGGTTGTCAAGATGATAGTAACTCAAGTTGCACAAATGATGCATGCACAGATTCTCAGAATCTTGTGAGAAGAATACATACAACCAGTACTCTTTGAAATGTCAGAGTGAACATTTATAATCCCCTCATGATAAATGCAGTCACCATGTCCCTGTAATGTTCCCAAAAGATGAAGTGGCCCTGGTAAAGGTAGACTTGGCTCAGTTATCAATGTGCTGTGATGGATGAGAACCACTGACTTGATCAGATTCAACAGGAGAGAGAAAGATCAGTGGAGAAGAGAGCTTCCCAACTCAGGCCAGCCCCAGATTGCTCATTGATGGACAGTGGTGAAAGTTCAAGTTCCTCCAGGAGTGGGGTCTCAGTCCAATCAGTAGCATTTCAAAAAGTGATTCCACATTTCAGAGAAAAAAGTGAGGTCTGCCAGGAGGCAAGAAGATCTTATGTCATCTGGGCAGGGGACATGAGGAGACTAGACATCAGTGCGATTCCAAACTACTCCCTCAATAGATCAGCATAGGAAGTTGGGAAGTGTATATCATGTATGAGAGCTTCAGGATTTGACTTTCTCTGGATCCCATATATAAGCTTTTGTGATACACAGCCCTGATACCCCCAACATAGGATTTACAGTGAATCTCAGAGAATATCATGTATGGGAAGTGTGTGTGATGTAAAATCATTCTGGAGAAGCATTCAATGATCAGGCCATACCTATGTGACAGTATCAGGGTTGGGGCGCACTAGTTGCCAGAATCCAATGCCTAGGTCCAATAAAAAAGATAGAAGGTGTGTGAACCTTCTCCAAGATTGTGGAAATAACCTTCCAGTTGGTTCCTAGCCTCAACTCTCCCTTTTGCAATTCATCCTTCACACAGCCTCTAAATGGACATTTTTAAATTCACAAATCTGACCAGTTAACTCACTCGCTTCATTATGGTTCTTCTCTATTATCCATAGAAGGAGACACCTCATAGAAGGAGAGCACCAGGCTCAGAATCAGGAAGATCTCAGTTCAAATCTGGCCTCAGACAATCCCTAGATGTGTCAACCTGGGCAAATCACTAAAAATCTTTGTTTACCTCAGTTTCCTCAATTGTAATTGTATTATGAGGCTATTCCTAGAACTTATGCCACCATCTGAGACCATCCCTAGAGCAAATGCAGGACCTGAGACAACGCATAGCCATACCTCTCCAAATTTTGTAGACAAACAAAATCAAATGAACCAAGGAAAGACTTAAATAATTGCTGAAATGAATTGAGAAAGAAAGCATCCATAAGTATGCCATAGAGATGGGGCATCTTGGGAAGAAGGATGATGTTGACCTTGATGGGAATGAGGAAGGAGAAATTTAAGGGCATCATGTGCATGTATATATTAGGTATATATGTAAGTATGATATCTGTGAGTCACCACACTGCTCTCATTGCCCAGCAATGGCCCACCATTACCAGCAAAGAAAGGGATTTGAGGTGATCTACCTGTTTTTCTATAATCTCAAGACACCTTGGATGACCATGGTCTAAAGAGGCAGCTAGGTGGCAGAGTAGACAGACTGCTAGGCCTGGAGACAGGAAGACCTGAGCTCAGACACTCATGGGCTATGGGATCCTGGGAAAATCACTAAACTTCTTTCTGCTTCAGTTTCCTCACATGTGAAAGATAATAACAGCACGTACCTCCCAGCCTTGTTGTGAGGATAAAATGAGATGATTTTTGTAAACTCCTTTATGTATCTTAAAATGCTCTATAATTGCTACTATTATGATGATTAATCATCCATGGTCCTACTGAGACTTCACAGTGTCTAGGCAGTGGTTCTCAACCTTCCTGATGCTGCGACCCTTTAATACAGTTCCTCATGTTGTGGTGACCCCCAATCATAAAATTATTTTTGTTGCTACTTCATAACTGTAATTTTGCTACTGTTATGCATTGTAATATAAATATCTGATATGCAGGATGTATTTTCATTGTTATAAATTGAACATAACCCACAAGTTGAGAACCGCTGGTCTAGAGCCTTTAGTTTCCCAGTTCTGAAACCTCATTGCAGAAGAGACCAATGACCCATCCCTGAAGCTCAAGCATCATCAGGAAGATGGGGCTCCTGCATTGCAGTGCCCCTCTTTTCTCTTAGGGTAACTGATGTAAATTGTATTCTCTCTATAACTTTAAGAGCCATTGTGACCAAAAGATGCATTCCCTCTATGCATTTTTGTGAATCTTAAGGCACCATATAAATGTCAGCTCTAACCATTATTTGATATACTGATGCCTCATCCTGGCATGGAGATGACAATTAGTGTTCTAAGGTTGTGTCAATGGCTTTTAAACTCAAGCAAGTTCTATCAATAGAAAGACTTTAGGTGTGGATCTGCTGAAGGATGATCTGTCTGTTGTCTAAAGACCAACCAATTTATGCTTGAGGAGGCTGATCATCAGGTTAATCATAGAGGGAATGCATCTTTTGGTCACAATGACTCTCAAAGTTACAGAGAGAGTACAATTTACATCAGTTACCCTAAGAGCTTTGAGGTATTGCAATTTAGTGATTCCTTGGCTACAAGGTTCTGACTTGTGTCGGCAGAAGAAGTTTATTAACGAGAGCTCCCCATGCCAATAAAGTCACAAGTAGAGTGCCTATCACTATTACAACTAAGTCCTTAGGTAATACTATAAGCAAATTAGGAGAACAAGGAATAGTTTATCTATCAGATCTATAAAGAACAGAAGAATTCATGACCAAACAAGAGATAGAGAACATTATGAAATTTAAAATGGATAATTTACATTACATTAAATTAAAAAGCTTTTGCATAAGCAAAGCTAATGCAACCAAGATTAGAAGGGAAGCAGAAAGCTGGGAAACAATTTTTACACCCAGTATCTCTGATAAAGGCCTCATTTCTAAAATATAGAGAACAGAGTCAAATTTATAAGAAGATAAATCATTCCCCAACTCATAAATGGTCAAAGGATATGAACAGGTAGTTTTCAGATGGAGAAATTAAAACTATCTATATATGAAAAAATGCTCTAAGTCATCATCAATGAAGAGAAATTCAAATTAAAACAACTCTGAGGTACCACACCATGCCTAGTGAATTGGCTAACATGACAAAACAGAAAAATGATAAATGTTGGAGATGTGGGAAAATTGGAAAACTAATGCATTGCTGGTAGAGTTGTAAACTGATCCAACCATTTGGGATAGCAATTTGGAACTAGTCCCAAAGGGCTTTTAAACTGTCCATATCCTTTGATTCAGCAATACCACTACTAGGTCTGTATCCCAAAGAGATCATAACAAAGGGAAAAGGACCCACATGTACAAAAATATTTATAGAAGCTCTTTTTGTGGTGGCAAAGAATTGGAAATAGAGGGGATGCCCGTCGATTGGGGAATGTTTGAATGAGTTGCAGTATATGAATGTAACAGAATACTCTTGTTCCACAAGAAATCATGAGCTGGTGATTTCAGAAAAACTTGGAAAGACTTAGATGAACTGATGCTGAGTGAAATAAGCAAAACCAGGAGAACATTGTACACTGTAATAGCAACACTATACAGTGATCCACTTTGATAGACTTAGCTCTTCTCAGCAACACAACAATCTAAGACAATTCTAAAAGACTCAGTACAGAAAATACCATCCACATCCAGAGAAAGAACCGTGGAGTCTGACTGCAGATCAAAGCATATTATTTTTTCTCTTTCTTTTTCTTTCTCATGGTTTTGATTCTTCTTTTACAACTTGACTAATGTGAAATATAAAAAAGAAATAATTAATTCCTGATTAGTGTGAACAATAAATCCTACGGAGAGGTCACATTATTTAAATTCACATTATTTGGTGTTATAATTATATGTAAAATATGATCATTGGTTCCAGTCCAGTGGAAATATGTAATGAATATTCAACAAATAGGAACTCTTCATGGGATTCATTATTTGCAGTACTTTCTTTTCTAGGTTGTTGTGAGGTTTACAATGTGTTATAAATTGCCAAGTGTTCTATAAATATGAGTTCTAATTATTATTCATGGCAGCAAAGACAGTTAGATAATAAACATTTATTAAATGTCTATTATGTGCCAGGCATTGTGCTAAGTGCTAGTGATGACATTTGTAATACAGATTTAACTCGACGTAAGAAAATAAGTAAAACACGGATAGATCTTTGGTGTAGAGAAATACCCTTATTTCAGAGAAAGCATTTTTATAACAGAATTCTTATCCTGTGGTCTATGCAAGCTTGTTTATTTATGTAAGAGTACTAGAATAAATTCTGTATCTGAAGAAAGTCTGGCTGGATACAGTTCATAACTTCATGCCACTGAAGAGAAGTTGGATATTTTCTGTGACACAGTTTTCCAAGGACAACCAGGAACCTAATTTGAGACAAATTCCTTAGTCTATTTTAATAAGGATAACTGTGTTGAATCTGTGCTCCCTGATCTAAAAGAGGCCAAATCTATTTACTGCTAGAAAGAAACATCACCTAGAATGGATCTACCCCATTTTCCTTGTGGGTTTGTTACTGCTGAGCAAGCCAATGGTATTTCAACTTGGCACCGATTTGGAAACCCTAATGTTGGGCTGTTTGTTGTGCTTATTCCTTCAACAACTCGATCATGACTGCAAAAATGCAGTCAGTGTCATAGATATAGAGCAGTAGCTCCCTTTGGCAGCTGAACTCACCAACATCGATCTTGAGATTTTCTAACATCTTTCACAATTGAATATCTGACTTTTAAAAGTATCTTCATTTGATCTGCAGTATTTCTGTTGTGTTCATCTGGAGCAATTGGGTGTTCTTCTGTAGTCAGGATGCAAAAAGAAAAGGCCCATCACTCAAATGTTTCATGCAAGGCTGCCCACGGAGCAAAATTAATAATGGTTGCATTTGCAGAATGACTCTGTCACATCACAGAGGCGAAATCTGACTAATTCAATTCCTCTGCGGTAAATGACCTGAAATATTGTGGCTGAAAACTCAAAATACTGTGAATAGAGTAGAACTAAAAAGTCCTCCATTTGCCAACCTGCTTTAAAGAATGCACACAAATTTTTTTCTTGGCTCGGTGGGATTTTTTTCCCCACATAAATCTAACGTAGTTCCGCCCCTTAGATTTATCCATTTTCTTCTTTGGTGGATTCTAATTGGTTCCCATTGTGACCTGGCAGCTGCCAACCCAATCATATGCCAGTTTAATCAGCTCTAGGGATATTTAACAAATGGTTAGTTATTTCACTGTGCACTGATGGGGAGCTGCAACTATTCATTTTTCCTGTCATCCTTTTGGGGCTATTTTGACAGCCTGGCATGTGATTTATTTTGTGGCAAGATTTTCTGTACTGCACAATTGATAAGGCATCTTCACTACCATTTCCTCTATCACCCCAGTAGGAAAAGTTAGAGATAGATTATTTCCTGCTCGTGCCACCAAAATACTGATCACTAACCTGTCAGTTTGCAAAGTGAATTTTTACTTAATTCTTTATGACTGGACCCCTATAAAGATGTATTGCAATGGAATAATTGCGTGCTAATTCATGCCATCCTTCCTGAATGAGCACTTAATCAGGTAAAAAAAAAATGTAATAGGCCTATTCATCAGATGTTTAATGAATGAGCTTTAAATAACAGTGCATCATGGAAAATAGCTGGGAAACATATGAATCCAAGCTTTTGTTTGAATTTTTTTCTTCAACCATTTTACCCATTAGAGAAACAATTGTACTTCATCCTACTGTTTATGGAACACAAAGATTTAACTTTCAGGCAATAATGTATGAAGAAACAAAACGAAAATATGTAAATTCTCAAGGAGCATTCAATAGCAGAGAATTTTCTTAGTCAAAAGAGGAGGGTTCTTTGATCTTTTCAAAGTTAATGGATTTACACCGAATATGTAATCATCCCACTACAGTGTGTGTGTGAATAGTGGGTTCAACACTTGAGCAAAAGCAACATGATTTTAGTCTGGCCTCCATCTGAAAACAGATGATATTCAGACTGAAGGCTCTTTCTCCTGCTCATCTGAAGAGCATAGTAGCATTGGGACCTTTATATTGTAAAGATAGCCAAAGGCCAAAAGGCGAAGGGGTAGAGTTATAAATCAGACAGACAGGAAACAGAAAGGGAGAGGGAGAGAGAGAGAGAGAGAGAAAGAGAGAGAGAGAGAGAGAGAGAGAGATTAGAATCTCCTAATCTTTCTTCCTCACATGAGGAAGAGAGGGAAAGGTTTTTTTAACGCTGTGGTAAGAAAGACTCATCTTCATGAGTTCCAATCTGGCCTCAGACATTTACTAGCTATGTGACTCTGGCAAGTCACTGAACCCTGATTGCCTCAGTTTCCTCATCTGTAAAATAAGCTGGAGAAGGACAGAGCAAACTACTTCAGTATCTTTCAGTTGGACATGACTGAAACGACTGAACAACAACAATTGAATACAATTAAAAGGAAAGAGATCTTCCACAGAAATTTATCAGCAATTTTCTTCTTTGCTCCACTCCCTCAAATAAAGCTAAAGAGGTTAGGTGAGGAAGTCAAGGACTAAGTAGAGTGGAAATCCAAGAATTGGGAGAGCTGGCTACCCCTATACACCTGAACCTTTTTCTTAGGTTCACAGAAAATTTGGAGCAATTTGAGGACACTGGGAGTGAATTCGTAAAATGCCTCACCACTGGTCCTGCTATGAAGTCTGTTCCCCGGGGGAACCATTCCCTTGGCACTAAAGGCAGTTAAATTGGAAAGGTTGTCTGGGAATAGTCATGTATTAAGCCATTGTCAGCCCTTAACAATTGTTAGAGAAATTTAGTCTTCCTAGGTGTAGTTCTTAGAATCTCAGGGACACACTATCACATAATTTAGTAGCTTAGTGGTGGTAGTGTGGTAGGGAGTTTGGGGGCACATAGGTGTGCAGAGGTGGAATTAAACACAGAGTGAGCCATTCACAGCATGGCAGAGACTGACATCTGATTTTTTCATGGGGTTCTTGGGGAGGGGCAGAGAATAGCTGAAATTAGGATCAGCTGATTTCACTGGTCTCTTTGTTTCTCACCAGCTGCACTCCTTTGGATTGATCTTAATCATGTTCCAACCTCACCATCAGATAACTCAGCCTCATCATCAGTACTCTTTGCTCCTGAGGCCTGGAAGGTGGAGAAAAGAACTCCTCTCAAAGCCTCCATTTACAGAGGCTCCCAGGTCAGTCTTCTCTTTATTTCCTACCCAGTTGCACTCCTTTGAATTGGACTCTATCATGCACCTGAACCAAATATCTTTCCTCCCACACCCTGTTTCAGCTTCTTTTTGTATGTTGTCTCCCCCGTTTGGATCGTAAGCTCCTTGAGGGCAGGGGATCTTTTTTTTTTAATCCTCAAAGTTTAGCACAGCACCTATGCTTAACCAATGTTTATTAACTATTTAGGATTTTCAGAGTTGAAAAAGTACTGGCTTGCCAATATCAGGGGTTCATTGTTGTAAACAAAATACTTTATAAACCTTAAAACACTCTATGAGCAGAAGTTGTCCTTGTGGCCATTACCATGGTCCCTTCCTTCACCGTGCTGCCATTATTTTTATATTTATCACTGTGGTGAAATTATTTAAATGTAACATGTGACTGTTAAGATTTGATTGGATTTGTAAAAAGTTGTGTTTATGCTTGTCAAGTTGGGAGAGGTCATAACTGATCTTATCTCTGAAAGGCAGGGATTATATCTTTTAATACAATCACTTTGTGTCCCTTATAACATACATAGTCAATGAGTTTACAAATCATTCAAAACCAACTCCTAAAAGTATAGGGACCACAAGGAAATCAGGGATAAAAATAAGGGGATGGACCTAAGGCAGGGTTGGGGAAACCTGTGACCCCATGATGCCATCAAAGGGACGAACTTGAGGACCAAGAGGGCCACATGCGGCCTCAAGGCCATAGGTTCCCCACCCCTGAAGGAGATTGCTCATTTCCCTTCCAATGCCAGCATTTCATGATTTCTACTCCAAACACAACCCTGAGAAATGTAGTAGCATAGGTGCATTTCCTGCATTTGTTCCCTTCATCTTTATCCTCTCTCCCTCATTTTTCTCCAATGGGGTCTCATTTCAGGAAAATATGGAAGAAGCAAAGAAATACAGGGTGAGAATTCGTGTGTGTGTGTGTGTGTGTGCGTGCGCGCATGTGTGTTTCCTTTAAGTGGTTCAATTGTTCTCATGCTCCTCATTAGCTCTGAAGCAAGTATTGTAGTCACTGAGCCATATTTGATTTTGTGTTCTAAAACTAAATATTTCCATCTGTGGTGGTTTTGTTGCTTAATTGGAAAAAATAAAATTCAACTAGTTTATGTAGTAGCTTAGAATAGTTTATTCTTATAAGGAATAACCTTTAGAATAAGAATATGTTTCTGTCCCTGGACATGTGCTTTACAAGTTGCCTGGGACTCTGAGAGTTTAAATCATTTACTTAACAAATAAATTACTTAAATAATTTAAAAAGCACTTAAAAATGCTTTAACAAGCTGAATAAGTTGTGGTGTATCGTTGTGATGGAATACTATTGTGCTATGAGAAATGTGCCATGATGTGTTCAATAATCTTAGAAAGGCATGGAAAGACTTACATAAAATGATGAATAGCAAAGTGAGCAGAACCAAGAGAACATTGTATACAGTAACAGCAACATTGTTTTAAGAGCAACTGAGCAACTAAGTCATTTTGACTTATAAATATACAAATTTTTTTAAAAGGACATATTAAGAAAGATACTATCTGCATCCAGACAAAGAACTGATAAATAGAATTATGTATGGGATAATTTTACATATGTGTATACATATATGTGTGTATGTGTATGTATGTGTTTATACACATATATGTATAGTGCGTATATATCTCTTTGTGTCTAATAGTAGAGATTCCTAGGATAGAGAAGGATAAAAAGGAAAAAAAAAAGAAATTTATACAATAACTTTGTTGCATATTTGGAGGAAATAACAAGTTATAATATGGTAGATTTTCAGTTGCATGTGCAATCATCCTTTTTTATTGTACCATGTTATGAAAATGCTTGTTTTGTTCTGTGAATTGAAAATAAAATAAACAACAACAAAAAAGAATATTAGGCAGAAAATGCTCTACTTTCCTGCATGAGTGACCTCAAGCTGTGGATATTTCCAAGTTACCAAGAAAGATGTACCTGAGTACTGAATTTGGGAGTCACAGAACATAAATTCAAATTCCAAATCTGCTCATTAATTATTACACGTGACCTTGGGCAAGTCACTTATTCTCTGGGCCTACACTTCCTTATCTGTCAAATGAGGGGGAGTGGACTAGATGACTTTGAAGTTCCGTTTAAATGCTGTGATTTCTATGACACTTTGAATAGTCCTAAGAAACAAAAGTCAGGCACAAGCTGTTTCTTGAGTAATCCACTCAACTTTTGACAATGACTAACATCAAGGAAGACTTCACTGAACAAATCCCAAGCCATGCTCACTGCTTTGGAGACTGTTTCTCAATCCCCTCAATCCCCATCCTTCTTCCAAGTAGAATGAAGAAAAATCAAGTTTGGGCACCATTGCTATGGGTAAAATGGAAACATTCATGTTGCTGTATCTCCAAGAGGAGAATACGTTATTGATGTTCTAGAAACTGTGATCAACAAAATAAATTGTGAGGAATAGTGACAGGGCTAGGGATGGCAGCCAACCTTGGTCCCTAAAAATAATCTCTAGCCCTATATCCTTCACTGGGTCCATTATATCAGTACCCATAGCATCACATACCAAAAGGAAAGCAAAGTTTGAAGTATCCCAGATAACAATTATATTTAAGCCATTTATTGAAGAAAACTGGAGGCAGGGTAGCTTTATAACATCTGAGAAGAATAAGCCTCTGTGACCTTGGTGAAAAGGACTGAACCCTTTAGAGTTATATATATAGAGAGAGACTCCTTAGAGAGCACATTGAGAGTTTCCAAAAGAGATGATGGACATCAGGTGAGAGGTGGGTATAGTGCCTTCCTTGTGTCCTCATAAAATTTCTGAAGTGGCAATTGTCATTCACACAGACACTAGCCTCTTCAAGGTATCTACTGGGTACCATAGGCAGCAAGCATCAGGAAAGGAAAGAGAATCAAAGAGCTCTGACTATCCACGCCTCCTGAGCAGAAACTTAGAAAAGGATACCAGGCAGCGCTCACAAGACATCGCAGTTTTCAGAAACCCTACACTTCTATCTAATGCTATGAGCCATCATGAGAGGTTTAAATATGTAGAGTCCCCAGCAACCAGGACATGGAAGAGTCATCTGTGGAGGAAATAGCCCTGAGGCGGGACTATTTTCACTGCTTGAGTAGCATGGCAGTGGTTCTCAACCTTCCTGATGCCATGACCCGTTAATACAGTTTCTCATGTTGTGGTGACCCCCAACCATAAAATTATTTTCATTGCAACTTCATAACTGTAATTTTGCTACTGTTATGAATCATAATGTAAATATCTGATATGCAGGGTGTATTTAAATTGAACATAACCCACAGGTTGAGAACCACAAATGTAGAGTGAGTGGAGAACAATATTCACTATTTACCTTCTTGACGTCCAACCAGTGGGAGAACATTCCCAGAACCCCTCACCCCACCCTGGTCTCTTCAGTGGAAGATGAATGAACTCCTTAAAATACTGACTAGTCAGTGGCATGATAACAGAATCCTCTAGCCCTTAATATATCATCTATAGCAAGACATGGGCAGCTAGATGGTGAAATAGATAGAGCCCTGGGTCTGGTGTCAGGAAGATCTGAGTTCAAAATCAACCTCAGACACTTACTATGTCATCCTGGACAAGTTACTTAATCCCTATTTGCCTCCATCCCTTATCTGTAAAATGGGGACACACTGGAGAAGGAAATGGTGAACCATTCCAATATCTTTGCCAAGAAAACCCCATGGACTTTGTCTATGGGGTCACAGAGTCAGGCACAACTTAATGACTGAACAACAACAAATGGCGAGACAGTGTTGGGTATAGGGACTGAACCTCATTCTCTTACAGAATTGATTAGCACACTGAAAATTTACCACTACCATAGGTGAGAGACAACTAGAAGATACAGTAGTCAGAGTGCTACCCTTTGAGTCAAGAAGACCTAAATTTGAATCCTGCTTCCAAGATTTACTAGCTATATGACCCTGGGAAAGCCTCAACCTCTGTAAGCCTGTAAAATGAAAGGAGTTGGATTCAATGGCCTCTCAGGCTCCTTCCAAGTCTACATATATCATCCTCAGATACGCTAAGGGTCACACAATCAACTGATGTCAGAGATAGGAGTTAAACCCAGATCTTTCTCACTCCTAGGCTTTCAATGTGGCCTCTAAGTAATA
The DNA here is from genome assembly GCA_028627135.1 of Pseudochirops cupreus. Lineage (NCBI taxonomy): Eukaryota > Metazoa > Chordata > Mammalia > Diprotodontia > Pseudocheiridae > Pseudochirops > Pseudochirops cupreus. Next base: position 535,322,203 of record CM053581.1, read on the forward strand.
CTGCTTCTGTCTTCTAGAATTATAGATTAGAATATATGCAAACAATTGAATAAATGAACCAAGATAGATAACCATATTTTATCATGATTTTTTTTACTTCTTTCCTTTTTTTTAGTTCAAAATCTTTTAGATAAAATACTTGATCAGGAATTTAAAATGCCCAGTACCATTAAATGGTAGTTACTGGTTCTTTTTATTGCATATATATCACAATCCAATCCCTATGGCAAACAAAGATAAGGAGAAGACTGTTCTCATTTTCCCAGCAGGGAAATTATATCACATGGGATTTCTAAAGCACAAGACTATTCAGAGACTCACTGAGAAAGTGGTAGGCTTTATGAACTTCTTAGAAGTACAGGTCTATCTGGATGACCTTACTGTTTTTAGGAAATCATTGGAAGATGATGAGGAGAGGCTAGTGAAGGTGTGGTATAAGTTGGAGGCTACTGGCCTAAATACGTCGCTTGCAAACTGTGATGTTTGCAGATCACCTGTCCAATATATGGATCATGAGTTATCTCAGTGTGGAGTAGATACTAACCCTGAGGAGAAGGAAGTGCTCATTACCTGATCTCATCCAAAGAAATATCAAGAACTGAAGATACTTTGGGGGTTTGGTCATTTTTTTTATCAGATTTGTGGAGAAATTGTGTCATCATTGCAAAGCCTCCCAGCGAGCTAACTCTCGGGGTGTCTTTGGCTCCCCACACTTATTGGAAGGAACCACAAGTGGAAGGACAGGAGGAAAGTTCCTAAATGAACTAAAGGGATGTGGATACCTTATCCCACTGACCCAGTGCATCTGAGACCATGGTGATTCCTACAGTTAAGGTGAAGGCAACCTGTGACTCAAAGGCAGCAAGCAGACTCAGCGTTAGGATTACGAAATATCTACACTGCCATTCTTCTTTCTACATTGTAGCTCCTCTCTCTAGCACCTAGATATGTATTTGATATATATCGGAAGATATAAATATGTACACAGTTATTGGTTTGGTGGGGGGAGGGGTTTGCCTCCTTCCTTTTTAAAGTCTTTTACATAGAATTTTCAAGTTTTCATGAAAATACATTTTTACCAGTAGTTATTAAATGTACTTTATCCTCAGCCAAGTGAGCTCATCATTCCCATATTTTGGGTTGTGCTGCAGAACTAGAAACCCCAATTAAACAACTACATGTTTAATTCTTTCTCAGAAACATCTCCCAGGGATTAAGCTGCAAATTCTATTGTCCCTTTAGCCCACAAATTCATCCTGGGGCTGGGAGGATATTCCCTTAACTCTTTCCTCATCCTGCCTCTTCCTAGGATCATTGGTAGAAAATGTTGGCAGAGCTTTTTTTAGGAATTGCCTTGGCCACTAAAAGGAAAGAACTGTCCTATTGCCTATCCAAGACCCCAGCCCCACTCACCTAGTCCTTAGAGAGGTACCTGTCTTTAATGTTCTCTTACCCCATGGACAAAAGGGAAAATAATTCAGTGCCCATCCCTTGCCTCTTTTGAATTGAACCAAAAATAAAAGACTGTTCTTCTCTACTAGGTCTGTGTTGCTAGTCCTTAATCCCCACTCCTCCCATATATTTTGAAGTCTTTTCAGTAGAGCCTATGGCAGAGAGAGACAAAATAAAGCCCAAGAAGTATATCCTGATTATTTTTTAAGAATGAAAGGATCCAGTTGAGCCTGCCATTGGCAAGATCTGAAAAATGGAGACAGAGAGTAGTGATATCTTCTCTTAACCAACAGAGGAAAGGGAAGTATCACATTAAGTCAGGAAACAGTCCCAAAGCATTAATTCAGTGTGAAGGAGGTCATTTAAAATGTTTTAAGTGAGAAAAGGGATGTTGATATTTTAAGGCTATGTTACTTTAATTCTATTTAAAGGAATGGTATGAAGAACGTTCTCTCTGTGGACACATTAGGGTGTGTGAAGCCATGATCCCTCTAAGGCCTGTCATGGTTTTCTTATACATTCCTTGGACAGTTTTTCTACCCCTAGAGCTGAAACTCAGAAGGTTATAAATCTAGAAGAGGACTCAGAAGTCATCTTTTCCAAGCCTCTTATTCTACAGGTGAGGAAAATGAGTCCTAAGACTTACCCAGGAATAAGTAAGAAGGGGGAGGATTAAGAAAGGATTAGTAGCCTGTCCCTCTGTGATTGAGGAACAGGAATCCTCAGAACCCAGGAGAGCTATGGGAACAATATTAAATGTTTATTTGATTTAATCCTTTAATTCTTAAAAGCTTTTAAAAGGCCATTTCCTCCAGATTCATATCACAGAGAGGATCTTGGGTTTACATTACACTTAGGACTTTGCTCAATTCAATAATTTTGAATTTGGACAGAGGAAAAGGAACATGATCCTAGGATTTGAGACAGGAAGAAATCTTAGTGATCATTTTAATGAAATCCCTTCATTTTACAAATATGGAAACTGAGTCCCAGGGAGGTGAAGTGATTTGCCCAGTCAAACAATTCATAAAAGCTCAGATTTGAACCTAGGTCCTCCAACTTCATGCCACTTTTGCATGGTGTCCCCTTTCACTAAAAGTTTTCAGGTGATGGTTGTTGAAGTGTTGTGGAGGATTCCTGGTGAGGCATGGATTAAACCAATGATTTCAGACATCCTTTCAGCTCCAGATCTTGTATTTTGTGGTTTGTTGTATTCATAGGTCCTGGAAAGACATCCAGCTTCCCTCTGTGAGCTAGCTCTCTTTTTCTCTATAGAAACTGGAAGTATTAAGGCCATGAGAACAGGGCATTAAAGGTGGAAAAGTCATTGGCATTTCCTAGCAAATTTTTAAAATGATCTTTCAATAACAAAAAGCTTCTTTCTCCCCAGTAGAGACTGAAGGAAGAGGAGGAGGTCAACAGATCAATCCCTGCCACCACGACGGGGGTCCAAGGTATCCTCCCATTGCTCTGGCCTCCCCACATCCTCCTGTGTGGGACAAAGATGGCCATTGCCCAAGTAAAATAAGCAGAGATATCTCCAAGTAGAGACAGGAAGGATTTATTTAATTATTTCTTCTTGCAAGAAGGGCAGTCTCGCTACTAGAGGCAGTCTAATAGGACAGGCAAAATACAAAATGCAAAGCTTGGTTATATACCCAAAAGACCATCCCTTTCTCCCCACCCCCTCCTTGTTCTGTCCTGTTCCCACTAATCAGAAGCTGAGGCACACATTCTTAACCGCAAGAATTTGCTGGCATTGCAGGTAAAATGTCAATAATGTCAAAAAGCAGAAGGTACAGGTCTGGATAATATGGAAACAGACAAAATATGACATCAGTATTATAACAGATAAATGTCATCTTTATTAATAGAGTCAAAATATAGATATGACAGCAGCTGGAGGACATCCACTTTGTCAATGCAAATATGAAAGTAGACAATATCTCATGAATAATGGGGATGTTGGGGACTTTGGGTCATGGTGACCCTCCCTTGCAACAGGAAGGTAGAAGATATCATATGAATCATGGAGATTTTGGAACATGATGACCAGTCTGTACATCAGTCTTCCCAAATTTGAATTTGTACAAGTCAAGGGGAAATTAAGTCAGTAGCCAAGTTTGAGAAACATGTACTTTCCCTTCCTACATATTAGTTAAGCTCATCAAAACCTTCAATTCATGACCAGGGAAGTGGGGCAAAAGGCCTCAGGTTGCTAGATCTTTAGAATTTTACTAAAATTTTGTTCAGATTTCTAAGATATTACCTGAGAAGTTTTCACTTTTATTCCATTCACTCCCTTCACAAAAAGTTCCACTCCCTTCTTAAAGTTCAAAGAAGGGATGCCATGAGCTTTGTAGATGCTTCATAGATCCCAGCATCTTTCCCACCAAGAAAGTCATTTGTAGTATCTATGAAAGAGCAAAGAAGATATAAGGAGAAATGGATCAGTGCTGCTACTCCAAGCCACAGCAGGAAAGGAGATGTTCTCCATGTCATTGCTCTGAGGATCTGAAAGAAGCATTTCACTTTAGGAACTTTCTGAGTATCATCCCTGGGGCTAGACAAGCCCCTAGAGAGGGCCATGAGCGTCCACCCTGCTTCAACTCCCCCATCTCCTTTTTTAATCCACTAAATTACTAAATAATGCATGGGAGTTCCCTAAACTGATGAAACCACAGATCCTAATTACTGGCCAATTAACTCCCCTACCCTACTTCTTGACCTCAGCCGTCATACCCTACAAACATTTATTTTTGATTACTAAAGGGAATAGGAAAGAGGGCCAAATGCTGAGCAAATCCCCTCTATCAGAAATACTCAGAGGATGATGGTAGGTGACATTGTATTGAGCAATCATCCACATGATGCAAACCCCAGTTTGGCAACCTCATATGTAACCTGTCTAGGACATGCAAGAAGTTTCCTGATATGCTGTAAAATCACAAGATGCTCCCTGTCCATAGGTCACTTCTATCGTTTCCTCTCTGATATCACTGGATGTGGAGTTCCTAAGGCACTGGGTTATTCTTGGGGATAAGACAACCTGCCTTAAAGGCTGACAAGGAACAAATAAACAGGCAGTAAACAGAGGGCAGACCTTGGGGTCCATTGAGGGTCATCAAGATCATGGCAACTTGGTTTTCACAACCAAGTGGCATGAAGGAACCAGATTTCTGTCTGTTCCTTTCTCATCCTTTAAATGTAGGGTTTCCTTAAGGGTCATTACTTGAATCAATATATCAATCAATAAACATTTATTAAGCACCTACTATGTGTCAGGGGCTGTTCAAAGAGCTGACGATACTAACAGAGGCAAAAGATAATTCCTGCCCTCAAGGAGCTTACTCTTTCCCCTGGGCGATCCCATTCCTCCTGGAGCTTTAACTACAGCTACTAAATAAATGACTCCAAAATCTCTGTTTCTAGGCCCAGTCCCTCTTTTGGGCCTCTGAATTGCATCTCCAGATCCCTCAAGATATCTCTTCCTGGGGGTCCCACCAGCAAACCCAACCTTCCACAGGCTGTCCCTAAAGCCTGGACACATAGGAAATCTCATTAACTGTGAATATTTTCTCTTTTTTTTGTTGTTGTTTTTTGCTTTTTGCTTTTTGCTTTTTGGAGTGGGGAAGGCAGGGCAATTGGGGTTAAGTGACTTGCCCAAAGTCACATGGTTAGTAAATGTTAAGTGTCTGAGGCCAGATTTGAACTCGGATCCTTCTGACTCTAGGGCTGGTGCTCTATTCACTGTGCCACCTAGCTGCCCCAACTATGCATATTTTTAAGAAATAAAATGAATGAAATTTTCAACAACATTTTATTTAATTAGCATAAATTTTATCCATGACAATTTCATATGGCATAAAAGCTTTCATTAGCTATTGGGGTCTATTTTCCATATTAATGAAATTAATGGAATTTAAATAATTAATGAGATTTCCTATGTGTCTCCTATTCTTCCTATGATATCTCATTTATGCTAATTATATAAGGGATTTAGAGTAGATGACTTCTAATGTGCTAAATCTATGATCCTATGTTAGGACCTTAAAATGACTGCGGTCCCCTTAAATAGTAACAAAACACTAGCTACTTCTGTGGCCTTGGGTAAAATCATTCAATCTTCCTGGGTCTCATCAGCAAAATGAGGAATTTAGAGTCCCTAATTCTAGACTGTGATCTCATGAACTCAGGTAATAGATACACAGTCTATCATCAAGCCAATATTTTAAGACTCACCAATGTGGTAGAATATGCCAGTTTATTTACACTTTTGGCATAGCCTCCAAGGACCCAGGTTCACTTCCACACTACAAAGAGGCATCAGAGTAGGACTTTAGTGGAGGGCATCTTCCTTGCTAACTTTTTATTCCAGAGCTAAAAATGATGCCTATTTCAGTTGCCCCTGGGAACTATACTTGTGTTGTAGTGAAATTTTTCAAAGGGCTAATCTCTAAGAGACAACAAGCCTCTCCTCTTTATTTCATTTCGTGACTCCTTTGCTCATGACATCCAGTAAGAGAAGATGTTATGAAGGGGCCTCCTTCTCTCTGAGGCCATATGGCCACAAGGAACAGACCTTTGGTCCTTCAACTCTGTCTTTATTTTTCTTTTCACCTGAAGGAGACTGGAGTCTCTGCCCTGGTGAGTTCAGCAGGGTATTCTAGAAATCGCATTGTTCTAGAGTCTGGGTTACAGAGCCAGCACAGCACTGATGCTCTGAGGGATAAAAGTGACCTTGAGGACAAGGACTCGTCCAACAGAGATGGGAAACCAGAGGTGGGTGGGAACTTGGTGGGAGCTCAATCTCTGTAATATGCTTATGACTTAGCTCAGCTAGAAGTTATAAGCCTATTCCCCACAGAGATTGAGGTGGTATAAGGTAGAGTATGTCCCCCAGGGAATGGGGGTACTATAGGTACTTGTCTTTCTCTTATACTTCTGAAGTAAAATATCCCTTGGTAAAAGAAAAACAAAAAATACATGGATTTTTCCACCTCATTGTCATGCTTATGGACAAAATGTTTCCTGAGCATTTTGATGATAAGTAGGCATGTCTCAGTCAATCCTGGCAAATCCTCAGCAATGTTCTGGTTCTGGGTAATCTGAATATCGCAAAGAAGAAATGCTGGCAAACCAATAAGGGGCACATAACAGAGATCTAATTGAGAATTTGCTGTAGCGTATAACAACCTTGGGAGCAACCAAAGGTGACAGAACCTAGCAACAGATTTAAATTTACTGCTGTCCGGTGATAATTCAGTCACACAGTAACTATGGTGCTCCAACAGCAGAAAGCATTCGTATGAAAATCAACTTATGGTTGTTAAATGTTTCCAGATGATGATTTGGACCTAACTGGTTAGTTGTGCATTTCCTCCATGGCTTGTATTAGAAAGTTAATTCCACTCTCATTTAGAAAGGTTGAATTTGAGTTTTTAAGAACAAGAGATAACAGATCTGGTAACAGATGGGTAAGGGACATACTTAAATCTTTGTGATGTATTAAAAACATATTAATAGACTCCTCCCACTCATACACAAAAGGAATATCCTACACTTTAGCTATAATATTGTCTCCCAGGTCATACAACTGCATCATGGGCAACACTTCTTGCTTCTGTAACTAGGGAAAATGTCTTAAATGGGATGTGGGTGGGGGATAGAATGACACCTTTCATTCCTTTCCGGGGATATCATGACGGATGAAGGTTCAGATGCTGATGGAAAGAAAAATAACCATCAGGAAGTGCCATGGCAAGCAGAAAATGATTTTTTTTTGTCTCGTGTATCAATGTTACTTGCCAATTCCTTTTGTGTCTGGTTTTTAAAAGCAAGCACCTCTATCTCATCAGGTTTTATGTTGTAGTGTTCCAGAGAGTTTCCAGTGCCCAATAAAAGTAGCTAGCCGAGAGTCTAATTGACAGATTACAAATCAAAAAGGCTAGCAAGGCTTAAATAAGCTTATGTATTATTTATACCAGGAATGTACCCAAGTCATGTAGAAGTAAAGGGAAGGCTAGGCCAACTTAAAAACTAGAGCATGACTTCAGAGAATTTGGAAATCCTGAAATTCAGCTTTCTGCTGGGTTTCTTGCCTTAGAAATTTTGTTCACATTCCTCCAACAAATAGTCTCATGATTTATTATCCATTTTATTTGACCCAATTCAGAGGAGAGCAGGTACTGTCTCCATAGGACTAAATGGGACATACTAGTAACCCACACTAGTCTTCCTAGGTATGTAATAGCCTGAAACTTTTGATCCCTGAACAACCATGGAAATCCATTTGATCCTAGACCTCTGGGCAGACTTCTGGGATTCCATATTCTAGGAACCCCTTTCATAGTTCAGGATTATGATTTCTATACCAGCAAGTCCTACAAGCCTCTATATTCTCTAATTCTTGATCAAGCAGTCAGACTGCTGTAGCCTCCCTAAAAAAGGAATGTGCTAGAGAGCCATATCATATAGTCATCTTAACCAGTATGGTATCTTTATCTGGGGCTTATCAATGTGATTCTAAGGTGTCAGACAGAATCAGGAGAGATCTGAGTTCCAATAACCACCTTTAGCAAGTGACTTAAACTTTATTTATTTAAACTCAGTTTCCACATCTGAAAAACAGGGATAGAACACTTACGTTATCTAATTCACATGACTGATTTGAGGAAAGCACTTTACAAACTTTAAAGCAATAAGTAAACATGCGCTGTTACAGTTGCTTTAATTATATTTTGGTCTATATCAAATGGGAGCTCTTACAGGAAAATAACTAACCTGAATGATTTTGAAGCCAAGAGTAGACATAATGGACAATTAATTCTCTGACTTTAAAATAAAAGAAACCATATGATGGACCCATAGGTCTGAGCCATAAGAACAGAACCTTTAAAACATATGAATATGTTAATAAAACAGGATCAACAGGGCAAGTGGCAGTTGACACTAATAAAAGAAAGTCAATGACTCTTGTTGATTAGGGGAATAAGCAGAAATAGGAAATAAAACAGCCTAGTTATCAGAGAACCACTGTTCCCACTGTCAATGCAGGTAATGAAAGATCTGATGACTAAAATACCATTGTTAGGTTTAAATACATTCCATGCATTTGAGAAAAGTCAGTTATGGTTTATTATTTCAGTTTTTGTTAGAGGATATAAAAGCAGCTGCATCAATTTTGCAAAGATATCCATAAAAGAAATCAGACCAAGTAAAAATTTTACACTTGGCATAGGTATTATATCAAAATTTATGGATTATATTTTCAGCACCTCTTCAGCAGCATATAAAACCCTTGGCAATTAACACTGTTTCAGGCAAGAAATTCTATGTACACATTCTCATTTAGGTCTTTGTCCTTTAAAGAAAGGACAGAAGATAATTGGAAACAGCTTTCAAGCCATGATACTTTTTCCGTTTTTCTCTGAGTGGGTGTTATACTGTGCAACTTTGTCCTTGCAAGTAAAAATGGAGTCCTATAAAAATCAATGCATAGCACAAGCATGTTTAGAATGAGTTGGTCCTTTGCACACCTCTAATGAGTCAGGAAGAAAAGGTGTTTCAGACCTGAAATGTTAGAGCTAGAAGGAATTTTAGAGCACAGCTATAGCTAGCAATTTGTTTACCTGAAACAATATGAACTGTATACTCAAATAACTTTTTAAGTCAAATTCAGTTGGATGGGGAGAGATCCCTGGACACCATGAAGCAGATGTTAGGGAAGACTTTGAATGATGAAGTTATGTTTGTGGAGGAATAGGATCCAAGTGGGCCAGGGAGGAGGTCAGGGGCTGAAGAAGGAAGTATACCTTCTGGTAGTTTCCCATTTTTAATAATCCATATGGCTAACTGGGTGCTAAGCTTGGATATTTTTCATGCTGTTCAAGTTTTCAAGTTCATGCAAGTGCTGACACCACCCTCTAAATGTATGTGACTTGGAACAAAGCCCAGTTGCCCCACCCTAGTTATGGTTCTCCACTAGAGAGTTCACCTAGTTCAATTTATTTATTTTACAGATGAAGAAATGAAGCTCTACAAAAACCAAGAGATATGACCAAAGTCTTACAACTAATTGGTGGAAGAACTGGGTCTAGAACCTCAGGCATCTGCATCCCAGATCTGAAAGATCATCTTTAAATAAAAGATACATTAGGAATTCTAGGGAAATGAAGCTACGCTAAAACAAGAACAATAACAAAACATTTGTTCCCGAAAACCAAGAAAAGCCCTATCAAAAAGAGCTTGTTTAAGTGACTTACTGTAATAGCTTAGAATTCAAATCACAGAGATATAATCTTCCTAGAAATTACAAGTAGTTCACTTGTTCAAAGGAAGAAGAGCAGAGTGAAGGTGTTTACATTTAATATTTCATTAGAGCAAAAGTAGTCTTGCTGTACAAGCCAAAGAAAGAAAATATCAACAGAGATGCTCATTTCTGAAGCAAAACTAAGAGTAGTAAATGAGCACAAGCCCTTTCCAAAGATAATCAGTGTGCACTCGGGAACTGCCCCACCATATCTCCTACTTAATGAAGTTATTTTTTACCCACTGATGTTTTTTAACCTTTGCTCATTCCTTTAGTTAAGATTTCAGCCCTCTGACCTTTCTTATTTAAATCTTCACAAAACTGCATCCTCTTAACATTGGGCAAGTTTCCCTTCAAACATTCACACCCACCTGACCAGATGACAGCCTGAATTTGTAATAATGAATGATAGTTACACATTTTTCTCACTAAGTTCATTGCTCATAATTAATCATGTATTTTAGGTATAATCTTACGCGGGGGGAAAGGTAGGCATAATAAAATATTTCTTCACTGTGCCTCTAAGAGTTTTTTCCATTTGTCTCCTCTCTAGTCACAAGGTCACTACTGGAGTTCAGTATCTCTTCTCACCTCTCTCCTGGACTTCTGTAATAGTTTCTTAATTAGTCTTCAATTCTGCTAAAAAATAATGCCAATGTAGTCTCTGTTAGGCATAAGATATGACTATGTTGCATAGTGAGGAAGCTCAGACTATAGACCATATGTCAACCCCATCAACCTCTCCACCTTCCTTCCACCTATCTCACAGAGACCATGCTATGAAGCATCTAATCCACTCAGTTCTGAACCTCACACACAGATATCCATGCTGTCCTCATTGATGACAGCTCTGGATGTAGATCCCTGACTGCCTCCCTGCTATCTGTCTGACCATCATGCAAATGGAATACCACCTCCCCCCCACCACCACCACCACTTTCTACTTTTTGCTCTGGAAACATTTACTAAATCAATACTTCTGGAAAGAGCAGGTCAATTATGAATTGCCCTATAATTCCACTCACCATCCTTGTGATGTCCCAGACCAGAATACCCTTTCTTAGTCACCATTCCACTACGTATGTCCTTTCTCTCTATTAACACAGAATGCCTTCCTTAAGGTCAGGGACTCTCTCTTTGGTGTATATATTTCCAAGGCTTAGCACATTGCTTGAAAAATAGTAAAAATTTAATAATCTTTTTCATTCAAAAACCATCAATGGCTCTCTACTTCCTACAGGATAAAATGCAAACTCTTCAGCATTTAATGCCATTCACAATCTGGTTCCCACTACCCTTTTTCTAACCTTCATAGGATCACAAATTAGAGATGAAAGGTACCTCAGAGGCTATCTACTCCATCCTTTTCATTTTACAGTTGAGAAGACCTAGACCCAAGGAAATTAAATGACTTGCCTAAGGTCACACAAGTAGTAAGCATCAGAGGTGGGATCTGAACTCAGGTCCTCTGACTCCACTGTATCATTATTTCATACACACTTTTACAAATTCTACATTCTAGTCAAAATTACTTAGTATCTATGGTCCCAATTCAACATTCCTTCCATTTCCAGAAGTCATCCTTCCTACTAGTAACTCTCTCCTACCTAATCTCTACTGCTCAAAATACTGTCTTCCCTCAAGGCTTAGTTTTAAGTGCTTCCTGCTCCCTAAAGTGATCACCACCACCCCCCAAAATTTTTTTTATTTCTCTTTTCCTTCTCAGTTTTCCTCCTATTATATTGTGTAGATCCTTGAAGGCAAAAGTGATTTTGCTTTTATATCCTTAGTGCCTAGAATAGTGCTTGGCACAGAATGAGGACCTAATACATACTTGCTGAAATTGAATTAAAGTTAAAGGACATTTGTAATTAAAAGTAAGTGAAACTATAGTAAGAAGTGGGAAGTAGAAGGAACTTCCAGATTACGGAGTAATGTATAAACATGTTTGTAAGCTATAGCCCAGGTCTTTCTTTCTATAAACACTCCAAACTTGGATTAACACATTCTTTGTCCAATCTGAGGCCTGACCAAAAGGTGTCATAGTTTCTCTCTGGCTCATTACTCCTCATCATGAGTTTACTTCAGAAAAAATTTTCAAATATGCTCGTATAGGTTTCTACAGATCTAAGTAACAAACAGTCCATAGCTCCCTTATAAGTATTCAAGGTAGTAAATGCATACCAGATATAGGACATTCTTTATTTTACCTCTGCAATAGATGCTGAAGACACAAAGGGCTAATATAAACCCATTAACAGATATCAGAAACATATGTCACTTACCATATTCCCTCTCAGAAAAGTGAACTTAGACTAGTCATTGGAGCAACATACTGACAGTCTAGTGGATTTGTAGCTTTCCCATAGGACTTGACAATGATTTTTTCTGAGATTAGTTAGTTATGATCAAATCAAATAGGATACTCCCTCTTTTAGGATTTCACTATTTTCTCTGCCATACTACTTGCAAACCCTAGCAAAGCAATTTGCCATCCCAGAACTACTCCTTTAGAAGTGAAATAATCTTGGTATTCTTCTTCTATTCTTCCTACATCTTCTCG
>CM053581.1:535335028-535387949 GCA_028627135.1 Pseudochirops cupreus
AACATTCATAGTTGCTTCTTACTTGTTCTAGACTCCTGTCTGTCCTCTTTCCAATCCATCTTCCATACAGCTCCTAAAGTGATCCCTAAAGCACAAGGCTGATCATACCATTCTCCTTAAGAAGCATTGTTGGCTCTCCACCTTGAGACTAAAGTACAAACTCCTCTCTCAGGAATCTGAAGCCTTTTACCATGTGACTTGAACCTGTCTTTCTGAGTGGACCACATTATTACATTCCCTCTCTCATCATCTTCATAGCTAGCATTCATCTTGCACCTACTATATATACATATATATACGAAATGCTTTACAAATATCTCATTTGATCTCTACAACCACCCTGGAAGGTAGCTGTTACTATTTCCCCCTTTTTGCAGATGAGGAAACTGAGGCAGACAGAGGTTAAGTGACTTGCCCAGGGTCACACAACCAGTATCTGAGGCCAGATTTGGAGTCGGGAAGACCTGAGTCTGAGGGCCCAGTGCTCTATCCACTGTGTCAGCCACAATATGTGATCTCCCACCCTCATGCCTTTGCATGGGCTGTTCCCCATATCTGGAATGCTCTACCTTTATACATCTGCCTCTTGGGATCCCTCGCTTTCTTCAACTGTCATTGCCAAAGTCACCTCCTTGAAGAGGGAGACCTGTCTTGACTCTACCAGTTGTTCCTGTTCTCCCTCCTCCCTCCAATTACTTTGATTTATTTTGTATTTACTTATCTGCACACAGGCACCTTTTTTGCAGTTGAAGGTGAGCTCCTTAAGGGAATAAACTATTGAATATTTTTGTTCTGGTAAGGCAGGAGCTAGCACCAAGCTAGAAGCTGGTAAATAAATGCTTATTGAATTAAACTGAATAATCTCATTTGAACAGGGGACTCCCTGACTTTTAGCTGCATCTTTATAAGATCTGTGTCATATCAGAAAGACATATTCAATGATCATTTTACTTGCAACTTCTCTCCCTTGCTAGTGGTCACATCTGAAGTGTCACCAATATTATATAGTTATGCTCTTTTCCCTTCAGGCCAAATCCCGCTAAAATGGTCCCTCAGGGACTACCTGAATTTCCTCTCTTGATTTGGCTACGTGTTGTTTGAAACTCTGCCTTGGATTTGGAAATAAGAGAAAAAGAAAGGAGAAAAATAATAAACCTAAGTATGTTCACAGAAAGTAAAACAATTGTTCTGTGGCAAACTGGCACTGTCTTGCTTCTGACAAGCTGATGTCAGAATGCTACTGCAGGTAGCTGATGGTTCAGTGGGTAGAGCCCTGGAATTAGGAAGCACATCTTGAGGAATCTATTGTGCCCAATTAGCAAAGTGTTGAGTTTCTACCTTGGAGAGCTGCACCTCTCTGGCACAATTGTATAGCGTTGGGATGTGTGGTTTGGCCATACTGTGTAACCACATGTCACGAAGAGTTAACATTCTATGTCTGTAGCCTCAGACACTAGCTAGCCAAGATACTTAACCTTCGTCTGCCTTGGTTTCCTCAATTATAATATGAGGCTAATAATAGCACCTAACTTGCAGAGTTGTGGGTGAGGATCAAATGAGATAACCTTTATGAAAAGCCCATAGCACAATGGCTGGCATACAGTACATACTAGGCTTATTCCCTTACCTATCTTCTCACTCTTCCTCTTCAGGCTGAAAAAGTTGAAAGTAGCTACCAAAATTCTCCTTTGAGCCAACACCCACTGTTTATATAACCACTAAGACTTCAGGATGATAAAGAACTCTTATCAATGAAAAAACTGGACAGGAAAAAGCATCCTGGACATGGTGGTATAGTGCTTGAGTAAGGGTAGACGGGAGGAAAAGGAAGAGGGTTTAGTTTTTGGTTTTTTTTACTGTGAACCAGCCTTTAGCCATGCAGAAATATTTACCTTGGAGAAAGGTGGTACAGGGGGCACATGATTATATATTGAAAAGCTTAATTTAAGAGTTTTAAAAAAGCTACTAATTTCAGGCAGACACAGAAAGTACCAACCGAGTGTTGCTCTTAGATTTGGTAGTAGATATATCCCATGCACAGTATACCATGGGGTCATAGTTTAACTGATTAAATGTACATCAACAGGCAGATAGACTCAATTATCCAGTAAAGCTTGAATATGGAGATTAATTAAGAGTTTCATCCTCATTCTGTCTACAGTTCCATATTAAGAATATCAGAAAAGCCCTTTGGCTCCCTCCCTTATTCGGAGAGAGGGGGGATGTAAGGAGAATGCCTTAATTCCCATTTTCACAGCAGTTTAGCAATGCATACAGGACACGCATTTGTAAAACAAGTTGATCCTGTAATAATTAAGAGACTTCACAGAACTGTTGACCTCTAGCCCTGTTTAGCTCATCAGTTGTCACAGTCAGCAGCACTTGTGGGGAAAGAAGCCAGGCATGGGTAAACTGTTTAGGCAGGAGTGTTAATGCTGACTTTGATCAATTTTCAGGAAGTTCTTCACCTGCTTAAAAGCTGCCATTCAAAACCACCAGGTGGCTGAGAAAGCACATCCTGAGGAATCTATTATCCCCAATTAGCAAAGTGTTGAGTTTCTACCTCGGAGAACTGCACCTCTCTGGAAGAATTGTATAGCATTGGGATGTGTGGTTTAGCCATACCATGTAACCACACGGTGAGAAGATTTAACATTCTGTGTCTGTAAAAGCCTAGATCTAAGTCAGGAAAGGACCTTAGAGGTCATCTAATCTAACCACCACGGTTTTTCAAAGGAGGAAATGGAAGCACAGGGAGGTTGAGGAACTTGCCTAAGGTCATGTGGGTTAGTACCTGATAGAATCAGGGACTGCAAATCCAGGACTCTTTCCACTGGACCACACTGCTTCCCGTTGAGATTTAATACCACTATTCCCATTTAAAAATAGAACCATTGCAATACAGTTCTGTGCTGTAAGATGTATTGAGCAAACAACTATGCATTAGTTATTAGTTATTAGTCACTAGTCTCCATTACTTTATTTTTTTTAAAAAGATGTCAATTAAGATGACCTTAAAACAGTTGTCAAAAGCAGATCACAATCACTATTAGCTCCTCAAAAAGAGGCTTACAAAAGAACAGTGCTGATGACATGCAGGCAACCAAAGAGAAGAAATGATTTTAATTCCGTGGACCTTACCTATAAGCCATAGGCAGAGATGTTAGTTGTCATGTACTATCACTATTACACGACTTTGCTGTGTAGTTGTTTTCACCCCTCTGCACAATAAGGTCCAGCTAGGATAAGTTTATCTCCTGGATCATAATATCCAACATGAACCTCAAGGCTCAGACATCTAAACCCCTGTTTGGACTTGGCTCTCAGGTGGATCTTGTAAATTTGGGTAATTGTTCCATTTTTCCTATGGGGATAAAATAATATCTGCTCAGACATTTACAGAATATTATAATCTCCTCAAAAAACCCCTTAATAATACTTGGCCTATGTTCATTAGCAGGTAGAAATCACCTCCTAAAATATAAACACGTCTCTCTTCTGCTCACTAGAATTTTTTGTTGTTCAGTCATTTCAGTCATGTCCAACTCTTCATGACCCCATTTGGGATTTTCTTCAAAAAGATACTGGAGTGGTTTGCCATTTCCTTCTCCAGCCCATTTTTTATAGATGAGCACACTGAGGCAAACAGGATGAAGTGACTTGCCCGGGGTCACACAGCTAATAAGTGTGTGAAGCCAGATTTGAACTCAGGAAGATGTGTCTTCCTGACTCCAGGCCTGGCACTCTATCCATGCTATGCTTCCTCCCTACTAACGTCACTAGGATAGGAGATTTTAAAAGGTTCAGGTTCAAACAAAGGTGTGCCTTACAGTTTATGTTGGATATTGTGCTCTTTGGGATAAACTTATTCTAGCTGGATTTTATTCCTTGAGGGGGTGGAGGCAGAGAGGTAAAAATAAGTTAGCAATCTAAATACTTCCTCATCCCCCCTTTTTGAAGAGACTTATTCTAAATTAATATTATCTTTACAGAGCAAATAATTAACTTGGGAAGAGTCGGTTTAAGGAAATCATTCATTTTACATGATCAGATATCTTTCATAGATGACAATTGCTTATTTTTTTCCTCCTCAAAAGGAGGGCTAATTCTAAGGCTTTGCCAAATGTGCCCTATAATTGCTTGGAAATTATAAATACATCCAAATCTTCCTGGTATGATCTTTATCCAAAATTATATCAACTCTGAGCACTATGACAGAATTCTAATTACTGGAGAGAGATAATTACAGGCAAAACAAATAGACTTAATCAAAATCATTAGCAGAATTTGCTAATCAATCATTCAAATCCTATTTGGCTATCCAGAAGCTTAACAAAACAGAGAATTGGCTGAAATTATTTTAAAGAATTCCCATAGTACTCCACTAATTGACAAAGGTGGTATAATTTCCATGAATTGTGTTTGTAAAAGCTAACTAAAGCTAGTCTTATAAATTGTTTATCTGTAGTTTCTACATTACCATGAAAAAAGAACAGTCAGCAGCAAACTACAGTGATGGTTGTTCTCTAAGACCCTTCTAGCAAAATATCTCTATTTATAACTTTGAGTTGCCACCACACCACCCAAGTGGCTGAGGCAGGGAAATGTGATCTAAAATAGTTTTTCACTATTTCCTGTCTTCCTAGGAAATTGGTTTTATACCAGCTCATGAGCTAGTCTGTCTTATTGACCCTTCCCTTGTCACCTTTGGATGTCCCCAAAAGAGGGATGATCCAATACTTGCTTAGTATTGTAATTTCTCTCTCATTTTGTCAATTTTAACAGACTAAATACCTTAAAGAAAGAACATAGAGTCAAAAGGAATTTATAAAGAAAACAAGATGCAGAGAAGATTAGATTGGGAAACTGGTAATGACACATCTATATCATGTTTTAAGATTTACAGAACACTTTTGTCATACCCATCTCATGAAGTAAGTAGTGTCAATATTATTGTACCCATTTTATAGATGGAGAAAGAAGCCCAGAAAAGTTAAGTAACTTTCTCGGGGTCACTGAAGCTAGAAAGACCAGAAACAGGCTTCAAATTTAGGTTTCTCTTTACTCCAAGTCCCAGGTATTTCCACTGCTCCAAGGAAGCTGTCTATTCCTTCTAATGATGCATATGGCAACCCAAGCAAACTGTCCTATGTAAGCCTAGTCCATGTTTTCCCACAAACCCCATTGGGTTCACCTAATATGTTAAAGAGAGGTGGAGCTTCCTCATATTCTCATGACCTTGGTGTGATGCCAAGCATTTAAAAAAAAAAAGAAGAGGTAGAGCCAAGATGGCAGAGAAAATGCAAGCAGTTGCCTGAGCTCTTCCTAGTTTTTCTCAAAATAATTTTAAATCAAGCCTCAATATGAATTCTGGAGCAACAGAACCCACACAAGATTGGGGGGAAACAATTTTCCAGCCCAAGATAACTTGGAAGGTCTGCAGGAAAGGTCTGTCTCACTTAGGTAAGTAAGAGGAGAGCACAGCCCAGGGTGGGAGGTATCCAGGGAAGCCAGTGAGAGGCTCCTACCCCCGGCACAAATCAGCAACAGAAGTCCCACTGTCCTGCCTGGCTCAGCAGACCAGCAGCACAACAGGCCAGCTGTGAGGCCTCCAGCCCCAGTGCAGCAGATGAACTGCAAGAAGCTTGGGACAGTGACCTTTGTATCTTAGGAAGAGATCTCAACTTTAAAAGTCACAAAATTAGCAAATCCATCCCCCACCCCAAGAAAAAATCCCTGATCACAGAAAGCTATTATGGGGACAGGGAAGATCACAACACAAACTCAGAAGAGGACAATAATGTCAACATGCCTACAGCAATGCCTCAAAGAGAAACATGAATTGGCCTCAAGCCCAAAAAGTTCTCCTGAAAGAGCTCAAAAAAGATTTTAAAAATCAAATAAGAGAGGTAGAAGCAAAATTGAGAAAGGAAATGAGAGTGATACAAGAGAATCATGAAAAAGAAGTCAACAGCTTTCTTTTTCTTTAAAAAAAAACCTCTTTAAAAAGTAGAATTGATCAAATGGAAAAGAAGGTACAAAAGCTAACTAAACAAAATAATTCCTTAAAAATTAGAATTGGGCAAGTGGAAACTAATGAGTCTAGGAGATATCAAGAAGCAGTCAAACAAAATCAAGAGAATGAAAAAATAGAAGAAAATGTAAAATACCTCATTAGAAAAACTACTAACCTGGAAAATAGACCCAGGAGGGATAATTTAAAAATTACTGGACTACCTAAAAGCCATTATCAAAAAAAAGATCCTGAACAGCATCTTTCAATAAATTATCAAGCAAAATTATCCTGACATACTAGAACCAGAGAATAGAATAGTAATTGAAAGAATCCACTGATCACCTCCTGAAAGAGATCTCAAAATGAAAACTCCCAGGAATATGATAGTCAAATTCCAGAACTCTCAGGTCAAGGAGAAAACACTGCAAACAGAAAGAAATAATTCAAATATCGAGGACAGTCAGGATTACACAGGATTTAGCAGCTTCTACATTAAAGAACTGAAGGGCTTGGAATAAGATACTCTGGAAGGCAGTAGAGTTTGCATTATAACCAAGAATCACCTACCCAGCAAAACTGAGCATAATCTTTCAGGGGGAAATGGATATTCAATGAAATACAGCACTTTCAAAGTTTCCTGATGAAAAGACCAGAGCTGAAAAGAAAATTCAACTTTCAAATACAAGACTCAAGAGAAGCATAAAAAGGTAAACAGGAAAGAAAAAAAAATATGTTATTCTATAGGGTTAAACTGTTTATATTCTTACATGGGAAGATGATACTTGTAACTCTAAAAAGCTACATCTCTATTAGGGTAATTTAAAAGAGTATACATAGATAGAGGGTGCAAGTATAAGTTGACTTTGATGGGGTGATACAAAAAAATTAAGTGATGAAAAATAAGATTGCAGTGGGAAAAGAGAGAAAGGAGAGGCAGAATGGGCTAAATTATATCTCATGAAGAGGTATAAACGACCTAGAGGTAAAAAAGGGAGGGGGGTGAGCATTTCTTTGAACCTTACTCTCATCAGATTTGGCTCAAAAAGAGAATAATAAGCACGCTCAGTTGGGTATAGAAATCTCTTACCCTATAGGGAAGTGGAAGAAGAGGGGAACAAGAAGGGCGTGGTGATAGAAGGGAGGGCAGATAGAAGGTGGTGGTGGTCAGGAAAAAAAAAGAGTTGACTAGGGAAATGTGAGTGTTGGGGATGGGGAAGGGATACTGGAAAAGGAAGAGAAGCAATAGTAGCAGCAGTGAAGAAAGTTCTTTAAGGGTGAATAAGAAGGTACACAAAATTAGAGAAAAAAGAAGCTTAAAAACAAAAGAATCATATAATAAAGAATATAGAAACTGAGGAAACTGCTCAAGAAAATATATTTCTGTTCGTTTTCCTAGAGACAATGTTATAAAATACCTAAAGATGAATTCCCTTCTAGAAGAAGGAGGAAGGTGGTACAGGTCAAATACTTTCATATCAAATAAAATTAAAATGTCATGGAAAGACTGCCATGAAATGATACAGAGCAAAGTAAATAGAACCAAGAAAATAACATACACAATGACTACAACAATGGAGGATGAAAAGAATCAAAACAATCAAGTGAATGCTATATAATTACAATGAACAATCATGGCCCCAAGAAAGAGATATGGGAAGATACTACTACGTCCCTCTTTTCACAAGTGGGAGGTCTACATCTATAGAACATTGCATATATTTCCAGATATTTTTTGATGTTTTATTGGTGAGTTTTGCTAACTGGTTTTTTCTTTTTCCTTTTGAAAATAGTCTTTATTATACAGCAGAAGAGAGCAGGGGAAGGAATACAGGGAAAATTAAGGCAATATAAAAACATAAACAAAAACCAATATATTTAAAACAAAAACAAGTTAAAATTCTCAACATTGTCCAAAATATTCCAGATTCCTGCCAAAGTTTCAGACCATATTCAGCACAAGAGTCTGTTCAATGAGCTCCATTGGTTCCCTATTTACTCCAAGTGTCTAATGTAAAATCCTCCATTTGGCTTTTTAAAGCCCTTCATTATGTGACTCCTTTCTGCTATTCCAGTCTTTTTACACTTCACTCCCCTCCACTTACTCCACAGTCCAATGACACTCAATTACCTGCCTCGTCTCCTTGCCCAGATTGTGAGCTCCTTGAAGGCAGGGACTGTTTTCATGTTTCCTTCATCCCCAGCATTTAGCACAGTCCCTAGCATATAGGAGGTGCTTAAGAAATGTTTCTAGACTAGTCATCAAAGTAATCTGGACAGTCTCTTGAAGTTTAATATAATGAGATTAGGACAGGCAGGGATAACAATAGAAGTTGATGGCTATGAATTAAAAAGGACAGGATGAATATGGCTGATATTGTGGAATGAAAAGTAAGATTAGCCAGCAGTCTAATGATGCATGGCAGAAAGGACAATAATGAAGTCAAGACCAGGAAAGTTATGATATTTAGTTTCAGTATCATTCTACCGTTCTCCTTTCTGTACTCTTTTTTCCATTTCAGCATTTCCTCAGCACTTTCCTCTGAGTACCATCTCCCCTTATATTGCCCTCAATTGTCCAGAGACCCCTCCCTCAGTGATACCCCATTCAGGTTTACACTCCCCAGGCAGTAATCTGGACTTGTTCATTACTCTTTGCTGTAAGAAAACTCACCAGCTCCTCCTCTCATTCCCTTAAAGACTACTCACTGCTAGGTTTGATTTGGTAAATTAATTCAAATTAATGTGCCAATGACTCATAATGGCTTACTCTACTACTTTCCCAGATCAGATCTATATTAACAAAGGCCTTCAATATTTTAACCCAACATTAGGGGTATTTGGGAAGAAGTAATAAGCAATGTGGGTTGCTAGGTGGTGCCATTGTGCATAGAGTAGGTGCTGGAGTCAGAAAGACTCAAATTTCTGGGTTTAAATACAGCCTCAGACAGTGACTAGCCATGTGACCCTGAGCACGTCACCTCAACCTGTTTGCCTCAGTTTCCTCATCTATAAAATGAGCTGGAGAAGGAGATGGCAAACCGTTCCAGTATCTCTGCCAAGAAAACTCCATATGGGGTCATGAAGAGCTGGACACAGCTGAAAAAGGATTTGAACGACAAAGTAAAGGAAATATTTTGGGGGTCAAAACTTCCATTACCCTTCAAATTCTATCATGTACTTGGTCATCTCTGAGGACAATCAAGACTAGTAATGCTCTCCAGCACAGAACAGTCCTGGATTTGAGGGGTAATTGCTAGGATAATTCCAATTCACAAGGAGTGTGTTCAATTCTAAGGCTCTTACTGCATTATTACTGAATTCATTCTAGTTAGGGATCAGTACATTTAGTACTTACTCATTTAGTACTTAATGTAGTTGTATTACCAGCATAAGACTTTAGTCTTGGCTTGAGTTGGCTGCATGATGTGGCCCCTTAAGCTTTTTTCAACCCATCCACCCAGTGTTAACCTAACTACAGTGTTCTTCCAGACTTCTAAAGATTCTTTGTAAGTGACCCTCACAGAACCCTATGATGCCAGGACCTTCAACTGGAAAGAAACTCAAACAATAGCTGATGTTGCTACTACTGTAAGCAATAGGATATGTGAGGAAAAACCTCACTTGGCTTTAGTACCTGAGCTAAAATGAAATAGAGGGGGAAATACATATAACAACCTCCCTACCTGATAAGTTTGCTGAAAGGAGATAAGCTGTTCTCTATGTCCACTGATGCTGGAACAACAGCAACAAAAATGACTTAAAATTTGTCAGGGAAGAAGAATGTCTTAAATATGTGGAGATGATTCCACTTCTTGGAGGGAACATGTGACATCATTGGTGTGGGTATGCCTTCCAAAGACGTAGACTGTAACTCCCCTTTTCATGAGTTGCCACAGCCAAAGAATTCATCACCAATTGGCCTGATTACTGGTAATGAGACACTGGAATATATGACAAAACGATGTTGTAAAAATGTATTCTATATCCTTATAAGACTAGATTGGAAAAGTGAGATTTTCTTCTGTCAATATACCATATTTGCCTTTAAGGTGAGATGGGATTTAGTACCCCCTAGTCTATAATCCTATATAATCCTATGAGGCTAATAATTTTTAAGAATAACATGTTTCTGTACATGAAAGTGTATACATACACACACACACACACCCTTCTGTACCCCAATCAAACGTTTCCCAGCCTAAGAAATGGTGGCATCTGCAGCGGATCCAGGGGGCAGGGCATGACAACACAAAACTTCATTTTTCTTTGTCCCTCTTTATGCCTAACTCTTAACCATAAAGCATAGAATTGTTACTAATCCTGACTATTGGGCAATAGGAGGGACTGGCCCTGAGGGATCTTTCTCTGACATTTTCATATACTTTCCAAGATGTAAAATTCCAAAGCACAGAAGAATAAAAGACAATCTGTCACTTGGGGCACAGTGGTATTTTTCCCACAAATATCTTTCATCTCTGACCTCATCTTTGCTCCATGTGGGGAGAACAAAAGTTAAAAAAATATAACCCGTGTGGTATTTCACTGTTTCACTCAAGGGTACACTTTAAAATCCTTTTTAAAGAAATCTATTGTTGTCTCTAAGAAGAAAGCAATATTTTTGGTAGCAAAACCTGTGAGCCCCAAATTAAAATCCCTCTAACAAGATGCCAATAGGCAGCACCAAGTCTATTGGAAATGAATGATTGAAACCTATTGAAGATTCTCAATGATTTCTTTTTACCTCCTCTCACTTGACTAGAGAACATGAGTGGGTCCTGACCCAGGAGGGGCTAAGGTCACTTAACCTTTCTTTGCCTCAGTTTCTTCCTTTGCAAAATAATGGCGTCTTAAGGACTTCATGCTCTTAAACCATGATCCCATTATGGGGAGTGTGAGGAGGCTGGTGGGGAATGATCTTTCCATTCCTGGATTATCTTCTCCTCAAGTGAGTCAAACCCAACCCTGTCACCTAACTGGTGTCCATTAAATGGAATAGCAAAATGAAGGTGGCAAGGGTGAAAGAAGGGTTTGTCTATTACAAATCAAATATCTTAATTTATTTTTTTAGTCCACAGAAGAGTTTGATAGCATAAAGCATTACATGGGTCACTTTGTAGTATGGGGAGAAAAGCAGTGGAATTAGAGTTGGTAAACTGAGGCTCGATTTCTGGTCCTGTTAACTTAGAATTTAACAATATGTGATCTTAGACAAGGGAGTTCCTTTCTCTGAGACTCAGTTTCCTCATCTATAAAAAGATGGAGTTGGACTTGGTAGCCTGGAAAGTCCCAGCCCTGAATCTATTATTTCATCCATTCTTTATTTTCATTACCAAAAAAAAATTCCCTGTAATGGGCTACTTTCTTGGCAAGTTATTAAGAAACATCCAAAATAAAGTCCTGGCCCCATAATTTTATAACAATGATAATAAATATAACAATACTTCTCATTTATGAGAGGCAGCATGGCATAATAGACAGAGAACGGGCCTCAAAGCTGGGAGTACTTGGATTCTTATCCCATCTCTATCATCTCTGGCTTTGTGACCCTAGACAAGTCACTTAAATTCTTTCTCAGGGCTCTAGGCCAGCAGTGTCCACTTCACTGCCTGAGGAATTAGGGCCTGACCAGATTAAAATATAACTTGGAAATGTTTTAACAAAATGGATAAAAATATAATAAAATCTAGATAATGTTAATTTGTGGCTTTCTAAGTCAGTATAAAGCCTGCAGTGATTTATTTCAGTTTGAGTTTGATACTGTTGTTGTAGGCAATTCTCTAAAGTCATAAATTTCAGAAAAGAGGCAGGTTAGAAGTAGCAGAGGGGGTTTCCTTACCCAATTGTTCCCTATATCAATAGAATCACAGGTTCATCCTCTATCTCTGTCCCTTTATACAATATTTTTCATGATCTCATTTGATCAACAGATGCAGTTACATGTGATTATATACATTTTGTTATTGTTGTTCAGTTGTTTCAGTAGTATACAACTCTTCATGACCCCATTTAAGGTTTTCTTGACAAAGATAGTAGAGTGGTTTGCCATTTTCTTTTCTAGCTCATTTTACAGATGAGGAAACTGAGGCAAACAGGGTTAAGTGACTTGCACAGGGTCACACAGCAAGTGTCTTAGGCCATATTTGAACTTAGGTCTTCCTGACTCTAGGCCCAGCACTCTATCCACTGCACCACCTAACTGCCCTAGTTATATTGTCATTCCCATTTTATAGTTGAAGACACTAAGGCTCTGAGAAGAAAAGAGTACAAGGGTCCCATCACAGCACTTCAGGCTACATTTCTGAGAACCGTTGGATTAAAGTAGAATGTAGCATCCATGAAGTCAAAGGGCCTGAATGTGGTTCCTGCTCTGTCACTGACTCCTTGGGCATAGTTTCCTTCACCTCTCTGATGTACAGAATCACGTACAAATTGCTTAGAGATGCAATAAAAATGTGAGGGCCACTAGGTAAAATTTGAGTTTCTTGGATAAAAAAGACAAGTCTAGATAATGCTGAAATAACCTTACTTACTGAAGAATAAGAGAGAGCACAAGGGCCTATATTGGCTACAAAATAATTTGTCCCCTCCTCTCCACTCCACTACCAGCCCCTTGGTCTGGGTCCTCATCACCTCCCCACAACCTCTCCTATCCCCCACCTCTGTATTATTACATCAGTCTCCTAACTGGCCTCCCTTCCCAACAGTCATGCATAAAGTCATTGCGTAGACCACTATCAGATTAATCTTCTTATCACTCCCTGTTGAAGAACCTACAATTACCTGATTGGAGTTCATCTAAACTCCTTGGTCTAGCTTTCAGAACCCAGTAATATCCAACTCTCTCTTCCTCCCTGTCTCCCCTCCCAGATATCATTTTGTTATTCTGTTCTAACCAGACTGGTTTTTCCATCACTCTTCTATTATTATACACATCCCTGTCTTCCTGCTTGTGATCACACCACTCTGTCCTCCCCCACCGTTCTCTTTATCTTCCCCACTAGACCCCAAGTGCCTGAAGAGTAGAAATATTATGTGGCACTTCTTATTCAAGTCTCATAATCCCCAGACCGTAGTCTTCTCTCATCAATACTTGGTGATTTTAATAATAACAACTCACCCTATGCATAGCAATTTTAAGGTTTATAGCGCATTTTCTCCACTTGGCCCTGCTCTCAGTAGAGTGCTTGAGGAATAGGGACACGGAATGTTGCATATGTGGTCAGATGCGGTCATACCATCCATTGATTTTGCTTAACTCTTTTTCTTTGTTACAAGAGAAGGCTCTATTGGGGTTAGAAAAGCTTATCAGGAAATGAATGAGATATAAAAAATAAAAGCCATCAGGACAGATTAAAGCTAAACAATAAAAGAAAACAGATACAAATTAAAGTCTAAGTAGCTCTGCCTTCTTGGTTTTCCAACAGCATCAGCCTCATCCTCATCCTTATCCCATTTAAACATTCCTCATGATTTCTCTTTCTGTTGTCCTTCCTCACTTAGATGAGCTCATTCTGAATTTTAAAGCTTCTAACACCACTCTTTTAGGAAGGACTGTCTTGCTCCTATATTTATTCCTCATTACCTTCCTCAAGTTTCATCTACTATACCTATTTTTAAAGGGCATTTAGAGTAATATTTTTAAAATAGTATTTTATTTTCCCCCAAATACATGTAAAACCAATTTTTAGTATTTGGAGTTTTTATGTTTTTTTTTGTTTTTTCTTTCTAAGTTTTGAGTTCCGCATCCTATCCTTCCCTCCCTCCCTCTCTGGCTTATAACCCCAACGTGGTCAACAATCTAATATAGTATACCCGTCTTTTAAAATTAAAAATAGATCAATGAGTTTGGAGGAAGGATCTTCCTTTTTTATTTCTCACTGAAATTGTCTTTGCTTTGTCTTCACAACTAAATTCTTGTTAGCTTCTCATATCTCTTGGATTGATTTTCTATAAAGAATTTTAGGCCACAGAACCTTGTCTATCCTTTCTCAGAACCCTCTGAAATCTAGTAAAATCTCTCCTAAAAATTCTAGGGTACATGATAGACTATGCCCAGCCTCTCTCCTCTTTCATTTTTTTCTTAGATTGGATGATCCAGAGGGCTCTAATCATTTCTCTTTGAGCAACTAGTTCTCCTATTTAGTTAGCAACAGGTCAAGAATAAGATCTCCTCATGTTGCCTCTTCAGTCTTTTGAGGAATGAAATAATGAAGGTAAGTCAAGAATTTATACATTAATACGGTCAAAACAAAGATCTCACTCTTTAAAGGAACTATGTGATACCTTCCCAAGCCCTAAACTTCAAAATTCCTCTCCAAACACAGCCTGGTATCTTTCCACTTCTGATTCCTCAGTATCACTAAACCTTGCCCTCATTGTGACCCCCTATATCATTCATTTTTATCCATTCAATCCATTTCCCCATGCTGGTTTCACTTGCTTCCACTACCCAGCTTTGACATCAAGGTCAACAACTTACTAGCCATCATACAAGAATCCCTTAGCTCATGACCTGCTGAAGTTTAACATCTACTAATCCTCCATCTTGGATAACTCCATCTTTCTGATTCCTCTTAACTTGTACCTAGGCTGCTGAGCATCATTGGAAAAAATAATATAATAATCAGGTTCTTTGATCCACTATAGATAGCTGGTGTCAAACTTAACTGGGACTTCATTGCTGCCTGACAATCCTCATCATCTACAAAATCCTACTGATTTTGTATCTCATTCACTAATGAAAAAAAGTATATAGAGAAAAGAGAGCTAAGGAGAAAACCTTGGAGGATGCTTACATTTAAGGGGTAAAAGCATGTGTAGAATCAACAAAAGAAATGGAGTTAGAGAAGTAGGAGGAGAAGCATAAAAGTATGGTGTCATGGAATCTATTCTGAGCTGGGTCTGACTCAGACCAGTCCCATGGTGGTTTAAAGCCAATATAAGCATAAAATATGGGTCATTCAATAGTTAACAGAAAGAGTTTTACTGAACCATAGTAGAGGAAGGATATTCAACAAAGATATTCATCAAGAATCCCTTGAGTTGACTCTAATTATTTCAACCTTTTCCTCTTTCAAGTCCCCAAACATCTCCCTACCATCCACTCTACCCAACAGATGACTAAGCTTTCTACTACAATTAGGATATTGAGGCTGTCTAACATGGGTTCCCCCAAATCCTACAAGTTTTTCAAAATCATCAACCATTCTCTTCTCTTTTCCTCCTAGGAGAATAGATTTTCTTACATTTTAGTAAGACTAACACCACCTACTCCCATCCCCTTCTACCTTGTCCAGCAACTGTCCCTTCTTCTTTCACCTTTTGTCTTCTGCTTCTCCATTGGTCCCTTCCCATGTCTATGAATGTGCTCAAGTCTCTTTACTCCTAACAAAAGTGAGGCAAGGGGTTAGAGTAGAGGTCTTTTCTTAACAACCTTGCCCCAATCAGCCACAATAACATGTTTCTCCTACACTTCAAAGTCAAACTTCTTTAAAAGTTGTCAACATCCCTCCTGTGCCTCTACTTTCTAAACATCCAATTATACTTTTTATAACATGGCTCTGCTAAGACAACAATGATTTCCTCACTACTGAGTCTAGTAATTTTTTTCTGTCTTTATTCTCTTTGATTTTCTCTAGAGTGGTTGATATTGTAGGTTATTTCCTCCCTCTTGATACACTCTTATTCCTTGGCTTCTATAGTAGGAAAAATATTCTAGCCCCCTACCGCCACGTAAGTTAGGAATGGTACCTTAAAATGTACTGGAAACCATCCTTGAAACTTTATTGGCCCTGGGAACTAAAGGTTTTTGGCTGCTGACATCACTTTCTGGTCACCTAAATACAAAACAGCCACCAAAATTTGCAGACACTTGGGCAGACCATCGTGGACAACTCAGAGGCAGGGGAGCTTTATTCAATTGAATCAACTTGAATTGTTCTTAATTCAGAGCCTTGTTAAATATTCTTCCCCAGCTATGCCTATGTAAATTCTCTTTTGTTATATCAGATTGAAACTACTAGGGTACTGGCCTGAGTCAGGCACAGTTTCCACTCCACTGAACATCCATGGTTCTCTCTCTACCTCCCTGACTACTTCTGCTTGGCTTCTCATTTTCCTTTCACCCTTTAAATGTAGGTCTCCCCCAAGGTTCTTTCCTTTGCACTCTTCTCTTTATGTTTGCTCCACTGATGATTTTACTCTTCTCTCATGGCTTCACATTGCAGGCAACTCCTTTGCCTGTATGTTGACTCACAGTTTCTTCCAAAAGCCCACTATTTTTATATTTCTATACAGAGTCCTATATTTCTAAATGCTTGCCACATATCTCACTTGGACATCTTACTCACACCATAAACTCAATATACGCAAAATCAAGCCACCTATTTCCCCGAATTATCCTTCAATCTCACAGATTATTTATCATTCTGATGATACCCTGCTTCTCATATTTAAAACCTACATGTAATACTTGACTTTTTCCTCTCTCTTCTCTCATATCCAATCAATTGTCATAAATTCTTCCCTTGTCCATGGGTCTGACAGGTAAACTATTCCTTGCTCTCCTAATGTGCTTATGGCATCACTATCCAAACAGTTGTCATGTGTTGTTGATTCTACCTAGAGACAGCTAGACAGTGCAGTGGATAGAACAGTGCACCTAGAGTTGGAAAGATCTGAGTTCGAATATGGCCTCAGACAATTATTAAGCTGTGTGACCCTTGGCAAGTCACTTAACCTCTGCCTGCCTCAGTTTCCTCATCTATAAAATTGGGATAACAACAGCACCTACTTCCCAGGATTGTTGTAAGGATCCTTATATGAGATAATATTTGTAAAGCACCTTGCAAGTGCTATAGAAATGTTCGCTGTCATTGTTCTACCTCTGTATGTTTTGCGTCCATCCATCCCTGTCTATTTCTACTGCTCCCCCTCTGGTACAGGTCCTCATTCATTATTATTCCAATGACTTCACAAGTTGTTTTCTTACCTCATTCTCTTCCCTTTCAAAATCATTCTTAATACAACTGCCATAATTATCTTCTTTATACATATATCTTGTCATGTCATTTCTCTTCTTAATGCCCTCTGATGGCTCTCTATTGCCCATCAAATATACTTCAAACTCCTTTACTTGGTACTCAAGGCCTGCTGCAATATGGCACTGTCCTATCTTGCTAGGGTTATCTCACATTATTTCATCTCTACTTTATAACTTATCTAGGCAAAATGGATTAATCAGAGAGCTTTCCTACCTAGTGAGAGAAATAATATTTCTTAGGGCCCTACCATACAGGTTAGTCTAATTATTTTCCTTAAAAGGCACTGAAACTCTCCTTGAGATTTGATTGGCTAAGAGTACTGGCTCAGGCTTCCTGGTTGTCTAGATAGAAAAGGGGAGAAGGTTCTAGGTTCCTCTCTGAGACTTTTAACTACAGGCTAATGGAATGACTAAGTGATTCTGCTCAGCTGAATCCATAAGGTGTTCTCACCAATAGTCTTTCATTACCAATTCCATTCAGTAACCGATCCAAGTCTTATTGGAATACCACTTAGCTAAATGCATATATAACTATAAATAAGATGACCTTTTAAATGCAGAATTCATTTGTCAATTTTTAATGAGGGAGCATGCAAATACTTGGGCGTGGCTAAGTAAACCTCCTTTGATTGAGTGACTTACAAAGTTTTTATTTTGTTCTATTATCAGACTTAAATTACCATAGGAATGTCCTGTGCTGGTCCAGTCCCAGTCCTTCCTCTGGCTTTCCGGTTGCTTGGAATGCCCTTACCTCTCTCCTTTGTGGAATTCCAGTCCCTCATTTAAATCCCAACTCAACTGCTGCCTTCTGTAGACAAGCATCTTCAATCACCCTAATGTATAATGACCTTGCCCTCAGAGATCAAACAGCACTTTACACCTTTACATAGGCTCATAATATTTTATATTATAGTTATTTATGTATGTGTCCTATCTCTCTCCTAGACTATTAGCTCCATAAGGGCAGGAATTATATCTTATCTAAACCTTAAATAGCCCCTTCAGCCTGATGCAGGGCTGTATACAGAGTAGGGGCTTAATATAACTTTGCTGAACTTAATTGAATATCATTCTTTGAGGTGACATCTTCATTTGGAAGTATTCAGAAAAGATTGCCTTCTTTTCTGTGCCCATGGTCAGACAGAAAATGGCAGCTGGGCAAGCATGGTGAGCTGTTCCCTCTTAGGAATTAAGGTTTTGCTGAACTAGTCTTTCTTTTTTTAAAGACGATTTTAAAAACTTGTTCTGGATGTTCATAACTGATCATTTAAAGGAAATATAATAAGAAGAATTTGTCAAGTAGTCAGATTTTTTGTTCTTTAATTTGACCCTCCCATGAGGACAGGGTTCTGTGTCACCAGCTCTCATTCTGGACTTCTTTTAGAACTAGTTCTCAGACATTGCTGGAAGAGTAACTGGTGATTAGAATTTAAAAACCAAAGAGACAGGATGACAGTGTAGATTAGGAACTACAGGAACTCGCTCCAATACATCTCCCCCAGTGTTCTGCAAAGACATATCAGTCCACATACTTACATGTCAATTTCCATTGTAAGTCACTGGAGAAACTTAAAATGTATGGGATGTCAGGCAAAATATGTTCATTCCTTCAACAAGTGTTTATTAAGTATGTATATACTATGTTCTAGGAGCCATGGGTGAAGAAGTTTACCCACTAAGAGTCTATCTCTTTCCCACCCTTGAGCCTATCAAAATATCAATCCACTCTTGCATTGACCTCATTAACTCCTCCTGAAGACCCTCCCCAAACTCCTCCTCTAGACTACCTCTAGATTCCTCTTTATGTAAGACCCCATCTTCCCTCCATGTGGTGTGAGAGAGCCACAGAAAGCCCTAGCACATACTTGCTCTGTGAGAGCGCCCTAGAGTTTTTTAGCACAGACTTGCTCTGTGTCCAGTACGGGCAAACTTTTAATAAACTTTACTTTTCTTTGGCTGAGAAGACTTGAGTGGAATTCTTTCCGCAGGACCCGGAGTGTTGGTATTTTGGGGTCTCAGGCAACCCTAACCATCTTTGGGAAACCTCTTCATACAGAACACTGAATATAAAATATAAAAACAGGATATAAAACTGAATAATGTCTATAGAACGCTGAATGTAAAAATAGAAGAGCAACTTGTCCTCAGACAACTTACAATGAAATTAATCAGAGGTCATGAGAAGGATGAGGTAACAACAGCAAAAACAATAATAATACATTTGCCATGGCTGTGATTCTTCCTAACGATCGAAAATTGGCCAGCAAATCCAAGGGCAGCAGAGCTGGCAGTGGTCTGCCCCCTAGGTGGTGCTCACCAGCGCTAAGTCAGCAGTTCTGCTAGGGGACTGAATGATTACAAAGTACAGAAAATTATATGGACAGGGGTTAGTAAAATATTGTTGTATCTGATGAACCGCTTGCAAGTGCTGCCAGAATTACAGAGCACTTTTTAGAGAAATGCAACATGGCACAGTGAAAAGAATAGTGAAGATTGCCTTTACAATGGGGATCCATTAAGGAATTTTTGGCTGTCTTTTGGTTTAAGGACCTTTAGGAAATTAGCCTGGATCTCCAAGATGATCACCTATGGAACATGAACCCTCTCCTCTACCCCACCAAAAAAAGTTTTGGTAAGCCTTGTATAGAAAGTTGTATCCCCTGTATGTTTCTGGGATTCTTGGAGAAAAATCTGGACACTCTGGGTTATTTCAGGGATTCAGTAGGTTTTGGCATGCCCCGTATAGGAAAGGAACTTGGGAAATTTTATCTGAATTTCCATTTGGATCCTCTATGTGTTTTAGATAGAGATTCACTGAGACAATCTGGGTAGTCTACATGTTGTTGCAGGGACCCTGAGGAATTTTATAAGATTAAGTTGGTTTTGTGAGTGTAGACCCTAAGTAGGGGGTGGTGTGGGGGTGGGGGAAATTCCCTTAATGGAAAAAAAAAAGAGAAAGTGACCTAGTCCTTATTCCAGATGTCAGCACCAGTTTGTTGCACCACCTAGTTCCTGGGTGTTGCTTTTGTTGTATGTTTAGTTGTGTCCACCTCTGTGACTCCATGGACTGTGGCACACCAAGACCTTCTATCCTCCACTATTTTCTGAAGTCTGTCCAAGTTCATGTTCATTGTTTGCATGACACTATCTCTCCATTATCCTCTGCTGCTCCCTTCTCCTTTTGCCTTCAGTCTTTCCCAACATTAGGGTCTTTTCCAATAAGTCTCATCTTCTCATTATGTGGTCAAAGTATTTAAGTTTCAGCTTCAATATTTGACCTTCCAGTGAATAGCTTGAATTAATTTCATTAAGTATTGACTGATTTGATCTCCTTGCTGTTGATTTGATCTCCTTGCTGTCCAAGGAACTCTCCAAAGTTTTCACCAGAACCACAATTCAAATGTATCGCTTCTGTGGTACTCAGCTTTCCTTATAATCCAACTTTCACAGCCATATGCTGTTATTGGAGTGTGGCTATACTAGCCCAAAGACAAATTGGTTTAGTGTCTCACCAGAAGGGCAAATGGGGACTTCCAGGTCCCTATTCCCAGTGAGTTGAATGAGCCCTGGATGCCCAGAGCTCTGTAGGGACCAACCAATTACCTCTGAGAAGGGAGCCTTGATTTTCTTGTCCTTTTCCTTTCATTTATTGGTTTGAGCTTCAGGAAGACCTTTTCTAAGCATTAAAATGAGCAACTTAAGGGAACTTTGTAAAGTTATATTTTACATGTTAGGTTGTATCACTGTGTATTTGAAAGCATGAAAATATATTAATTTACAGCCTTGACTAAGAATGGTGCCATTTTGAAATGCTTTCCTGGATGACAGTGGACAAGCAAATGAAAGAATAGTGCTTAAGCTTCCTCAGGATCCCAAAGGAATGTAAATATAAACAATGTGTTCGAAATGGACCCCAGTCAATATGCTGAGGATGACAAAATTATATTTTAAGGAGGTCATGGGGGAAGGGGATGAAGGGAGTGGAAGAATGTAATGAGGGACTATCTTTGCAGTGTATTCAATATATCTTGCCTGATTCTGATCCACATGAAGGATTGATGAGCCTGCTTCACCACATGCCTAATGGACCTGCCCTTACCAACCCTTCAGAACACACGCAGGCATCCTCTGAGAGTTTCTTGTGGGTTTACTGCATGGTGAGGAAAAAGCCTTTTAATTGGTTGCTGAGCAGAATTGTGCAAGCATACAAAAGTTTGGTGTAGCTGAACTCTCACTCTCTTCGGTGATGGCATTCAAGGAGGAAGACTTGTTATAAGCCTTCCCTTATAGGGAGGGGCAGCGACTTTGGCTGCCTTGTATTCCCACTTGTACAGAAGAAGAATTGACCTGCTTGACCCAGCCCAGGAAGGAGCTAGCCAAGGTGAGCAAGGGAGAAACTGTCCATTAATTATGTGACACTCAGAAATGAATGGTGGAAGTGAGAGGTTGAGGGGAAGATGGGTATGTTTTGTAGCAAATGCTTTAAGCTTGAATCGACTCTTTACAGGATCACATGGGCATGCAGAAGAGAGAGAACCCTTGGTTTGGGGTATATTTTGGTTCTTGCTATACCTTTTAAGCAGTGATGAGCTGGAGCCCATTTGTACTAGCTCGTGACAGCTGACTGTTAAACCCTCAGTGTGAGCATTTTCACCTCAAAAACTAGCAATCAGAACAAACCACTTTATTGTTTTGTTGGTTGTCTAGACTTATAAAGTAATAGAGAAAATGTTAATAACAGGCTAAACCAAAAAGTGTGTCTCATATACCCTTTTTTCCCAGAGAAGTATTTAAAATAAACTCTATAAATGTAGGCAAGTCACTTACCCTCTCTGGGTCTTATTTCCCTCCCATAGATAATGAGGGAGTTGGACTAGATGAACTCCAAGGACTCCTCCAATTCTAAATCTGTGATCCTATACTTTCACATACATAGGAAAAACTGAATCAGGCTAACAATTTGTCTTAGTGTAGTAGTAATTAGGCAATATACAATGAATAAGATGAGAATAATCTGTAATGGGAATATTAATGAAATATTGTGATCCTCAATACTAGTTAGCTAACATGGATTATGTGCCTACTATGTGCCAGGGACTTTCCTAAGCACTGGAGATTCAAAAAAAGGCAAAATATAGTCTTCACTCTAAAGGAACTTACAATCTAATGGGAACACAACACACAAACAACTATGTATGTACCAAATATATGACATTAGAAATAATCAATCTCAGAGGACAAACACTAGTCGCTATGTAGCTATTTGAGATTTATAGTCAGGAATCATTTTATTTCATTTGATCCTCAGAACAACCCTGTGAGGTAGTTAATTATAGGTACTTTGTTTAAAAAGATGATGAGGAAATAGATTTGTGGGTAAGTGACTTTCCAACGATCTTGAACTCAAGTTTCATCTCTCTCTTTTTTTATTGAGGCAATTGGGGTTAAGTGACTTACCCAGGGTCACACAGCTAGTAAGTGTCTGAGGCTAGATTTGAACTCAGGTCCTCCTTACTCCATAGCAGGTGCTCTATCCACTGTACCACCTAACTATCCTGGTTGGAAGTCTCAAAAAAAGTGAGTTCCTTGCGACCTGGGACTATTTTGCCCTTCTTTGTATTTCTAGCACTTAACACTGTGCCTGGCCTATAGTAAGTACTTAATAAATACTAGCTAACTGATTTAACTTGTTATTGAACATCTCTATCCATACAGTACCTTGTAATACAAACCAATTTTCCAAATTATGGCACTCAGGGAACCACAAGATTTTCAGTCATCAAAATATGAATAAATTAAGGTTACTTTACTATCATTATTAAATTAGGGTTATTTTACTATAATTATTTAGGCAGAAAATGCACTGATGCATTTTAGAGTTACATTTTAAACAACAAAATTTGAAATGAAAAGTCATTTTTTCCAGATAATTCAAGTGAACATTTTCCAAGTACTTACTATGTACAAGACACTTTGCTAGAGATGCTGGAGACAAGAAGACAAAAGTGAAACAATTCATGTCCTCTAGGACCTTATATTCAACTGATCCTCCTAAATCAATTAGAAAATTCAATTAACCCAAAACACCCTATCCCCCAAGACTGTATGTAAATGGCTGCTTCTAAGCTACCTAGGTCTGACTTCGGATTGGTTGTTAAGGAATAATTCTTTCAAATGTACTGGAAAATATTGGGTGGTATGCAAAACAAACAACAGCAAAACCTTAAGCTATTCATATCCATTTCCTTAGATAGAATCCACTCCTGGACATGTACTCCCAGGGAGTCAATGACAGAAAGGTCCTAGAGATATCCAAATATTCTTGCCATCACTTGCTGTGATTAAAAAAACAAACTGGAAACAAAAGTCAGTCCCCATTGATTGGGAGATGGAGGACTAGATTAAGGTAAGTGAATTTTTGCAGTGAATAAAACAATGAACACAAGGAATCTAGAAAAGCATGAGGAGGTCTGTATAAAGTGACAAAGAAAAAAGCAGAATCAAGAGAGCAATAGAGTGGGTTTAAATAATGCAAAATTCGTTTTAATGCTAATCATAAAATGTTACCAGGTCACGTTTAATAAGATCCAAAATTCAATTAATGAGATGGATGCCAGCTAGATGAGAGTTTATTATCAGTCTGTGCTTGCCTAGCATCACGTGTGGATGTGATATGCTGTTGCATACCATATTACCAACAATTTGTGTTCATTTTTTTAAAGTACCCTTAACAAAATTGACAAAAGGAAGATTCCAGATAGAAATAGTGCCAGCACAAGAAAAGAATTTTATAATTGTTATTGCATTAGAACAAAAAATTTACGTAATTGAACTGCATGAATGTGGTCCAACTAAGTAAAATAGAACAAAATTTTGCAGTGTCTGAATTTATGGTATCGAATGTAAAACATGCAGATGAAATAAAAGAAAACACAAAGTTGCATCAGCTTTTTTTTGCATTTGCAAACAACTACAAGGAATAGAAAAGTCACAATGCTAGAAATGAAGCATCCTTCAGCTGTATGGATCGAAGATCGCACTCAAAAATGCCTTCCTTTTTGCAGAGCAGTCATTCAGACAAAAGCTTCAAGTGTATTTAAGGCAGTGAAAGAAAATGGAAATGAATAGTGAAGCTTTTACTGCATATATTGCTTTGGAAATCAAGTTCAATTGTATTATGTTAAAATGACCAGAGAGGTGGCCACTGTAGTTGAGGATGTAGCAGCAAAACATCTTGATATTTTGAAGAAGATAATTGAAGCTAGATTCATGGATCAATAAAGTTTTAAAGCAGATGAAAACAGACTTATTTTGGAAAAGGATGCTTTCTAGAACTTAAATTTCTAAGAAAAAACTCAACTTGGATTGAAAATGTCTAAAAATAACAACTCACAAGAGGATTTTAAAATGAAACCAATGCTTGTTTATTGGTCTTAAAATCTTTGCATTCTGAGGGACTACAGCCATCAATTGCTGCCAGTTCCTTAAGAGTCAAATAAGATAGTATATGTGACTAAAGCTGCTATCCAAGACTAGTTTTCAAGTTATTTTGGCCCAGATGTTGAAAGGTGTTGCAAGGACAATAATATCACATTTAAAGCGTTCATGATTTTAGATAATGTCCAGGTTATCCAACTCTACTTGGATCATTATGTGAGAATATGAGCATGCAAATTCATAAAGATATGGATGAAGATTTAAAGGAAGACAAGACAGTTGAGTCTACAATGCTAAAGTGTTTTAAATAATGGTAAAAAATGTTTTTGTTGTATTGTCAATGTAAGCTTATCTTTAGTTACAATATTCAGTAATTTTAAAATTTTGCTTTCCATAGCTACTCTATTACTTTGTAATATACCTAAATCAAAAATGCATTTTCTTATTCTTTGTTATGTTAATAAATAGATAAAAATCTTACTATAAAAAATTTCATTGAATATTTCTACGGTGCTGGAACCAATTATCACATTTATATATAACTGAAACTTCAAACCGTATAAATTCAAATAATGTGACCACTTCAAAGGACTTATTATTCTCACTAACTAGGATTTAGCTGCATACATGATAATGATAATGTACACTTCAAAAACAACAACCACAAAACACTAAAAGGCAGCTGAACTCAGATTAAAGGCAATAATCAGTATTGATTCCAGAGGGCAGATATTGAAAGATACCTCCCTCTTCTGGGTACAAAATGGCAGGGGAAGGGAAGGACACTAAGGGTGACCAATGTTACATACACTAGCAAATGCTATTGCTCTATTTTTTGGCTTTGTTTATCTGTATCTATATCTACTGTATGTGTGTATACACGTATACTCACATATGTGTATACACACATACATATCTTTATACATGTATGTATACATACACATACTTATCTTTATATATACCTATCTTTATACATATATGTATATATATTTATAGTGTATATTTTCATTATATATTATATTATATCATATATTTTACATATATTATATATTCTACATTTTATATACTTTATTTTTATATATTTTACATATATTATGTATAATATATTATATTTTTTTAAATAAGAGAGGGTTTTATTTGGAGGGAGAAGGGAACATATCCCCAAATATCTGTGGTATTTTTTAATACCATATATCAATAAAGCTTTGAATTAAAAGAACACTATTGCTTAAGTTAAGAGCTTCCCCACTGCATTTCTCTTAAGAAAGTCTAGAAAACATGTCTGGTCACAGGTAGTCATGTATATTCATCTGCATAAAAGAGAACACTGAAAACAATCAGAACTCACTGCGAAACTCAGACCCTCTCTGTCATTTCAGTATCAAACCTTCATTAGATCAGAAGAATGGAGTCAAGTGGGCCTTAAAAAGTCTTGCTAACAATAAGGCTAGTTGAGGTGATGGAATTCCAGCTGAGCTATTTAAAATCTTAAAAGATGGTGCTGCTAAAGTGCTGTACTCATATGCCAGTAAATTTGGAAATCACTGAATGGGCATTTCCTCAGACAAACTGAGACCTGGGAAAGACCTTAATTTAGAAAGGCCAAGGTCAGCCAGTACATCTGAGGCCATTGCCAGTTGTCTTGACTTTTTTCTTGCCATTGGATTTCAATAATTCTGGAGGACTTTGCACAACTCTGCCTCACTTAAATACAATTCATGAGCAAGTCAAGACATCATCCTATGACATCAATGATCCTCTTTGAGAACAAAGAACAAACAATCAAACCTTCAACCTTACCTCCATGCAACGTATCTTCACTTACTCTTCCCCATCACTTTTGACTTTTTTCTCTCTCCTCTATCTTCATATATCCCATCTGTTGCCAAATCTTGTACTTTCCACCTTTACAATATATCTCATTTAAGTCCCCTTCTCTCTACTCCCCTAGCCACCACCCTACTTCAAACTTCATCACCTCTTGCTTGCAATATTACAATGGCCTAATGCGTCTCCCATCTCTCCCTACTTCAATCCATCTCTATTCAAGAACCAAAGTGATTTTCCTAAAGCATAGATGTGAGCATTCAATAAACTCCAGTGGCTCCCAATTACCTCCAGGATCACATGTAAAGTCCTCCATTTGGCATTTAAAGCTCTTCCTCTTGTACTCAATGATCTAGTGACATTGTCCTACTTGCTGTTTAGCATATACAACACTTCATCTTTTCTCCTTCTGCTTTACACTGGCTATCCTCCCTGCTTGGATTCTCTGCCTCCCTATCTCTAACTCTTAGAATCTCTGGCTTCCTTTAAGACTTGTCTTAAATACTCCTTTCTGCAGGAAGTCTTTCCTCATTCCCACAGCTGCAGAAATGGGCATTTGGGATGAGTCTTGAAGGAAGCCAGAGGGCAGTAGCTGTTTTTGCTTTTCCTTGCATTACCAGCACTTAGCACATAGCAAGCACTCAAACACTAAGAAGCTATAACCATCAATCACTTCCAGTTCTTCATTAGTCAAATAAGAAATCATGGGTGACTTGTAGACTTTTTAACTGATTATTTCTAACCCAAACAGAATTCTTTGTCTCCAGCCTCTCAGCACAGCACCCATATCTGGTAAAACTGACTCCACTCTGCACTACCAATGCAAGGATTCTGGACCTTTCCTGAACAGAAACCTAGGCCAGGACTTTTTCCTTCCTTCTAGGCCTAGGAGATTTCAATCTGAGCCTTGGGATGTTTGCATAAATAGGTCAAAGGTAAAGGTTTGACCCAGCTCCTATTCCAAGGTTCAAAAATTCCAAATTATTCCACTAAACTAAAGGAAGCTTGACGTAGTACTAGGAAGACCTAGATTCAAGTCCAGCCTTTGATCTATCCTAACTGTGTGACTAAGTCTCTATTTATTTCTCATTGCTCAAGTCTTATTGGTCTAAGACCTTAAGCTTCAGGAGTCATCAACGTGCACTGACAGAGGGTATTTCCCCATATGAGCTTCTCTGTATCAATGAAATCATAGGTCAAGTGTCTATTCTAGATTGAATTAAGAAGGTTTTACTGCCACATAATAAGGATATGATAACATGGCACTTATTCATAGGGCAGACTTCCCACAACTTTAATAAGGAATAAAAGAAACAGAAATACTCCAGAAGATGAGTAGCCAAAACAGTGGTCACAGAGTCCCTTAACTTAAAGCTTTCACATTTTTGAACTATGGAAGGGAATCTCAAGCTTTCCTCACAGATGAGCCTAAAAACCTTGGTCAACTGATTTTTCAGACCACAGTACTATTAAAGCCTGCAATTTAGAACCAGGAAAGGCAAGCAGCACGTGGACTGACAGCCAAAGTGACAGCTGATGACCGAGAAGAGAAAACCACCACCTTCTGCACTAGACAATAATTAATGGTCATGAGAATGATGCTGAAGCATTAGAAAGAATTACACTATGTCCTGTTTAAAATAGCAAGGATAGGGGTACTGCATTTGGGAAAGATTTCCAAGAAAATGTTTAAAATGTGTAAACAGCTTGGCACTTAGATAAGATTTAATTTGGGGGAAAATTCATTTACATGGAATGATACCAGAGAAATAAATTGTGCTACTATAACATGCTAGCTGGTTTGTTGAACCTAATGTTAATCACCCCCTTCCTCCCTACACCTTTTAGTGGATTTACTAAACATGGAATATACATAGAGAGAGACAAAGTGATTTGGTAGAAAGAACATTGGATCTGATATAAGGAGGCCACTGGTTCAGATCTAGCTTCTGACACTAGCCGTGTGACCATGGGCAAATCACTAAATTTGAATCTCAGTTTACTCTCTGTAAAGTGAAGATAATAATATCTGTAGCACCTATCTCACAGGGCCATTATGAGTTTCTTTTGTGATTTTATAAGTATGTACATGTGTGTATATGTGTATAGAGTGTCTATATATTATATATAGTGCATATATAGGGGGTATATGTATGTTATAATACATATATACATATGGACGTGCATATGTGCACACAAAAACATATACATATACACATACACACACATATATTTGTTGTCCCAAAAGTCTTAGTGAAGTAATTATTTACTTTTAAATGAAGTGTACAGTCCAAGGATCAATAGTTAGATCCAAACATGATGATTGGTTTAAGACTGGAAAAGAAATATGTCAAGGCTGTATATTGTCACCTTATTTATTTAACTTATATGCAGAGTACATCACGTGAAACGCCAGGCTGGATGAATCAAAAGCTGGAATTAAGATTTCCAGGAGAAATGTCAACAATCTCAGACATGCAGCAATACCACTGTGATGGCTGAAAGTGAAGGACAATTAAGAAGCCTCTTGATGAGGGTGAAA
This sequence comes from Pseudochirops cupreus, assembly GCA_028627135.1. Lineage (NCBI taxonomy): Eukaryota > Metazoa > Chordata > Mammalia > Diprotodontia > Pseudocheiridae > Pseudochirops > Pseudochirops cupreus. The sequence continues at coordinate 535,363,892 of CM053581.1, forward strand.
GAGGAAAGTATAAAATCTGGCTTGAAGCTTAACATTAAAAAAAAAATATATCTTGGCAACTGGTCCCATCATTTCCTGGCAAACAGAGGGAGAAGAAATGGAAGCAGTGTCAGATTTCATATTCTTGGGCTCAAAGATCATTACAGATGGTGACTACAGCCATGAAATTAAAAGATGCTTGCTGCTTGGAAGGGAAGCTATGGCAAATCTGGACAGCATACTAAAAAGCAGAGACACCACCTTGCTAACAAAGGTCCATATAGTCAAAGCTGTGCTTTTTCAAGTAACAATATATGGCTGTGAGAGCTGGACTATAAGGAAAGCCGAGTGCTCCATAATCAATGTTTTTGGACTGTGGTGCTAGAGAAGACTTTTGAGAGTCCCTTGGACAGCAAGGAGATCAAATTAGTAAATACTTAAAGATATCAGTTCAAGCTATTCACTAGAAGATCAAAATACTGAAGTTTAAGTTTAAATATTTTATAATGAGAAGATAGGACTCATTGGAATCTTTTCTTGATGTTGGAAAAGATTGAAGGCAAAATGGAAAAGGGATGGCAGAAAATGAGATAGAGTGTGTCATGGAAACAATGAACATGACTTGGATAGACTTCAAGAGACAGTGGAGGAAAAAAGGGCCTGACATACTGTGGTCTATGGGATCAAAAAAGTTGGACACAATTGAACTACCACACACACACACACACACACACACACACACACACACACACACACACACACAATGGCTATCATTTATTATGTGTGGAACAACTTCAATTCAACAAATGTATTATTTAGTGCCTATCATGTGCAAAATCTGCTATATGTTGGGAACACAAAAACAAAAAAGGATACAATCTCTGCTCTCAAGGAGCTTACATTCTTCTGGGAGACAACTTATAAAGTGAAGAAAATTTCAAAATAATTATCTAAAACTATAAAATGTTGAGAGACAAAGAATGCTTGAAGAAGTCAAGGAATAAATGAATAGAATCCTATGCTATTAGGCAGTGTTTTTTTTTTCCCCTAAGTTATCCACAGAAAATTATAGATATATATTTTATAAATAATAATGTTATGTTAAATGAGCCCCAAACTGGGGCTTATTCTAAAATTCATCTTCTCTCAGGCTTTTGTTCTTTTTCTGCTCCTTCCCTCCAAAGCTCATTCTTTCTCATGAGTTCAAGTATCAGTCATAAGGTCAATGACTCCCAAGTCTTTATTTCCAGTCCTATTCTCTCATCAAGATTCCGGTCCCTTATATCTCCAACTAATTATTTGAAATGTTCACTTGGAGGACTGTCACTTCACACCAAACCATTGTAAAACTAAAGAAAGGCTCTCTGACCTCCACCACACAAAAATATCCCAGCATCTTTCAATGGCACTACAATTGTTTCCATGGGGAAGTAGATTTTATACCTACCATTTTGATTTCTAGCGCCTTTCCAAAGAGCTCATTCTGCAGAAAGTACAAAGATAGACCACACAATGTGGCACATAGTCATTGCATACAATCTCATGTTGTGAGTTCATTTGTTGCGCGTACTTTGACTCCCCATCTTTGTGGGGAGCAGGAATCACATAATACTTCTTTTGTATCTCTCCCACAACATCCATCATGATGATGAATTCATAGCAGGTCCTCACTAAAGACTTTTTCATTGGTGTTATTGTAGATATAAGGGCAGCTAGGTGATGCAGTGGATAAAATGATGGGTCTTAAGTCCAAAATACCTGAACTCAAATCTGGCCTCAGATACTAGATGTGTGACACTGAGCAAATAACAACCCTATTTGACTCAGTTTCTTCATATGTAAAACAAGCCAGAGACAGAAATGACAAACTCTAGTATCTTTGCCAAGAACACCCCAAAACGGTCATGAAAAGTTCAACAGGACTGAAAAATGACTAAACAACAAAATAAATACAACATTCCAGTACAACAAGAAAGCAACAGATAATTTTGTCTGAGATATGATGAGACTGAAACTGGATAGGGAAAATGGAAGAAGGGTGACCAAGAAGCCCCATCTATAAAAATTAATTTCACTTACAGAAAATCAAAAACAGCAGTGTAGCAAAAAAAAAAGATTAAATCATAACAATTTAAATATTCTGAGTGGCAAAATTATAAAGAATAAGCATGGCCTTGAAGAATAAATATAAGACACCTCCTTCCTGCCTTTGTAGAAGCGGCAGGTCTGTGTGTGTGGAACATTTCATATACCTTCAGATGTTTTTGATGTAGTGATCAATTATGGTGATTTTTTTTGTTCTTCCTCTTTTTCTTTAAAAAATGTTCCTGTTTATAAAGGATGAATCTCTGTGTGGGAACAGGATGAGACACAGGAGTGATCTAGATGATGTAAAAACAAAAGAGACCAAAAAAGATTTTTAAATAATTAGGCAATTCCACTCAATGAACTTACAGCCTAGAATGAACACAGATGGGATTGAATTGTTAAAGACTACAAAAAAAAAAGTGAAATGACAAATGTTGACAATGTGGTGCAGCTGTGAAATGGTCCAGTCATTCTGGAAAGCAATTTAGAATTATGCCCTCTAAATCACTGAACTATGTTTATCCTTGGAGTCAGTGATCCTTCTACTAGGCCACTTCTAATGGGTGTACCCAAAGAGACTCAAGGGATTCTTTTCGATATACCCCAAAAAGGAAAAAGATCCATAATTATAGCAGCTCATTTTTATAATGACAGTTGAGGAATGACTGAACCAATTATAGTTTATTAAGGTAACTGAATAGGATAGTACTCTAAGAAATAATGAAAGGAATGGCTTCAAGGAAACCTAGTAAAACTTGCATGAACTGAAGTATAGTCATATAAGCAGCAGGACCATGATAACAATTTCTACATAACAACCTTGTAAAGACAAATAATTTTGAAAGATTTAAGAACTCTGATCAATGCAACGACCAGTCATGATGCCAGAAGACCAATGATGAACATGCTACACCCCCTTCCCAGAGAGAGGTGATAAATTCCACATGCAGAATGTGATACATATTTTTGGACATGGATTGTTCAGGAGTTTGTTTTACTTAATTGTCTGTATTTGTTATAAGGATTTTGTTTTATTTTTTTCTTTTTGATGGGAGAATGGATGAGAGAGAATGCTTGTTAATTAAAAAAATAAAAATTTAAAAATAAATGTAATGTAAAAAAATTAAGAATAAATGTAATGGCTATATTGCCCATGTAGATTTTGTGTCTCTTCATGAATCTGTCTAGATGTGGCTCTAAGAAAAGCATGATCTCTAGAGTCTCCTTCACCCACTCACCAATGGAGACTTTGATTGCTGCCTAGAGGTGAGCAAGAGATTGGGACCATGAGCTTGGCCACTCTGCTCCCATAAGATGAAGAGTACCTGGCTAGAATTATATTTACAAGTTATGCCCTAAATATTCTTAAGCTAGGGGAGAAGATTTTTAGGTTCAAGCTGAGCTTCTGGTCACTATCCCTTAATGGAAAAGAGGTACATCAAACTACATATCAAAAGTTTGATTTCCTTTTCCACCAAAGTCTAGATCCGTAAAGACCACATGTGGGAAAAAGCAAATAAATCAGTTCTTTTGAGTTGACAGAAAAGAAATCAGAATAGTTATACAGATGAGAATATAGCAGACAATATACAGAATGAATGAGCTCTCTAACTAGGAATAAGATATATCAGCAAAACCAAGAGAGTCCCAGGGAGCGGGAATGCATCATCCAGTCCCACTTTGCCACACGGGCCAAAGGATTCAGACCTTAGAGGCAATCCCAGTCCTCAAGTTTCAGATTCATCCTACTTCGCACTGTTTGTTAAATGTGATTTTTCTACAATACAGTTTATAATTATCTACCATCATTCTTTGTAAGGTTTTATAGATGAGTATATATTCTAAAGCAGTCTTACCTTTGACTGACATGCTTCTCTTCTCAGAAAGTATATCAAGAGTTTATTGACTAAGGAATTTTTTTTAGGGTTTTTTTTTGTTTGTTTGTTTTTAGTTTTCTCCATTACCTCCATATTTGGTCTCATCAAGCCTGGTCCAGCCCAGACCTCCCTGGACCATTTCTCCACTTTCACCCCAGTGGCCTTCTCATGCTAGCAACACCTCCATCCCTACAGCTTCTCTTTCCAATGAGTGAGCTCCTCCCTGGAACCTCCTTTGAGGAAGCACCTGTTAGTCAAGCTCACTCTAAACCTGGTATTTCTCCTCATCCCTGTTCCTTTTTTCTGCTCCCCTTTAATGTTGTCTTCTCAATTAGAACATACTCTTCTTGAAGGTAGGAACTGTCTTTCTTTTTGCTTGTTTTTCTATTTCCACTACTTAGCACAGTTCCTGGCACATAGTAAACATTTAATAAATGCTTTTAAAAAAAAATCTCCATTAGGACATGTGATTTACTTTTGTTAAACTTCTCTAAGAAATTGTTATAGTTGTTTTTGATAACCTTTCGCTCCATATAACGACCATTTAACACAGTCAATAATTTGTTTATAAAGGTTGGTTTTTAGATTTTTTTTTAATACAAATGAGTATTGTATACTGTTAAAGGCTTTTCCATTTATTAAATGTGATTTTTGTTCTTTGTTGCTTTTAGTGTTATGTTTGTAGTTTTGCTAATGAACTATCCTTATATTCCAAGCACAAATTCAACCTGGTCATAATGAACACCTCGGAGAATATTTTGGCTAATATTTATTTAATAAGTTGGTACCAATGTTCATTCATGAGATGGTCTATAATTTTTCCACTCTACTTTTTCTCTCCATGGTTTGGTCATTGGGATCATAAAAGGAGTTAGTTGAGATGCCTTCTTTATTTATTTCTGAGACTAATTTATTTAGCATAAGATTTTTTTTTTGAAAAATGTTTGATAGAATGCTTTTTGTAAATCCATCCCCAGGAAAAAGGGACAAGATGGTGCTGAGAATCATAGTTTCTGGAATGACTGTGAACAATAACATAGATGTTGGTACCCTAAGTGTGAGATCTTTATTCAGTGACCAATGAATAGAGATGCTACTGGAGTAACTGAGTTGAATCTGTCTTGGCATATTCACTATAAATGAAACCATAAGACAGAAAGAAGTTGCAACTGTATTGAAGGTAACTCATAGATTTTCCTTGGAGAGAGGCAAATAACAGAGTTGGCAAAGTTGGTTTTATTATACATTCAAGGGCAACATAGGACACTTGTCCATCTCATATTGCAGTATTCATGATAAGTATTAGCAAAAGTGTCATCATGAAAATAATTGCAGTGTATGTGCCAACATTTGTTGCAGAGGATATGAAGTAGTGAAATTATATGAAGAACTCTTTAGGACCCTCCAAACTAAATCAATATATACTTTGTGGTGAGTTTGATACAAAGATAAGAGCAGATGAAGATAGTGGAAAATATATTGGTTCAAGGGCAAAGAATGAGAGACCAAAGGCATAAGCTACACAGAAGCTTTGCTTTCTTTAAGAAAAAATCAGAAGGTGCTGAGTGGCAAATACTGAATAACACCCAAAAAATTACAAATATAACTTGATTGCATTTTAACAGACTGAAAATGACTCATTATTGATATAGGAGTCATGAATCAACTACCAAAATAGTCACACCATCAATTTATTGGAAGAAAAGTAAAAATTCATATAAAAATAGAAGAATAAAAATGAGGAAAATATATAACGTTCGATGAAAAGTGATTCCAAACTGACCTATTTAGATCAGATTTTGTAACAAAAACAAAAAAAAAGGAGGGTGATGTATAGGGAGAAAAAATATCAACACAATTTATAGCAATTTTCTCTAGTTATTTAAGCAATATAAATTAGTTGCCTTATTGAGAAGACCATATAATCTAAATATTATCTTTGTCAATAAATATTTTAATTAGTTGAAAGCAAAGAAGTCATGGTCATGACGCATTTATTAAGTGTTTACCATGTGCCAGGGACTCTCCTAAGTATTAAAAATATACATGTAAGCAAAAAGAAAGACCCTTCCTGTCCTCAGGGAGCTTTTGTCCTAATGGGTAAAGACAACAAATGAAAGGAAATGAAAAAGAGAGGAGGTGGGAAGAGAAGGGAGAGATTTCTATATGGTAGAGAAAGAAATCTAAGGATTGAGGAATGAAGGAGCAAACACAGCTAGAAATAGAGTCTGGTTAGCACTTACCAGAAGAGGGAGCTTCGGAGGCAGAGTCATCTTTCAAGACTGTAGAGTCATGGCAGAGAGAAAAAAGTTGATAGACTTGGAAACAGAGCCCAAAGGGGAATGAAGAGAAATATGATAATGATCAGAAAGACTGGTTTACAATATAAATTCATCCGTAAAACGTTATGGAGAAGTATGGTGGAACATTATGAGCTGTATGGCCTCATAAAGCAATGAGAAGCAGTGGAAGAGGGGGGAAAATAGTTTAAAGAAAGCTTAGTGGGGGACCCCAAAGTAAAGATATGCCAAGTACATTTAAAGATGAAATGGGAAGAAAGACAAGAGACAGGAACTTAAGGGGCAAAGTTCTTCACAAATATTTGTTACAAATGCTTTTTTAAAAAAAAGAAATTTACTAGGAAAGCTACAATATTTGTTCTTTTACATCAGGATGTGCTTATAGAAGGGATGGAAATGGCATTGAGGGAAGCAAAGATGGGTAAAGCACCTGGACTAAAGCAAGTATATACAAAGAAGGGAAGATTCATGCTGAGGGAGGTAAAACAATTTTGCCGGCACTGAAAGACCAGTTCTCAAGAAATCTGAAGGAGAGAGATAAGGAAAAAATTTCATAATTTATATTGTAACTATAAAACAATAATCAAGATAATCACAACAATAGAAACCAACCAATATGCCTACTTTCCCAACTATTAAAAATTTTATTAGAATAATCTACAAACATATTAAAACCATCTTTGTTATGGGTATCAGATAGCAAGAGACAAGCTTCTTCAAGCTATATCTTTACCCTCATAAAAGTTGACTAAAAAACACAAGGTTCCATTGTGCCTATTATCTGTTGATTACAAGAAAAAAAGGATTTTATTCAGAAGAGTAAAATGCCATCTTAATTGCTCCTGATCTAACATATGTCTGAAATTGTATAATATTCCTTGAAAAAAAATGGAAAATATTGTTCAATGACACTCTTCTTATTATCAGGCAGAAGATAAATAAAGAGGCACATACTCACCAAAGGTATTTGCCACTATTGTGGGAGTAAGTCAGCACAGAACCCAGGCCGTGGAAGGATTACTTATAAACTGTGAATTCTTCCAGATATTTCTGTTTGTGGATGACATTGTACTGAGTTAAGCCCCCAAATATTGCAGATACTCCTAAAAGAGATTCATAATCACTTTCACTGGCTTAACTAGAACAAAGGAAAAACTAAGGAGATGAATAAAGCCTGTGACTCTATGGACTATGATAGGTGGTTTAATGCATCACCTACGGAACTCATCTATCAGTCTACATCTTGGACAGACGCTGTAAACAGTTCAGCCTGAACTGAACAGAAGTCGAACAGAAGAATGGAGTGAATTTCTTTGGGGAAACTGACAAGTTATTTTAAAGACTCCAAGCTTCTTCTTGAAACAAAGACCCATCTTCTCAAAACCCACATACTCCAAGTGCTGGAGCATGCCTGAAAGACATGAAATAATATACTCTCCAAAGAATTGTTACCGTGGATCAGCTCAAGGATAACCAGCTGCAATTCTGCATCTTTTACAATGAATCACTCAGAGTGGGAGAGTTCAAATAAACATTCCCTCAAATAAAAACATATTCAAATACTCCCAGATAAAAGCAGTTCCCAATGGGGCTAAAAATCAGTTTATACAAAGATTGAAAAAAAAAAGCTGCCAGCAAGGAAGTAAAAATGAGCAAAGAAATTTTCTGGGAACTCAAGTGCTCACTGGCAGAGCCTTAGAGCCACATTTATGCTCTCCTTGCCCAAAGAGCCCAAAGCTGGGTCTCACAGCTCAATCCACCTGGTAGCAAAGTTAATTCAAACTGCCCCAGGTCTGCTTCTTAACTTCTTTGCTCATAACAATCCCAAATGGCATTGTGGAGGTGAGGGACAGAGGGAGGGAGGGCAGTTTCTAAAGCCTATCTAGTTCCACCAGTTTCTTGGCCAACGACATTCCACCCCATAACCTCTGACTGCCAGTAACATAGGTGGCCAGGATCACAATGCCAGCTTCATAGTAGAACAGCTCATCCCTTTACTCCTTACCACAGAATAAGTGGTGGGGTGGGGTGGGGGGTATCAAAAGAGCAAAAAGGGACTTCTTAGGGCTCTGTTGCTAACCAATGCAATTAGCTAGGTCAGCCTGTAGCTGCTTCCATCCTACTCAGTCCATATGTCCTGCAGAGGCTTCTGGTTCATTCAGTCCACATGAACTACTGCTGCTTCCAGTCCACAATAAATAGAAAGATACATGGCAGTCGCGAATAGCCAGCCACATATGACAAATGAGGAGAAGTGATATAAAGGATGTCAACAAAGAAATGTATGAGAATAAAAAGGTAATCTGATTAGGTGGTAAGACCAGGGGAAAAGCTAGGTACTCCACTGGCATCCTTTCAATGTTCTTAGTAAGTGATTAATTATCCTGGAGTGTTGAGTTCTGTAGTGAACTAATGGGAAAACATGAATAAGAGTCACTGAAGATGGGATTGCTTAGATAGGTTGTGATTTGTACCCTTGAAGGGAATGCCCATATCCATAAAATCATAGTTCCCATTTGAATATTTTAATATCTACTCAATAATTTTTTATTTTAATTTTGTTTAACTCTTTGATTTTAGAAATTTATTTCTTAATGTTCGGTGTTATTAATTAGTTAATTCTCTAATATTTTTCGTTTTATTCTCTATTCATTAGTCATCTCTTTCTCCCTTGTCAGATAGATATGTGTTCTCAGTATGTCCAGATTTCTTAGCAGCATTCCATAAATTTCAACATATTGTCCCTCCGTTATATAATAAAAAAAGTAATATTTTTAATTGTTGCTATGATTTTTTTCCTTTGGCTTACTCACTATTTAGGATAATATTACTTAACCTCCTTTCAAATCTTAGTCTTTTGCTTATATTTCCTTTATTGATAACAAATTACCTAGCATTGTGGTCTATAAATGTTGGCAAATGTTTCTGCATTTATTCATAAATTCTTTCCATTAAATTTGTCTAGGTTACTAAGAAGCAGGTAGATGTCACCTTCAATTATTGTCTTACTAACAATTCTTTTTACAACTCCATTCACTTTTCTTTTGTGTGTTTAGATACTAAGTCATTAGGTATTCCTATATTTAATATTAATATTGTTTCATAATCTATGGTTTCTTTAAATTTAATGAAGTTTCCTTGTTTATTTCTCTTGAAAGTATCTATTTTACTATGGCCTTGTCTTAAAGCTTTCTGGTTTGGGTTTTGAGGGGTTTTTTATATTTAATAAATTATGATAACTTCTCCCTAAACCCTTTCTCATTTAACTATATATGATTTTATTTTTTAAGTGTGTTTCTTGTATTATATCAAATTTGAAAGGGTGGTTCTCCAATACATTTTCATCCCTTCACTATCTATGGTTATGATTAGGTTTGTTTTTCCTCCAAGGAGCTATTAAATCCATTTGTAATGTTTTCTTTTTTTCTTCTTTTTAAAATGAAAAATTCACCACTGGGTATGTCCAGTTTATTACGCTTGGAACAATTTGATTGCAGTCCTCTCCCTTCAAACTGTACTATCCAGCCCTGACCCATATGACAGTGCCTTGATCTTCCCCCTCCCCTTTTTTGGAATCAGCCTTCTATAATTGTACTTTGTTTTGTTTGATGCAATCCCTTCCTTGACCCCACCCTCTGACACAAACTCCTTCCCCTTCAGAGTCTAGTCCAGTTGCTGGCTCACTTTTTTCAGGGGTGTGCTGGCATATGATTAAGTGGAACTTCAAAAAAAAGTTCACATGACAAACTTCTAAAGTTTAGTATGCATTATTAAAATTTTTTTCTGTCACCTTCTTAAGTCTAGACAGTCAACAAAACAATAAGCCATGCCCTGATTTGAAGTGTTTGTCAATTTCTAAGATATAAATGATCACACTGAAAATGTAATATTTAATTCTTGAGAGCTAATTTGAGTTGGCTCCATCATGTTTCTGACTTTATTCTACTTCTGTTATTTTTTTTAACTTTCTATTGCTTGGTTGAGATAAGACTATAAATCACAAGCTGATGCCTTGCCCTCCAACTGGAATGATCGTCATCTGTGGCACTCCAATTTCAAGAAATACTTAGTTCCTTCCTTTTCTGTAGTATTTCTTATTGTACATACAACCCTACCTTTCTTCACTGACCCTCCAACAAGGTAGGACTCACAACAGACAATGATACGTTTGTCTCCCCCTTTTAGGAGAATTTTCTCCTTTTTTGGTGAGTAATCCTTTGTAATTCAAAATGGAGTTTCTTGATACATAAATTATCTTTCTACCTCCTTGTAACACTTTCTCTTACACCTAGAAGCTTTGAATCTTGGCAATTAAATTAAAGGGTGAGTTAACCCTGAGGTTACTCTTTGGAGGCATATTTGGATTCTCTACATAAGCACTTTATCCAATGGTTCTGGTCCTGAGAAATTTTATTTTTTTACTTCCTGAAATATGTAATTCTAGGATTTTTCTTTTGATTTTTGGGACCTGGCAATTTCTATATTGTCTCTTCCCCCTTTGTTTTCTAGGTCTTTGTTTATAGAGACCTCCCATGTTTTGGTTTTGCCTTCCTTTGACTTTGTCCTAACAATTTTTGTTGTATCACATTTTTGAGCCCTATCTTCTCTATTCTCCTTCTTTAGAGTGTCCCCTACTTTAAGATTTTCCAGTTGCTATTCTCTTTATCTTTTGTGTTTTTCATTAAGAGACCTAATTTAATTCCTTATCTCTTCCCTAAATCATTTTATTATCCTTTTCAGCCGCTCTAGGAGTTCTGGGGCCCATCTCATTACTTTTTTTTCCTAGTTGTAGTTATCGAAATTTTTCCCCGCTCCTCCAACTGTTTTCTTCCTGCATCCTTTTGCCCTGTAGCAAAGGTTATTTTTTTTCTTTCCTAAGAGGTTGTTGGGTTTTTTTTCTTTCTCATTCCTTTAGCCTCTGTGAAGACTTTTTGGTGATTTCCTTGTAAGAACTGCTTTCCTTCTCCTTCTCATTTTCGTTGGGGCTCTTTGACTTCATTTGATTCATATCTTACTGTTGGAGGGAAAACTCGTCTTAGACACAACCTCTCACTCAGTCACCTCACTGAAAGTCTCTCAACTGTAACTTCTCCAATAACTTTCTACGAAGCTTCTAGCTCTGTTATTTGCATTCTTAACATTTTGACCTCCTTGGAATCCATGATCTCTCTCCTTTCTACATCACTTGACATTTCCCACAGGTAACACTATTCCTCACTTGATTACATTCTTATTTTTCTGAAAAGCTCATGAAGGAGACAGTCACTCTCATCTGGAATAGAAATTGAAGTTTTTACATGTCATCTTGAATAAAAATTATAGAATTAGAAAATGTGGCATGGAAAGGGACTTGAAAATCCATTAACTATTCAAACCATTGGAGTACATGCATGAGGAAACAAATTCAGAGTGGTTAAATGAATTTCCCATGGTCGCACAGGTACTGAATAGCAGAGCTAAGATTTAAAATCATGTCTCCCCCATTCCAAATCAACTTCCTACCCCATTCTGCATGAGAGTCCTACTTTAGCATTTTAGCATAGCAACCTTTGTTTAATAATTTGGGTTCCCAAAAATCCAGATATTTGGAAAGGGAAAATTGTTCTAGGATAGGTTCTTCTTACTCTACCCCATGAATGCTATCTAAGACCACCCAGAATCCCCAATATGGACCTTAGTTTAGACAGAGCAATTATGTCCCAGCTCCCCAATTTTAACTCCACTCAAAACATTAAACCTATCATTCAAATGTTATACTTTCACTTCCTTAGATCTTGAAGACTTTCATATTGTCCAATACCCTCACTTCCCAGAAAAGAAAACTGAAGCCAGGGTAAAGTCCATTGCCATATAGTAAGCAAAATAAATGAGAGAACCAGGATTCTAACCCAGAATTCTAATTCCAAATCAAGGGCACTTTGTACTATTTGAAGGCTTTCTCTTCTAGGATCTCCTTTCAAAATTTAAGTATCATAGATATGAATTCCATTGTGAATCTTCTCAATCTTTAATGATCCTTTATTGGTACTGGTTGACAAAAACCTGAATTAAGATCCCCAAAGAAGGACAAGTGTTTGGAAGAACCAAAAAGTACAAGTAGGAGATATGGGGCAGGGCAGGGGCGGGGCAAGGAATGAATTCTAGGACTTCACAGTTTTAATGAGGGCCTAGATGTCTGTGTGTGTGTCTGTGTGTGCATTTGGCGGGGGGGGGGGGGGGGGTGTGGAAATTAGGAAGAATTTTCTCAACAGGCTGTTTCTTTTTGACTGCGCCTCATCCTTCTCCCTGGTACCTTCTGTTCCTCATTCCCTGTCTTCTTCTGGAAGCCCCTGTATCTGGAATTTTCTTTACTTAAAACTCTCTAAGGTAGAAACTATCTCTAACCTTTCCAGTGAGATGAAGAACCAATAGATCTTACCATCTACTTTACCGCTATGATCTTCAGTCCCCTGGTTACTGTTTTCTGGCCTGCTGGTATACCTTAAGGCCCACTGGGTCTTGTCATCCAGACCCCACACCTGGTAATCTCAAGACTTCTGGGTTTTTCTATCCAGCCTGCGACCAAACTCCTTTATATGTGTTGTCTTCATCACTGGGCGTGTGAGATCCTTGAGAGCAAAGACTATCTTCTCTTTCTTATTTGTAACTCTTGTGCTTAGCACAGAGAAAGTGCTTAACGAATATCTTTTCATTTATTTCATTCAATCTTCCATACAACCTCAATGAGTGGTTCCTTTCTACCTCTAACACCTAAGGTGACAAATCATTACAATGCATGATCACCTGAAAGTGACCCGGCCCCTCCCTATAAATGCCTCAACTCTATTCTGTTTTCTTCCACTACCCTGATGTTTGGAAAAATGATGAAAACAGTAACCCCACCCAACAACTGGCAAAAATCTTAACATAATGATATATCAAGTCTTGGAGGTGGACTCTCACGAGACCTTTCTCCTGATTTTGCTTGAAGACCATAGTGCTTGATGTTCTCTGGCAACATCTTCAGTTGTATCCCTTCCTGGGACCTTTGTTCCATTTTGGAGATTGAATTACAACTGGAACAGTTACTGCTCCTTATTCAGGTGGGTGCTGCCATTACTCCAGTTTGTAGAGGAGTGAATTTACCCAAATACCCTTCCCTTATGGCCACTGCCCTCCATGCTTCCAGACCTGGACTACATCTAGTGGAACCATGTGTCTTTCCTATAAACATACCAAAGGCCTATTAACTTTTCAACATTAACTGGATTGTCCAATTTGTCTGAAAAGCCCCCTTCTTAATTCTTAGCGATGAACCATAATATCAGCCATGTCACTTAAATTATTGCCATCTTTAACCCATGTTACATACAACTACCTATAATCCTATAATACACACGTGTATATATACATATATACATGTGTATGTGTGTATATACATATATGTGTGTATATATACATATATATACATATATATGTATATACATATATATATATATATATATATGCATACACACACACACACAGAGAAACAGACATTGATAGAGTGGCTTTATTTAGGAGCTGATAACCTTTGAACCAAAAAGAAAAAAGTAATCAATTTCACTTAGTAATAGTTTTCTGTTATGACTCAACTGGCATTATTATCCTAAAGGCTCTGTATGTGTCAATTTAAAGGGAGTTGAATGCCTCATCTTGTTCCTGATTTTCTGTCTATTTATAGCAAAAAAAATCACAATCTGGGCACGTGCAGCTTTTGCTAACTAGAAGGAGAGCCAAAATTATGTGTGGCTCCTTAGTGTGTGGGAGCATGACATAAGATTCAGGAAAGGACAGAATCAAAAGTGAATGGTAATTATCACCTTGAGGAAACTAAGCCATATGTCCTTCCTAATTGCTCATTAGTGTCTTTATGTGTTTTTGAATCTAATGTATGTAATATAGAGACTTTGGCTAGGATACATTTGTATTACCTCTAGATAACAAATTGCAAAGGCTTGGCAGATTTAAATATGTAGTCCGAGAGAACTGAGAGATGTCTCAATCAGGATTTCTGCTGTGCTTCACACATTTCAGAAGAGCATCACACAAAGGTTACATAACTGTCTTTACAGACAAACCCTGTCATTCAGGGCTGTTTTCGAAGCATGTCAGCAGCTGAGTGTTTACTAAATCAAGCACTAAAAATGAGATTTACACTGGTTGTTCCGAACTGAAAGCCAGATGCAGCTGCCATTAGAGCAATTCAATTTCTTCTTTAGAAAGCACAAGTAAGGCTCAATTTACTAAAGTTTTATATCCTTTTTATGCATCCCATATGCTAAGGGAAAAAATTAAGTTTATGAGATTAAAAATGAGTTTTATGCTAAATGTTTACAAAGTTTCAGCTGATTACATTCAAAAAACCTAGAACTTAAAATGTCTAACTTATGTCCTTCATTTTTTGGGGTTGTTTGCCTTCTTCCCAAAGAAGGGCTTTGTATTTGCAAAAGGAAATTACCCTGATGTGACCTTTCTCCCTGCTTTCATCTACCACTAGCTGACTCCTCCTCATCACAGAATATCGTGACAAAGATAAATAAGATTTTCTGAGGCTAAGATATTTTAAGAAGGTTCTTGCATTGACTCAGTTTCTCACCAAAATTATAGTTTTCCTCTCTCTGCTATGTCTGATATCTTTCACTTGATGGTATTTTTTTTTCAATATTATAAGTAGATCAGAATAGTAATATAGGTCCTAAATTAGATGTATTTACTTCATTGAGGGAAATAACTAGATAAATGAGTGCTGAATTAAAAGAATATATATATATATACACATATATATACATATATATATATATACACACACACACACATATATGTATATATTTAGACAGCAAATAACTGGAGTTCAAATTAACCCAAATGAATGAAAGAGACCAGATGTTTATATAGTCAATACTTTCTTCAAAAGGAGTCAGAAGGTGCTAAACATGGCAAGAACTATAAAACAAAAAAAAAGTCTACATAGTAACATGACTAGTTACTGATTTGGGAGCTATTTCAGTATCAGCTGTGCCTATCTGGTCAGATCAACTATGTATAGCAAAGGTTAAAAAAAAGAAAGATAAAGATGAAAATAAAATGATACTGGTAATTAAACTGCAACAAAGCTGATGCTAAAAAAATTAGGAAATGGATAAAATCGAAGACATTCATTCTGGTTAAAGAAATGTAAACAATGTAAAACAATTGCCACAATAAGGAGGCTAAAGAAGCTTGCCACATACAACAAACACTTCATCTCTTTGTCAAGTGGAACATCAACAGTGGTTTAAAGCATGTGCTCACTTGCAAAACATGAGAAAGAAGGATATATCGTTACCAGCACTATAATCTCACAAAACAACAAAAAGCAAAAAGGAAAACAAACCAGAAAAAGGTTCAAAACCCAACTAGGTTGGACCATTTAGAGGACAATTATAGATTAAATTGGAAGAAGGATATTGAGTGGACATGAAATGGAATTGATATGCCAGTATTTCTACAATGACCTCTTCTTATTATTAATGACAATAGAATCATCACAATTTCACTCTCCCCTTAGTACACAATGTAGGTATTCAGGGATTGATTTTCAAGATGTCTCAGAAAGGAAAGATTTCAAGAGATTGGAAAGAATGGAATTAATACCCCTATGCATCCCCCCACCAAAAAGGCAACCAAGAAAACATTAGTAGCTACCAATCAATATTTTACTTTCTCATCTCTAAAATCTTTACAAAAATAGTCTACACATACATCAAGTATATCAGTGATAAGATTAAGAATGAATATGTAGGCTTCCTATCTATAGAAAAGCATGTCATTTTCTATGTCAAAACACCTCTTCACAGACACACACTTAACTAAGATGTATAGAGAATATAAACTCCCAGTATGTTTATTAGTTTGAAATTAGTTGATTACAAAAGAACATTTGACTTGGTGAAGAAAAGAATAGAGTATTTTGGGATGATAAAAGATTCTATGAGAGATACAACCACTGAGATAGCTTTGCTCAATGATTCACTGACCATGATATCAAATGAGGCATCAAACAAAGATACATGGTCATTGGTGTTCAGAAATTAGGTGGGAGAGTAAGGGATTAACAAATGGACAATCAAAACTATCAACAGTCACATAAAAAAAAGGCTCTAAATCACTACTGATTAGAGAAATGAAAATTAAAACAATTCTGAGATACCACCTCACACCTATCAGATTAACTAGCATAATAGAAAAGGAAAATGACTAATTCTGGAGGGGATGCGGAAAAATTGGAACATTATGCTCTGTTGGTAGAGTTGTGAACTAGTCCAACCATTCTGGAGAACAACTTGGAACCACACCCAAAGGGCCATAAAACTGTGCCTACCCTTTGACCCAGCAATACCACTACTAGGTCTGTATCCCAAAGAATTTTTTTTAATGGAAAAGAACCTATATTTACAAATATTTATAGATTTTTTTTTGTGGCAGTAAAGACCTGGAAATAGAGGAGATAGATACCCATCAATTGGGGAATGGCTCTACAAGTGGTGGTATATTAATGTGATGGTGTACTATTGTGCTATAAGAAATGATGAGCAAAAAGGATTCAGAAAAACCTGAGAAGACTTATATGAACTGATGCAAAGCAAAACTAACAGAACCAGGAGGTCATCGTACACAGTAACACCAATATTTTAAGAATGACCAATTGTGAAATACTTAGCTACTCTGATCAAGATGATGATCCACAGCAGTTCCAAAGGGTACATGATGAAAAATGCTATCCATCACCAGAGAGAACTGATAAACTCTGAATGCAGATTAAAGCACACTTTTTTTTTACTTTTCCAATTTTTCATTTTTGTCTGTGTTTTCTTTTTATAACAGTACTAATATGGAAATGTTCTGCATAACTCTGCATGTAAAATCAATATAAAATTGCTTGCCTTTTCAAGGAAGGGGGAGGGACTGCAGGGAGAGAATTTGTAACTCAAAAAACATTTTTTAAATGAATGTTTAAAAGTTTTTGCATGTACTTGGGAAATATTTAATGAAATAAAATATTTTCTTAAAAACAGATAGATATTTGTTAGTGAACAGAGCAGTTAGCAAAATGGACAAATGCTGCACTGATACTCACAAAATATTTAAAATAACCAGAAAAAGATCTCCAGGCTATTGGGTAGATAACCTAACAAAGGATTTGTGGAAAGGCATAAAGAAGAATTTGATGAGATGAGAAGGTATAGGTGGGTTGTGATCTTCACTGATGGAATGAATAACCAGGTCAATAAGATCATGGATCTATTGAAGTGTCCAAATATGCCAACAAATCACTGCATGGCCATGTTTTGACCCTCCAGTGGATATATGACCCCATTGATGTGGGCATTCCCTCTGATGCTACAAATTCCAATCCATCCATGCCTTTTCAAACTATGCAGCTCTTATTCATATTCTCTTGCCAATCCTTCATGGGAATGTACTCAATATGTAAGTAGATGGGAGAGGAAGAAGGAAGGTTTCTTAACATTTTAGAGAAATTGATGAAATTCATATCTTCTATCTATCCATTTATCCTTCCTGTTACGCATGATTGGTCTTGCTTCTATATTTTCTCTAAAGGTATCCCTTTTTTTGGCTTTTTTTGAGGGGGGAGGGCAGGGTAATTGGGGTTAAGTGACTTGCCCAAGTTCACATGGCTAGAAAGTGTTAAGTGTCTGAGGCTGCATTTGAACTCAGGTCCTTTTAACTCTAGGGCTGATGCTCTATTCACTGCGCCACCATGCTGCCCCTCTAAAGATATCCTTTACACTGTTTCTCCTATCTAGTTCTATGTCAGTTAAATGCCATAGTCTATACTACACATCTACAGGAATCTAACTTTTGCCCTTTGAACGACCCTGAACTTTATTTCTTTGGAGACTGTGGTATCCCATGAATCATAGCCACACAGAGTTGCTGGAAGGAGGTTAGTGCTGTTAAAAATAAAAAAATAAAAAAGTAAGCCTTTGTTTCAGGGAAAAGTTTGAGGTCATTAAAAATATTTTATCTTTTCCCAAAGTCAATCTAAGTCATCTCTCCTCTTATTCATTTCAGGGTCCAGTTCTTTGTACACCTGAAGATCCACACAAAATATATGTAACTGATGGTTCATTTCTAGGAATAGTCCATCCAACTTGTTGTTCAGTCATACATGACTCTCCGTGACCCCATTTGGGGTTTCCTTGGCAAAGATACTAGAGAGGTTTGCCACTTCCTTCTCCAGCTCATTTTACAGATGAGTAGAATGAGGGAAACTGAGGTAAACAGGGTTAAGTGAGTTGCCCAAGGTCATGCAGTCAGTAAGTGGCTGAAGCCAGATTTGAACTCAGGAAGATAAGTTTTCCTGACTCCAGGCTCAAGACTCTATGCATTATGGCACCATCTAGCTGCCCTGTCCCTCCAACTACACATTTAGACCAGGAATTCTTAACCCAGACTCCAGTGAGAGATTTCAAAGTGTCTGTGAAATTGGATAGGGGAAAAAAAATTACATCTTTATTTTCACTAACCTCTAGTTGAAATTAGCATTTCCTTCAAATTAAAAAAAAAATCTGAAGAACTATCCATATTTCACCAGTCTTCAAAGGGTTCTATGACACAAAATTATTGAGAACCCCTGCTCTAGACAATAGAAATTTTTAATGTAAGCATGGTAGAAAGAAAACAAGAAAGTGCTACAAATCATAGTTGTGCTTTCTTTAATGCTTCATGGATAATGTGATTTCACTGGTATGAGTCTCTTCACAGATAAGCCTTTTCCTGCCTTAGTAGGTGGTCTTCATGACTTGTTAGGACCAACAACATTATCATCTGGTAACCAGCCATTTGGAAAAGTATTTCAAAGGACACATACAAATCCCACAAAATTAGAAATAATAATAAAACATAATTTTATATGATAAATTAGGGAGGGAGTCCAAGTCAAAGGAAGAGAATAAGGGAAAAGGAATGGGAGGAAGGCATACCTGGATCCATTCAGACTAAACTGACCCTCAGATGAGACACCTTCAGACCTACAGAACTGTGCTTCCCATTTGGGCAGGCTCCACCAGACCCTGCATTTCCCTCACAGAGTTTTTGAGAACTCAGGGTCACCTAGGCACCATGGTGAAGCACTGGAGCATGACTTTAGGGAAGCAACATATGTCTGTATCACAATAACGATTCACATTCATGTGGTACTTTTATAAGGTTTATAAATCACAGCCCCTTGCCTGAAAGTTACTGAACAGAAAGCAAGAGCCTTTATTAAAAATAGATACGCACCTATTCAGGGGATCCCAGAACACTCTTTATTAAGAGATTTTTATTAGTCAAATTTCTCTCTTTTTTGATCAAACCTGGACATCCATGAAGATCTCATCCAGAAGCTGTCATTTTTAACACTCAAACTTTGAAAGATAGTTGAGGAAGAGGAAGGAAAGGGCGGTTACAAGCAGGGATAGGACAAGAATTCAAACAATCAACTTAATATATCCATTTCCTTTTCTCACTGAGGCAACTAGTGCCATGTTAGGCCTGGTGTCAGGAAGACCTGAGTTCAAATCTCACCTCAGACACTTACTAGCTGTGTGACCTTGGGAAAATGACCAAATCTCTGTTTGCCTCAGTTTCCTCAATGGCAAAATGGAGATAACAATAGCACTTATGTCACAAGATTGTTATATCAAATGGAATATTATATTAATAATATAATATATTCATGTGCACAAATAATAATTTAATATTATATTGATATGCACATACTATAATTATATTAATAATACATTCATATACATAAATTATAATTTAATAATATCGTATACTAACATGCATACAATGTAATTATATTAATAATATAGTCATATGCACAAATTATAACTTAATAATATTGTATATTAATATGCATACAATGTAATTATATTAATAATATAATGATAGGGTGCTTACCACAGTACCTGAATCACAGTAGGCAAAATATAAATGCTTATTATCTGCCTTCCTCATCTTCTTTTCATCTCTACTTGGGTATAAGAGGAGTGATTCTGAGTCACTGCAAATAGCAAGCAAGGAGATTTAAAAACATCTGGATGTAGTCATGGCGGTGCCATTCCGTGTATGGCAGCACAGAAATGAAAGCAAAGTGGGCTCCCACTGAAAAAGAAAATGGTGGAACAAATTGTAGTCCATGGATGTAATGGAGTATCACTGTCCTATAGGAAACAATAAATATGAAAAATGCAAGAAGCATAGGACATGAACTTTGAATTAAATGAATAAAATAAGGATAAATAAAAATATAAAAAATAAATGAAATAAAACCAGGAAAAAATATCTACAATGGCTTAAACAATATAACTAGAACCTAGAGTGGATAGAAAGGTAGACTTAGAGTCAGAAAGATCTGGGTCCAAATCCTCCCTCTGACATTTACTAGCTGTGTGACCCTGGACAAGTCACTTAACTTTTCTTATCCTCAGTTTCCTCATCTGTAAAATGGGAATAGTAATAGCACTTATCTCATAGGGTTCTTGTAAGGCTCAAATGAGAGAACGTATGTACTTTGTAAACCTTAAAGTGCTATATAAGAGTTAGCTATTATTATTATTACAACTATATAAATGGGGGAAAAAAGAAGAAGCAGAATATGCTATGAAAATTATAATGAACATGCTTGGCTCTGAAGATGAATAGAGAAAATGTCCTATCCTTACTTCACTCAGAGGTAGGGAACTACGGATGGAATATTGCATATATTGTCAGACACAGTTGGTGTGCTGATTGATTTTGCTAAGTGGCTTTTATTAGTTTTCTTTTTAAATCTTTTTAACAAGGGATGGCTCAGTGGGCCAGGGAGGGAAAAGACGAAGGGACATATTCAGAAATAAATGTCATATAATTTCAAGATGCCAATAAAGATAAGGTAAAATGGAAAGAAAAAACATAAAGATGTATTATGAATTGGGACAGGAAAAAAATTACCTAAGTTAAAGGAAGATATAAGAAAAATGAAATAGCAAGAGAGGCAGAAGACCTAGATTCATTCAGTTTGACTTAACAAATATTTAGTGCCTCCTACGATGGGATTAGGCAAGTCATTGGAGAGAATATAGAAGAGGATAGAAATTAATATGATGTTATTATATTAATAATAATTATTAATGTATGCTCCATTCTTTTTCCTCCTCTTTTTTTCAAAACTCCACTCCTGAAAAGACCAGGCAGTCTTTGAAGAATAACTGAGTAATGTAATCACCCTAGCACCCAAAGCATCTGTTTCTTAATTGGTTTGGGCTGGGCCTCACCCAAATGACACTCTGGCTTTTGTTTATTCTAAAAAGAGGACCCAGTTTGAGTTAGACCAAAGGATCCCAAACTTACTTGGCCTAGAATCCTCTTTTTGAAAAAAAAAATTACTCAGAGGTCTCCTATAAATCTACTTTCTTTACCCTTTTAATATTTTTTAAATTTGCATCATTTTTAAAAGATATAATTTTTTTAAATGACTCATCTTAAATTTAATAATTTATTGTAAAGTTGTGGAGTTTTTCCTGCATTGAAATTTTGATGATGCAATATTGAGTCATATAACCGTTTTTCTAATATCAAATTGTAAACAAGTCATTACACGCACATATTCCTGCTAATGCATACTGGACTTCCCAACAATTCACAACATGCTCACCTGCCAACACTTGCTTGTTAAGACTTGTCAGTGGACTTGACCACTGATCAGTTATAACTTGCATTCTGTGTGTTTATTTGGAAAATAATGTAGTCACTACTAGTTTAAATCTATAAGATAAGAGATGAAACATTTTTCAAAATTTTCTTCTCTCTTCTTTCCTTACACTTCCACAGCCCCCTTATTTTTATTCAATGTACCCAAGGCTACTACTACCCCTTTGGATTATTCCAATTCCCCATAGGGGGAAGTATTGCCCACTTTGGGAACCTCTGACCCTCCTGCTGGGAAAAGAGCTTTGTCCTTGCTCTCTTCATTAAAGTTTGGGGTGACCTGGTCTACAAAGGTGAGAACAAGGCAGTGACAACCTGATTCAGATGGCTAATGTTTTTCTGGTTAAGATTACTAGCAACTTGCATTCCTTACAAATCAGAGAGGGGCACGACAGGCCACATCTGAAGGCTAATCCACTGCATTGTGGTTGTTCAGTTGTTTCAGTCTTGTGTCCAACTCTTTGCCACTCCAATTGGGGTTTTCTTGGCAGATATGCTGGAGTGGTCTGCTGTTTTCTTCTCCAGTTCGTTTTATAGATGAAGAAACTGAGGCAAAAAGAGTTGTGACTTACCCAGGGTCACATAGCTAGTAAGTGTCTGAGGCTGCATTTGAACTCAGGTCTTCCTGACCCCAGGCTTAGTACACCATTCATGGGAGCTGAGAATTCTTAGCCTACCTTCTCATTAAAATATCTACCAATTGAGATTGCCAGGAGAGGTCCCAATAATGTACTGTCAGGCCAATCAGAAGGAAGACATACCTAGGTATAAAAGACTCTGCCAGCTCTCAGAGTCTTTGGTGCAAATAGAAGCTCACCATTGACCTGTCTTTTATTAATAGATGACATGCCCCTATTAATTAATGCTATTACACTCAGAGAAATGGCATCATATTATTTACTGGTTGAAATTCCCCCATGACAAAAAGAAGATATAATTCTTCCACTTGAAGACTTCAAAATCTCACTGGGGAGTAAAAACATACAGATAAAACTATAAAAGAGTGAGTAGGGCCTGAACTATGTGGTTCTTATCATCAATGCAACAGCATCTCAAAGAAGGGGAGGCCAAAGTGGGATGCAGCTCCTGGGTTAGCACTGAAGTGATGGGTATGATCTTGAAAATCAGAGGGGATCAGAGAGGATGTAATCCAGGTATCCAACATGGTTGGGGATAATCAGGAGAACAATCCATAAAGGAGTTCTAGGGGCAGAGGGGTACTTAGAGGTCATGTTGCTCAACGCTATCATTTTATAAATGAGGAAATTGAGGAAAAAAGGGGAAGAGGGATCCAGCCAGGCTGGAGAAGAAGGTCCATTTGAAGGAACTAGCAGGGATAAAGGAAGATTGTAAAGGAAACTAAATGGCAAAATGAGTAGTTTGGACTTTCCCAACTGCAAAGATTTTTTTTTAATTTCTTTATTTTTTTATTTTTTTTTTTAATTTTATTTTAGTTTGCATCATTCATTTCCACAAGATTTTGAGTTACGTATTTTCTCCCCATCTTTCCCCTACCCACCACCCCCAAACAGCCATCCCAGTGTATCCCCCCTCCCCCAGTCTATTCTCTCCTATGTCTTCCCCCCTCACCCCTTTGACTTTTCAGTAGGGCAGGATGGATCTCCGAACCTCAGTGCCTGTGTATCTCAAGTTCCAGTTGGATGTAGTTGATAATAATAATAATAATAACAATAATAATAATGATAATAATAATAATTGCATATATATATAGGTATATGTTTATAACATTTGATTATGGAACTTTAGATTCTAGATTCTTTCTCCTTCTCCCTCGTCACCCACCCCTACTGGAAGGACAAGCAATCAAATACACGTTGAACATGTGAAATTATTCAGAACCTCTCCATAGTGAGCACACTGTGAGAGTCTGATTACATGTCCCTTCTTCCTATCCTGCCCCCCCAACCACTCTCCACTCTGTCCCTGTCCCTCTACAGAAATGTGAATATTCATCAGCCCTCCCCCCCACCCTGCCCTCCCCTCCATCATCCTACCTCTCATCCCCCTTCCCCCTACTCTTCCATGTGGCAAGAT
>CM053581.1:535388449-535405755 GCA_028627135.1 Pseudochirops cupreus
TATTATTATTATTAACTACATCCAACTGGAACTTGAGATACACAGGCACTGTTGTTGGGAGATCCATCCTGCCCTACCGAAAAGTGACATAGGAGAGAATAGACTGGGGGAGGGGGGACACACTGGGATGGCTGTTTTGGGGTGGTGGGCAGGGGAAAGATGGGGAGAAAATATGTAACTCAAAATCTTGTGGAAATAAATGATGCAAACTATAATAAAATTTTAAAAATAAATAAATAAATAAATACGTTTGTGTAGAGCTTTAAAAAAAAAAAGAAAATGTGAGTAAGTGCTTTAATTAAAATATTGCTAACTGAGCAGAAGTGGATTAAAACAAGAGAAAAGGGGGTGGCTAAGTGGTGCAGTGAATAGAGCCCTGGCCCTGAAGTCAGGAGGACCTGAGTTCAAATCTTGCCTCTGACACTAAAAAAAAAAACACTAGTCGTGCAACCTTGGGCAAGTCACTTAATCCCAATTCCCCTACCTTCCCCCTCCAAAAAAGCCAAAAAACCCAAAACCAAAAAAAAAAATACTATTTAGGGGTAGCTAGGTGGTACAGTGAATAGAGCACTGGCCCTGGAGTCAGGAGGACCTGAGTGCAAATCCGGCCTCAGACACTTAACACTTACTAGCCACATGACCTTGAGCAAGTCACTTAACCCCAATTGTCCTGCTTTACACCCTCCAAAAGGACCAATAAAAAAAAAAAGAGAAAAAGTACCAACAGTGGCTGGATTTGAAGAGTAGTGGCCTTGCCAAATCCTTTTTGCTGAAAAGATATAAGGCCTGAAAATCCAAATCTTATCAACACATCTGCCTAGAACCTGACAGAACTACCATACAATGCATTTCTTTTTCTAGAAAGGTCTGAATTACTGCCAGTGTCTTAGAGACAATCCTTACGTTATCATAGTTTCTTCAGATACTTGCCAGTGTTGTTACAAATACCTAAAACAGTGGTTCTCAACCTTCCTAATGCCATGACCCTTTAATACTTGTGTGTGGGTATATCTGCATGTGGGCGGACCCGCCTGGAGACAGAGGAGCGGTGACTTGGGTCCTAAGACCGTCAGAAATATGTGTTTTCCGATGGTCTTAGGTGACCCCTGTGACCCCCAAAGGGGTTGCGACCCACAGGTTGAGAACTGCTGACTTAAAAGGAGACAATAGACTAGAGTGTCAGCCCAACAAACTATCAGAATCAAATGATCATTTTACACCCACTATGGCTTATGCTCATTTAAGTTATCATCCTTCTTGCCTGCCCTCCCCCTTCTTTATAATCACATGTATGCATGCGCGCACTCGTACATACACATAGATACGTTCATTTCTTCTATTGGGAGAGTGCAGAGAATGGCAAGAAGCTCACATTCCTTTGGGGTCCCATTTCAATGCTCATTTGGCACTAACATCTATAATTTTTCAGTGCTACCACATATAAAGATTCAAATACGCCATCAGAGATCATTTGTTGCTTTCATTCTCTGAACCTATTTTCAGTATAGTGATATGGTACCCCACATGTAGACAGACCCACATATGGCAAGAGTCTGTCCTTATGTGGTTTGAAGGGATGCAGAATAGATATCTCTAGCCTCTTCTCCCTTCCTCTGCCCCTTGTCTCAAGGAAGATACATTCCTGCCAGGAGGTGGAAGAAGCAAGAGGTTGGAGCCAGAGGCCACCACTCTACTCTCCTAAGAGAGAGAGTGCATCTGGTTAGAGGTATATCTATCTTCTCCTTTAAATATCATTTGTCTAGGGGATATGATCAGGTTAGATCTAACTTTTGATCACTTTGTCATTTTGGGGGGAAGAAGGACCCTAAGCTCTATATCCAAGGTCTGACCCCTTCCCCACCAAATTCCAATTCCACAACCAAAGCACAAAGCAAATAGCAAAGAAACCCATTTATCAAATCAGTAGCAAAACAGAAATCAAAGAAAGTATACATTGGAGAATATATGCCAGACAATACAGAGCAAAGGAGCACCTATTGGGAGTAAGATAACTCACCTCAACCAAGAGACGAGGTCCTGGTTCTCACCCAAAGGGAAACACCGTGAAATCTCTAGCATAGCAAGCTAGGAATAGGGGTGTGATTGAGACTTCCCACTCCCTTTATCTCTTTCCAGACTCTTCCCTAAGCAATCTGAAGTGGGATTGGCCTGGGAAGTTGGGGAAGCCAACTTGAAGCTCACTCAAAAAAGATTCTCACTTGGAGAGTCTCAAAGTCACTTGAAGAATGCCCAAAGGGGCACTGACTGAGAACTGTAGCTCTCACCTCTGACCAACTTCACCCTGCCCCCCACACAGGGCAGAGCATTCATCTCCACCAAGAAGGGGAGAGACTCATACCAATGGGCTCTGACACAGGGGTTACATCAGTATTAGTAAAAAGACCTTGATTCAATATGGCCAGAGACTTGTCTCAAGATGCTGTCCAGATTTTCATTTGTTCACCTGCTTTTGCAGAGGTTGCCCATACTCTACCAAAAGGACCACCAAGGTCAAAAAAGGTACTACTCTCTTTCTCTTACTACAGTATGAAAGTGGCTAACTTGTCCATACAGTCAACATAATACTGACTATATTGATACAAAGCCAGAAGTTTTCTCTTCCCAAACAAAGTGGACCTGGAAGGTAAAGGTGATTTTTAAGAAGAACTCTTACTGGCTATTAAAAAAACAAACAAACAAACAAAAATCCTTATGCTGCTTACAAAGAAAACCATAACTAGTACAGGGAAAATGGGGTTTTACTCCAGAGCACTGATTGGGGAAAGAGGAGTTGGGTATACCACCTCCCTAGGAAATTGCACTTTTCTATGGCTATCAAAGTCCCCTCATGGTTCTTGGGAGGTCCAAAGCACAACCACAATGTCCCTTTCCCCCAGCTCTTTGGGGGATATGCTCACCCCTCCTACAGTGACTTTTCCCAAGGTGAGCCTGTCCTATGTGCTGCTCTGCTACTCTCAACCTCTACTTTGCCAAGGGAAATTGCCCAACATATAGTTTTAATTAGCTGTGGCTCTGATTACTAGAATCATCTATACTAGAAAGATACCCATTCTTATTCTTATTTCTCAGGTACTCACAACATATCCCAGTATTACCTAAGTTTATTTCATATACTACTGATCCTCCCTAGCTTTCTTTAAGTTCAAACTAAAATCCCACCTTCTACCGGATGCCTTCCCCATCCCTCTTAATTCCAATGCATTCCCTGGTAATTATTTCCTATATACCCTGTATACAACTTACTTTGTATACATTTGTTTGCATGTTGTCTCCCCAATTAAATTGTAAACTCCTTGAGGGCAGAGGCTGTCTTTTGCTTTTTCTGTATCCCCAGAACTTAGCACAGTGCTTGGCACACCGTGGCACTTAATAAACGTTTGTTGGTTGATCGATTTAACATACATAGGTATCCCTTCCACCAATACAAATCCACGTCTCAGGAGATAATTTCTTGAATTGTTGTGACTAAAAATGAATCAACTGGCACAAAAAAAATTTGTCTTTTTGAAATCTGTCATATCACTGGGAGGGTGTCATTGTACAGGGGAGAACTGGCCTATAAGTTTCTCCCTCCTCTCTGCCTAATAGGGGCAGAGCTGAATCCTTCCCAGTCCTTTCCCAACTCCTTTTCTCCAGTCACTGCCCTCTCCTCCCAACCTCCTTTCTCTCTGGAAATTTAATTAGCTATACCCTGTTACAACAATTATCTTTTTTTTTTAGGCTAAAGTCAACACTAAAGGCCTTTAGGATCTATTTGATACCTTTCTCTGTCTGATGAAGCTTATTAGAGCTCCCTCTGACATTTAGCTTCTATCTACTTTTTATATAAATATACATTTACATTTATGTTTATAAATATGTGCTAGTATATTTATAAATACATATTTATGTTTTTATGTATTTACCTAGAATATGAGCTTCTCAATTGTAGAGACTGTTTTGACCTTTCTTGGTTTCCTTGATGCTTAGTGTAGCTCCTAGCACAAAATAAGTACTTAAATGCTTTTTGATCAGTTGGTACTCGAAGAATAGATGTCACATCCACCTCCTGATCTATACTTAAGGTCTTTCTGATTTGTTACGATCACTAGAGTTTCTGCTGCCACTAGTTAAGCCTTTAAAAATTAAGGGTCAGGCAGCTAGGTGGCACAGTGAATCAAGCACCAGCCCTGGAGTCAGGAAGACCTGAGTTCAGAATCTGACCTCAGACACTTAATACACAAACTAGCTGTGTGACCTTGAGCAAGTCACTTAACCCCAATTGCCCTCCAAAAAAAGCAAAAAAAAACCCCTAAGAGTCATCCCAATGTCACACTGCTGCATGAAAAGAGGACTCCAGTGGAAGATAAAGGTAGCAAGGTAGGTAAATCAGGAAAACCAAATCAATCAATTCTCCCAAACTGATTGAATTTTTAGAGATATTTGGCAATTTTGGCAAATAGGAACTTTATTTATTTAAACTTTAAAAATCACATCCTTGGAATGTTACAAATGAAAAACCACTACTCACAGTTAGCAAGGCTGACTCTGGACTCTAACAAGTAAAATCAGCAATAAGAACAGAATGGTCTGAGCTATGCTTGAAGCCATTATGTGAGAACAGAGACAACATGGAACCTCAGTTTGATCTACAGTTCCCATTTAAGGAAACCTAAAATTAGTCACAGTATATTTCGGGTATGGAATGTATCTCATAGACCACTGAGCAGGTCTGTAATTAACTTTGGTACTTTGAGTGTAAAAGGACGTGTGATTGATGATGGGCTGGACAACAGAACTTGAAAATGCAGCTGTGTCACAGGCTTCTTATTCAATGTTACTTTTAATTTAATCACTGGTTTGTATCTGAATAAATGACTAGCTTTTGTACTTAGTCATTTTGCCCAGTAAAACAGAGGGGAAATAAATGCACTATAAGTATAGGTCTGTAATTGATGTTAGTAATTTAAAAGAGAAAAAAAATTAGTATAGTGTTAGATATCTGTCCCTTCACTGTACATATTCAATCAATCAACATGCATTTATTAATACCTACTATATGTCAGACACTGTGCTAGGCATCATGGATATGATATAATCAATAAAAACATTCCTACTCACAAAGTACTCCTAACTAGGGGAAGCAACAAAGACATATTTAAGTATATAGATCCAGAGGTGAGGATTCACTGAATCAGCCAATCAAATCCACACTAGTGTCCTAGTAGTATACACAGGACAGAAGTAGCTAAAGGTAGTATCTGTATCAAGAACCATGGAGAGACTGGATACAATGAGGAAAGAAACGTGAAAAACCTAGCAAAAAGTTATATGACACCTCAGGGAAACATCCTTAGGACTCCAGCAAAAGCCCTAACAGAACTATGAGTTTTATCCCTTTGATACATGTCCTCTAACCCTGAGCTCATTTTTCCCTGGAATTTGTATGTATTGATGGGAGATTGTATCACAGATTTTAGGGAGAGGTTTCTGTCAACTGTTCTTGCTACACCACTCTATCAAATACCCCTTTCTAAAAGCAAATTGCCTCAATGACAAGACTATATCAACCAATAATCCAAGGAGAGAGTACATCGGTGGGAACTTGTGTGTTACAGCATTAGAAAGATATCCAACAACCCTTCAGGGCTTCCCCTAGAATCTGAAGCAGAGGTGAAGCTCTGGGGACCCGACTTGTCAATGTGAGAGCTGTAACAGTAGTTTCAGAGACAACACTACATGTAGAATAAATATTGAAAGAAATGGAATTACAAATAAATACATAGTCATTAAATGCAATGTAGTTTGAGAGGAAAGGTATTAGCAATTGAGGTCAAGAAAAGCTTCGTATACGAAGCAGTGCTTGACTACATTTTGAAAGAAAAGAAGGATTCAGTGAGACAAAGATAAGGAGGAAGTGCATTCCAGACATAAAGGATGGCAGTGTAAAGACACCAATGAGATGGAAGCCTTGGGTGTGAGGAACTAAGTGAAGGTGAGTTTGGCTGGAGAGTCAAGTGCAGGAAGAAGAATAAGGCTCAATAAGGCTAGAAAGATAGGTTAAGGCAAACTTGCCCCTCATTAGAGAAGACAGGTGGTATTTGGTTAATAATAGTTGAATAGAAGGAAATATTATTATACATTATATTCTGGGCTAAAGATAACATTCTTAGAGGAGAGAAAGAATTGAAGAGTTACATGTAGGGTTTTTTTGTAAAAAAAAATTTTTAATTTTACTCTTAAATACAAAATGAGAAAAGAAAAAAAGAAAAAAAAAAAACATTGCCACATACACAGCAAACCATAAGAGAGGATTCAATATAAAACGAAAAGTTTCCATTTCAAGAAAACCTTTATAATAAACACTACACAATTTTTTCAGAGCTGCCCAGCTTTTCTTTGCCTCCTTGTTGGTTTTCTTTTGTTCTCTGCTGTGCACTTTTTATTTTATTTTCCCCCTCTACTCACCCTACAATTAAGCATGAATATATACATATATACATACACACATACACATCTACAAACACAGGCATACATACATGTATATGCTTATAGAAAATATGGTTTTAACTTTTATAAAATGTTACCTTCTGCCCACTAACTCGTATTAATTTAAAAACCTGAGCCTATTGGTGTTGACTTGATCTAGTTCAGTCCAATTAAATTAGATGTAATGCTAGAAAACTGCTAACCTGCTTTTCATTTAAATTATACTTCATTTACATTATCTTTAGGTGGCTCAACTAGCTGAAATTCTACTTTACTATGTGACTAGGGAGAGGAAAAGCCCTGGCTGTCTAAAGATGTATTTATTTGTTGCTTAGTTGCATAGTTAACATTTTCTACCAACTTCCATATTATTTATTTCTGATCACAGTAACGGTGAACGTTGTAGGAGATTACCTTAATGTAAGTTACAATCACATATGGAATTTTATGAAGGAAGAGGAAATTAGCCCACAAAATGAATGTGTTAGGTTATTTTTCAACAAGGAAAAAAATCCAATCATAAAATGACCTGAAAACTTACCAGCTGCCTCTGAGAACAAAATGCCAGATGAGCTCTGGACCTTCTTGATATTCCACTGTATTTTATTTTAATTTATCCAGACATTTATAAAAATTGCCTACTTTATTTTCTAGCAGTCATTTTATTTATGTCTCTTAGCAGCAACTGACTTGCAGTACCAGAGCTGGCCTTTCTTCATCCAGAAAGCTAGAGTTTGGGGACAGATCTTGCAAATCAAAACCATCCTTACGTCGGAGTAATTTATTGATAGGCAGGGCTCCCGAGGGACTAGGATATGACTACGATCGATCAAACTGGTTGGCTCAAAGCCCTTTGCTCTTTCCAGTACAAATAAAATGAGGGAGTGAATCTTTTCTTTCAAACATTGAAAGACATCATGTAATGCTCTGTGGCTTCTCCAAAGAATAAAGAGGTTAGAAAAAAACCCCAAAACTCAAGGGGTGGGGGAAGTGGCTGTCAGACTTTGGAAGGAAGGGGAAAATACAACTTGGATTCAGTTGAAGAGGGAAAGAGTAATGAGGAACTTTTAATTAGAGCACTTCTTAAGTCCTTCAATCAAGACCTGTCATCTCTTTAGCTTGCTCTGCAGGTACCATGCTCCCTGTGACATCTTAGGCCTAATAGGAACTGTACCTGCTGCCTTGCTTCTGTTCCAATTTGAATTTCAGGGGGATGATAATTTTAAAGAAGGAGACTTATTCCTGTGTCCTGAATCTGAATAATGTAAACCTCCATTAAGGCATGAATGGCTATCACCATCACCCTTTAATTAAGCAATGGAGTTGGAGCCTGCACTGCATCATGGGAGCTGAAGGCTCCAGTTCTTAGGAGAAGCTATATGGACAGAGTATTGAAGATTTGAGGTTGCAGTTCTTAACCTTTTTTTTTTAAATTTCATGAACTGTTATAGCAGTCAGCCTGTTGAAGCTGAGAGATACTTTCTCATAAAAATGTTTTAAACTACATAAAATAAAATACATAGAGTGACATAAAAAAAAGAAAAGTTAGTGACAATAAAAGGTAATTTCTCCCATCAGAGTTCATAGATCCATTGAGGTATATTGGACCCAGTTAAGGACTCTTGATTTGGAGATCAAAGGCATCTTCTAACAGCCATTATCAAGCTCAAATAGAAAAAGATTCCTGCCAGGTCACATATGGACTTAGAAAAGCACAAATGAACATTATCTTTGTTGTACTGTATTTTTGGAAGCATAGATGATTCATGGAGAGAGTGCTGGGTGGAGTCAGGAAGAACTGAGTTCAAATCCAGCCCCTGACACTTACTAGTTGAGTGATCCTGGGCAAGTCATTTAACCTCTGTTCACTTCAATTTCCTCATCGGTAAAATGGACTGGAGAAGGAAATGGCAAACTGCTCCGGTATCTTTGCCAAGAAAATCTCATGACAACTATGGAATCATGAAGAGCAGAACAGAACTGAATACAACACCGTATTTTTATTTAGTTTGCTAAATATTTCCCAATCACATTTTAATCTGGTTCCTGTCACACTTAGGAGTTTTACAGGCAGGTCACAGCCAGTGGGCCATATGCTTAAACTTTCTTCCTTAGGGTTCCTCATTTTACAGATGAGGAAACTGAGGCCCAGAAGCCTTCTGACTCCAAGTCCAGTGTGTTCTTCACTATACAGACCTTTCTGTCTCAGAGAGAGATCAGAAAGCCGACCATCCTGTGTCTCTGAGAGCCGAGCAGCATTTCCCTTCTGAACGCTGAGTTTTCTTTTTTCTGTTGAGACATCTTTAATATTTCCCTTTGTCATTTCCTATTTGTCATTTGGCAACACTCTTAGGTATCTCTGTTTGGCTTAAAAGAAAACTATTGATTCTCCTCAAGGCAGCCATAACTCAGTTTCAGCTGCAATAATAGGAAATCCTGATATTTGGTATTCATATCCAGGCACCTGACATTTAGATTCAATTTGAATGTGGCATTGTAAATGTGGTAGATGCTTATTATTGCACAAGTCATTAGTGCCCAGGTTCAAATTATGTTTCCTCAAACGCAACAACAACCTATAGTAAAAGCCTGATATAACCAGTTAGCTCATAAGGAACGCCGTGGGCCTAATCCCAACTAAAGTGTTATAAACATATTCTGGCATCTTCCAATAGAATATAAACTTCTTGGGGGATGGGACTATTTCGTCTTTGTCTTAGTACCCCCCAGGGCCTAGGTCAGCACTGGACACACAGTAGGTGCATAAGAGAAACTCTTCCTAAATTGAACTGAATAATTTTTTAAAAAAATAACACTGAATCATTGAAAAAATAAACAACCCACAAAATGGTATGATTTTGTCATATAGCTAAATATAGAAAGTTAGAAGGGTCCATTTCCATTGACCACACTCCAACCTGAGTCCCAAGACAAGCACCCACAATGTGATCAATACTTCATAATATAATAGTGAACATTTCCATGACGTCTCAAGGTTTGCAGAGTATTTTGCAAAGGTTATCTCATTTACTCTGTCATCTCCCTCTTTCAAACACACTGCGGTTTAGTCAGTATATGTTCATTCTCTTAAAAAAGTCAAAAATCAAAATAGTGAAATATGTATAAATAATATATATAAATAATGATAACACATTTCTAGAAAACTTTACGCTTTAAAAAATGCTGTACCTATTTTATTCACTTAATCCTTGTGCCAATCTTGGAAGGCAGGTACTGTTATCCCCATTTTACAGATAAAGGCACTGAGGACAAAAGTTTAAGTGATTTGCCCAGGCCACACAAATAGTAACAGTTTGAAGTCTTCCTGACTAATTCAAGGGTTTTCCCCCTATTCCTTGATGCTCCTCAAGGAAGCAGAGACAGAATATACACAGTAACTAAAGAAAGGTAAGTAAAAACGATACTAAAAACATCTGAACTCAGATTAAAACAATGATCAATCTTGGTCCCAGGGAACAATGAGGAAAACCCACTTCCCTGTTTTGAGTAGAGAGGTGAGGAGCTATGGCTACAAAATATTGTACATGCTCTCAGATATTACTGCAGTATTGGTCAATTTTACTTGACTTTTATTTTGTTACAAAGGAGAGTTCCTTTTTGGTTTACAAGATAACTGATGAGTCTTTGTTTCAGTCTGTATACACCATTAAAAAGACACTCACACACATCATTTCCTTAAGTGATTACTCACAGAATCCTAGAATCTTGGAGTTGGAAGGGACCTCAGAAAGCATCTCAGTCTACCGATCCCTGAATGAGAATTCCTTTGCCTCATCTTTAACAGACTTTCATTTGAAGGTCTCAAGTGAACGGAAACCTATTCCTCCTCTAACATAATTCATTCTGATTGCTAGGAAGTTTTTTCCTTATGTGGTGTTTAAATCTGTCCCTCTGTCACATCCACCCACGGCAGGGCCTTCCTTCTGTCGTCCAGATTAAAGTACAACCAGTCATCATAGGATGATGCCTTCAAACAGTAAGTGGACACATCTATGTGGAAAAACCTTCACTTGACCCTCCTGTTCCTTCCAGAAAATGATCTATGTTTCTCCTTTCTTTCATTGCCAAATGTTCCTTATTAAAGAACCCAATTTCTAATATTTTTCACTTCACCCTTGAAAAGCTGGTTCTACCCTTTCTTCTGATAGTCACTAGAGAGTAACGGTAAAAGAAAATGTTGAGGGTTATAATCGGAACTTGAAAAATCATGTGAGGGAAAAAAAAGTTAATCATTAATTACATTCCTAACCAACCAGTTATGTGAAATTCTATTGTCATGTCTGATACTTAGACTTATGGGGGAACAGAAAGACATGAGGATAACTCCCAAATCTTTTAAAATAACAATTAAAAGGTTTTTGTCACTTGACAATACATAGGTTTATGGACATATCTGGTATTCTGAGAATCACTTCAGATAACATAATAAACCATACTAGGAAGACCTGACTCAGGATAAATTAGGAAAGCATCTAAGTTCCCTATTTGGATTCTTGTACAATTCTTTGCAGCAAAATGATCTCTTATTCTAAAATTCTGCAAGTCTGGAAATGGAATTCTCTCAGTAGATAATTCTATCTAGAAGCAACTAACTAGAATTTCCTCCTCTGAAACTTCCCTTGCAGAAGAGATAAAGTGTTTAGATCTCAAAACACAGTTACCCATATATGCAAAATAAGAGTAAATAAAAGGTTAGCTATAAAGTTATCAAGTAGTACAAAAGAAGGAAGAAGGGAATACACATTTATTAAGTGCTTACCATGCACCAGGCAGTGTGCTAAATTCTTCATAGTTATTATTTTATTTAGTTAGAATATAATAAGGACTAAATAGGGAGTGGGCTGTTTTTTAAATCTTAGAATCACAAAATCATAGAACATTGGAGTTAGAAGGGACCTTAGAAACCTAAGTTCCTCATTTTATAGATGAAGAAAACTGGGACTCAGACACTTGCCCAGAATCTTCCTATTGAAGCCAATGTAAAGCTTCTTCTTCCAAAATGATTCCTTAAGATTAGCATGGTGCGTAGAGCACCAGCCCTGGAGTCAGGAGGACCTGAGTTCAAATGCAGCCTCAGACATTTAACACTTACTAGTTATGTGACTTTGGGCAAGTTACTTACCCCCAATTGCCCTACCTTCCCACCTCCAAAAAAAAGCAAAAAAAAAAAAAAAAGATTAGCATGGCACATTATGTCTATTTCTCATGCAATTCCACGAGTTCTGGAAATGGGAAATGCTCATGCACCATATTTTTATTCACTCCTCCTTGCATTTTTACATTCATCCCGTGGCCAAATATATTGACAATCCACATTTATGATTTTGTTGCGAGTCTGAGACCAGTGGTGGAGGTTAATCCACGAGAGGGGGCTGCTCAGGACCAGTCTAGTCTGTACTTCACAGAAATAGAAGGAAAAAAGATCTTCCCTGTCTGCATTTGCAGCCGATCTGGGGGGCAGGGAAGGCAATTTGCACACATAGTCAAAGGCTTTAGGATGGAATTAAGCTAAACTGCATGGAGTTGTCTGGCATTTCTTTTAAATGTCCTTGATTTCCAAGTAACTATATTCTAATCAGAAGCTATCTTCCAGGAGTTTTGAATGCAGATTAGAAGCTAATGAAATGAAAACAGTGGAATGAAAGATCCGAGCTGTAGAGCTGAAACAAGACAAATAAAGCAATACCTGAAAGGCTGTCTTACTGTCAGAACGATGGAGTTTCTGGGGGAAACGAAAACGGCATTCTCTAGTAGCCAGAATTAATCATCCTGGGTAGTCCTTCTAGTTCCAAAGGAAATACTCTTCTCCACAGAAACTCTGCAATCCCAGGTGATCCCAGTCTAGCTTTTTCCTGGAGCCCATGGGGAGAAGAAGCAGCTTCCCAGCCCCTTGTCATGAAGAAGATGAGGGAGAGTCAGAACAGCCAGAGTCTGAGTTACATGAATAAATGTGCAGCCTATGCCTTTACCCTCCCTCGAAAGAGACTATGTTCTTTTGAAAGTCACAGCCACCTAACTGACTCACCTTTAATCTTTGGTGACTGGGAAGCATAGTCATCAACTTTTGAGCCCTCACAGTGCTGATTAGCTTGAAAGAGCTAATTTCACAATATGAGCATCATTAGCATCTTATTCTTAGAAGCCTCCAAATGAAGGAACAATCCTCTAGAGAGGTGTGGTAGCATAGGCTTCTGTCTGAAGATCAACTAAGATGCTAAAGAATCAATAAATGAATGACCACTGCCTTACTTTCTGCCCACCTCTGTGTAATCATTGTTGTTTTCCTAGAATGTCACAAAGGTTTTCCATGGAAACTCCCTACAGTAGTCCTCCCTTCGGAAAGAGGGAGAGAGAAAGGGTGAAGGTATGAACTGTCAGTGCCCTATAAATGTTAGTGCCCCGGGGCAAAGCTCTGGTTGATCCCATGTCAGTTACAACTTTCCCTGTCTCTCAAAGAGTAATTGATAAACCATCTCTCAATGAACAGATATGCTTCTTTAAAAAAAAATTGTGGGTTTTCCATGGAATTTTGGGTCTGGAAGGAAGCTTAATTATCTAGTCAAATACCTTCAGGAATTACAGGTAAGCAACGTTCAAACAGAGACAGCTGCTTGCCCAAAGTCGTTCCAATCAATGAGGGAGAGAACATGTCTGATTCTTAACCTAGTGTCCCACTATGCTCAGAAAACCACATAGCAAGCCACTCTGGTAATCTAAATTCCTCAACAACACAAATTAGAGACCCTGTGTAAACAGCAGCAAGGTACACACTATTACGTACAATGAAGAGCACAACGTACATTTAGAAATACATACTGATATAGCCATGAGATTTATACAATTTGACTGTGGAATTAAAAGGAAGGCATAGTTCTAATTAACATTCTAATTTCTTCAAGAAACATTATTCAAAGGGCAGCTAGGTGGCACAGTGGATAAAGGGCTGGGCTAGAGTCAGCAAGAAATGAGTTCAAATTCAGCTTTAGACACTTACTAGCTGTGTCACCTTGGGCAAGTCATCTAACCCCAACTAGAAAGAAAGAAAGAGAAAGAGAGAGAGAGAGAAAGGAACAAAGGAAGGAAGGAAGGAAGGAAGGAAGGAAGGAAAGAAGGAAGGAAGGAAGGAAGGAAGGAAGATTCAGTGGAAAGAATGCTAGATTTCGAAACAGAGGATCTGGGTTCCAATCCTGATTCTCCCTCTTACTACCTATGTATGACCTTGGACAATTAAGCTCAGTTTCCTCATTTGTAAAATTAGGGTGTTGAACTAGATGATTTAATTTATTTGGGTTTTTTTTTTAATTTTTATAAAGGGATACGTATTTTGAAGAAAAAGCAAG
Source organism: Pseudochirops cupreus (assembly GCA_028627135.1). Taxonomy (NCBI): domain Eukaryota; kingdom Metazoa; phylum Chordata; class Mammalia; order Diprotodontia; family Pseudocheiridae; genus Pseudochirops; species Pseudochirops cupreus. Next base: position 535,402,300 of record CM053581.1, read on the forward strand.
AATAGAATTATAAACATTTCCTCCAACACCTGGTTGGGAGCTTAGATTTAATATAGTTGTTTCCACATAGCATAGATGCCATTGAGTTCAATCCAAATGTGCCATCACTGATGGATAATTCAGACCCGTTTGGGCTTTCCTTGGCAAAGACACTAGAATGGTTTGTCATTTCCTTCTCCAGATCACATTACAGATGAGGAAACTGCAGCAAAGAGGGTTAAGTGACTTGTCTAGCATCAGCTAGTAAATTTCTGAGGCCAGATTTGAACTCAAAAGTTGAGTCTTCCTGACACTCTATTCAATGCACTACCTAGCTGCCCCCTAGTTGTGTGACCCTATATAAATCACTTAATCTGTGCCTCAGTTTCCTTACCTGTAAAATGGGCATAATTATAACATCTATTTCCCAGACCTGTTAAGAGGATCAAATGAGATAATATTTGTATAGTACTTTGCAAATTAAAATGCCATATAAATTAAATTAAAATGCTATGTAAATGCTAGTTGTCATCATTATTATAGCAAGTGAGAAAGCTCAAGATGAAATAAGAAACTAGAGCAGAGAATATCTGAGAGGAGGAGAAATGAGAAGAGAAAAGAGAGGAGGAAAAATACTGGGGGAAAGAGTACACAAGCACATATTGGGGGGAAATAAATTGAATAGAACTCTTAAGGTCTAAGGTTTGATCTTTCCCCAGCACCAACACTCAATGGGATGTCTATCCCTCTACTGCCACCTTCAGGACATTCAGAATTCTGTTTCCAGTTTAAGTACATATTTTTATTAAGCTTTATTTTATTTTATTTTAGTTATTATTAAGTCTTTTTGTTTCACAGACCCCTCTGGCAGAATATGGTAAATCCTATGGAAGCCTTCTCAGAATTACATTTTAAATGTGTAAAATCAAATACATAGAATTACAAAGAAAATCAGTTCTAGTGACATATAGTTATCAAAATATTGGGGTGAAAACAAGATCAGAGGCCCCAGATTAATAATCCCCTACATCTAAATTCTAAAGGCACATATAACCCATTCCCACGAGTTTTCCTCCCGTATCTAGTTATGACTATCCTAGTTATAACCAGTGCCAATGGGAACTCTTGAAGTTGGTAAGATCAAAGGAGGTTGGGCTGAGATTTCAGGGACTGAATTTGGGTGGAAGAAGGCAAGAAAACAGAGAAGACACAAGTTTAAATTTTTTGCAAATAAGGCTTATTTCATTTATTAAATGTGTATTCTCAGTGTTTTGCACAGTAATTGGCTCATAAAAAGTACTTAATAAATGCTTATTGATTTGGTTAATTGATTGAATTTGGAGATATGGCACTGTACTGTAAGCCATGGGACAAGTAACAGGGCATTCAGAAAACCTCACCAATCTATACAGTGAACCTTTGAATTTGGGTTCTGCATTGGCCATCCTCCACAACACTGGCAAAGACTTTCTGGTGAGCATTTATCTCTCTGTTTTATGCCTCGCTTGATATCAATAATTACAGAATTATCAAAGTTATATCTATTGTTGCACTTGTCAAGGAATCTTGTATGTTTTTAACATAAATGTAGTGGGGATTTGTTTTTCCTCTATCTTCCAGCAAACTGATAGAATCACAGAAAATAAGGGGTAGATAACAGGGATTTTGTTGTATGTTGTTGTTGTTGAGTCGTTTCAATCATGTCTGACTCTTTGCAACCCTATTTTGGGGTTTTCTGGATAACAGAAAGAGAAGGTGTTAACCAAGTACAAAGTCTTACTAATACCAGTTATGCCTATAAATACACAAAATGACTTCCTTATCTCAATTCTTTAACATTTTTGTTCTGAGGTACTATCACAGATTCCCCACTTGTAATCTAAGTTTTAAGGCCTCTTCATGTCTCCTTTCGGGGATGAGGTAGTTTTGTCTGTAGTTGCTTCCTTCTGAGTTTTGTGAAGTTTAAAAAAATAACTTATCATGCAGTACATATGTCTTGCTTCCTTCATGACTCTTTATCTCACATATACACATAGGTCTACAAGACTACTAATTTCCACTTCAAAAACTGGTAAGTTCCATGCAAAATTCTTTAAAATTCTGCCTGTTTCCAAGGAAATTAAACAAAGTAGGAGGAATTTAGCTAATTTGTAAAATTTTTTTTTAAATATCAAACCAAAAACCTAGCCCTATCTACTCACTAATTACTAGTCCATTAAGTAGGAATTAATAGACAGAGCTTGGAGCAGTGGCAACAGGTATATCTTTATACCTTCCTGCATTCTGGCCATAATTTATACCATTTTGCAGAATCTGCTCCACCTTGACATTTCCTTGGGGTTTCCTGACCACAGTTTGGGTCCATGGAGCCATAATGGAGATCTCACCTCAACTAAGTGAGAACAGTAGGATTCCTTTGTTAACTCCCTCTCATGGATTAATGATTCTGGGCTCCTTGATAATTCCCCCAAGAAACCTGAGCCACTCTCAGGAATATGGTAGATAATAGTTCCAGGATTTATTTAATTGTGTTCACACTGATTTTTTTTTTGATTGAAGAGATGTTTTCCCAAAGCAAAGACTTGAAATGATTTAAGACTTTTAATTGGAGATGGCAGAGTACCTTGGATGCCCTAGATGTAGAGTCAGAAGATATGGATTTGGGAATCTCTGTCTTTTAGGTAGGCCAATTAACCTCACTGGGTCCCAATATCTTGTCTGTAAAATGAGGAGATTGAACTAAATGACCTCTGAAGTCCCTTTGGGCCCTAAATCTGTGGTTCTCTGTTTCCATAGTACCTGCTAATGGAACTTGGTATAAAAGGACATCTCCTTGATATGGCGTGACTTGGAAGGAAGGCACCATCCATAGTATCCTCATTCTGTTTCTTCACAATTCATGGGTTTTATAGTATTTTCCTACTAAGACAAGTCAACTTTGAGCAGCAAAATAGTTAATTTTCCCAGAGTGTAATGCAGGAATAAAATGGCAAAGTTTGTATCCCACCCATATTCTTTTTTATTCTTTCTGACTCTCCTCACATTCTCAGCAATCCAAAGGGATTTCATTCATACTACAATATAAACTATGATACTATCATACTATGATATAAGTTCCCATCAAACTAGTTCATCATTACATATGTCTTAGACACTGTTGATGGACTATGAATTGGGCCCAAAATTAGCAAGTAGATTGCATTTAGGAAATCAATGACACCAAATTCTTCCTTTAAAATGGCGGCCACTCCCTTAACTGTCTACTTGAACCGAGAGGCTGGGATCTATAGAAGGTGGCTAACTATTACTCTCTTCAGGGTTCTATGGGTAACCATAAGGGGTGAGTCTTTTAACATCACAGCTCCTAAGTTCGCTCCTTAATGTTTCCCTTTAACATCAGTCAGCCATGCTTTGATCAGCTTTTAGAAAGGATGTTTACAGTATACCAAGAACAGCTGATATAAAACATTAGCCCCC
>CM053581.1:535406255-535458798 GCA_028627135.1 Pseudochirops cupreus
TTTTTTCCAATTACATGTAAAGATAGTTTTCAAATTCATTTTAAATAAGATTTTGTGTTCCAAATTTTTCTCCCTCTCTCTTTTCCTACTCCCCTCCCCAAGACATCAAGCAATCTGATATAGGTTATATATTTGTAGTCAAGTTAAATATGTTTCCATATTAGTCATGTTGTGAAAGAAGAAACAGAACAAAAGGGAAAAACCATGGAAAAAAACCCAAAACCGTCAAAAAAAGTTAAAATAGTATGCTTTGATCTATATCCAGACTCCATAGTTCTTTCTCTGGATGTGGATAGCATTTTTCATCACGAATCTCATGGAATTGTCTTTGATCCTTGCATTGCTCAGAAAAGCTAAGTCTGTGAAAGTTAGACATCACACAATGTGGCTGTTACTGTGTATAATGTTCTCCTGATTCTGCTCACTTCACTCAGCATCAGTTCATATAAGTCTTTCCAGGTTTTTCTGAAGTCTGCCTGCTTATCATTTCTTTCTTTCTTTCTTTCTTTCTTTCTTTCTTTCTTTCTTTCTTTCTTTCGCTTTTCTTTTTGGAGGGCAATTGGGGTTAAGTGACTTGCCCAAAGTCACCTGGCTAGTAAGTGTGTCAAGTGTCTGAGGCTGGATTTGAACTCACATCCTCCTGACTCCAGGGCTGGTGCTCTATTCACAGCACCACCTAGCCACCCATCATTTCTTATATCACAATAGTATTCCATTACATTCATATACCACTACTTGTTCAGCCATTCCGCAACTGATGGACATCCCCTCAGTTTCCAATTTTTTGCCACCACAAGAAGAGCTGCTATAAATATTTTTGTACATGTGGGTCCTTTTCCCTTTTTTTATTATCTCTTTGGAATACAGACCTAGACATGTTATTGCTAGATCAAAGGGTATGCACAGTTTTATAGACCTTTGGTCATAGTTCCAAATTGCTCTTCAGAATGGTTGGATGAGTTCACAATTCCACCAACAATGAGTCAGTGTTCTGGTTTTCCCCACATCTCCAATATTTATCATTTTCTTTTCTGTCATGTTAGTCAGTCTGATAACTGTGAGGTGGTACCACAGAATTTTAATTTGCTTTTCTCTAATTAATATTGATTTTGACATTTTTTCATATAAGTATAGACGGCTTTAATTTTTTTCTCCAAAAACTACCTGTTCATATTTTTTTGACCATTTATCAATTGGGGAATGACTTGTATTCTTACAAATTTGACTCAATTCTCTATATATTTGAGAAATGAGGTCTTTATCAGAAACACTTGTGGTAAAACTTGTTTCCCAACTTTCTTTTTGTAGCATTGGTTTTGTTTGTGCAAAGCCTTTTTAATTTAGTGTAATCAAAATCATCCATTTTATATCTCATAATGTTCTCTGTCTCTTGTTTGGTCATAAATTCTTCCCTTCTCCATAGATCTGACAGGTAAATTATTCGTTGCTCTCCTAATTTGCTTATGGTATCACCCTTTATGTCTAAATCATGTGCTCATTTTGACCTTATCTTAGTATATAGCATAAGATGCTGGTCTACACCTACTTTCTGCCATTCTGTTTTCTAGTTTCCCCGGCAGTTTTTGTCAAATAGTGAGTTCTTATTCCAGTAGATTACTATCCAGCAGATTATTGTAGTCATTTATTATTGTGCCTTGTGAATCTAATCTATTGCACTGATCCACCATTCTATTTCTTTGCCTATACCAAATTGTTTTGATGATTTTTGCTTTCTAATGTAGTTTTAGATCTGGTATGGCTAGGCCACTCCAACTAAATTTTTAATCTGTGTTTTCATGGTTTCTTTTAAAATATACTTTTTTATTGCATTATGATCTGAAAATAATGTATTTAATATTTCTGGTTTTTTTATGTTTACTGATGAAGTTTTTATGCCCTAATATATAGTCAGTTATTGTAAAGGTACCATATACCACTGAGAAAAAGGTATATTTCTTTCTATTCTCACTTAGTTCTTTCCAGATATCTATCAGATCTAGTTTATTTAAGATTCTATTCATCTCCTTAACTTATTTGTTTTTTTTTTGGAGGGGGGGGTTATTAGATTTATCTAGTTCTGAGAAGAGAGACTGAAGTCCCCCACTATTATAGTTTTGCTATCTATTTCCACCTGTAATTCATTTAGCTTTTCCTTTTAAAATGTGGATGTTATAGCATTTGGTGCATCTAGGTTTAATCTTAATATTACTTCATTATCTATGATACTTTTTATTTCCCTGTTTATATCTTTTAAGTAAATCTGTTTTACCTTTAACTTTGATGAGATCATGATTGATACCCCTGCTTTTTTTTTTTTGCACCAGCCGAAGCATAACAAATTCTACTCTAGTCCTTTATTTTTACTCTGTATGTATCTCTCACTTTAAAATGTGTTTCTTGTAAACCACATATTGTTGGATTCTGGTTTTTAATCCATTCTTCTGTTTCATTTTGTGGGTGAGTTCATCCTATTTACATTCAAAGTTATAATTACTAGTTGTGTATTTCTGTCCATCCTATTTTTCTCACTACTTACTTTTCTCCCTTTCTTTTTACCCTATCTCTCCCCTGTCTGCCTAATTTATTTCTAATCACTGCCTTCCTAAGAATCCCTCCCTTATCCTCTCTTCTTATCACCCCCATTCCTTAATCTGCCCAGCCTTTTAAGAGTCCTTGCCTTTTCCTTTCCCCTTCTCCTCCTATTTCTTGAGCTGTATACCCTTTCCATAGTCCTCCCTTATCCTATGCCTCACTAAGAACACTTTTTTAGTCTTATATATATATATATATATATATATATATATATGTTTTTCCCTCTTTAATCCAGTTCTGACTAGAAAAAGGTTCTAGCACTACCAGCCCTCTATCCCTTTCTACCTCCACTGTAATAGTTCTTTCATTCACACCTCATTTGTATGAGATAATTTCTCTATTTCACCTTTCCCTATCCATTTTTTTTAGGATCATCATTTCATACTCAACTCAACCCCAAGCCTTCTATCTATATACATATTCTTTCAAACTACACAAGCAATAATAACATTCTTAAGAGTTACAGATAATATTTTGCCATGTAAGAAGTAAACAGTTTGACCTCATTAAATCCCTTATAATTGGTCTTTTATGTTTACCTTCTTATATTTCTCCTGATTCTTATAGGTCACATTTTCCATTCAGTTTCATTCTTTTCCTCACAAATACCTTAAGGTTCTTTAATGCATTAGCTATCCATTTTTTTTTCCCACCAAGCAGGATTATACTCAGCTTTGCTGGATAAATTATTCTTGGTTGCAAACCCAGCTCCTTTTTGTTCTTCAGAATATCATGTTTCATGGCCTTCCATCTTTTAATGTAGAATCTGCTAAATCTTGTGTTATTCTGACTCTAGCTCCACAATATTAAAAACTTTCCTGACCTGGAAAGTTCAAAACTTGGCTACAATGTTACTGTGAATTTTTATCTTAGGTTCTATTTCAGGTGGTGATTGGTGGATTTTTTCCAGTTTCTATTTTCCCTTCAACTTCTAAACCTTAAGGGCAATTTTCCTTAATCATTTCTTGAAATTTAGTGTCCAGGTTAATTTTTTGCTCATAACTTTCTGGTCATCCAACAGTTCTTATATTGTTTTTCCTCAATCTATTCTCCTGGTCAGTTGTTTTTCTAATGAGATATTTCACATTCTCTTCCATTTTTTCTTTCTTTCGATTTTGTTGTATTATTTCTTGGTGTCTTATAATGTCATTACCTTCTTCAAAACAACTTTTTTGCAGAAAGAATAGAAACATGACTACTATACCGGTAACCACATTGAATATTGGGCCCTAATTGCAATTTGATAACATTTGCTTCATATAAACCCTTATGATTAACCAGTAATTTTTACTCACTCAAAGCAATTGAGATTCTTTGGATTTTCCTGTCAATTTTTGCCTTGATCCCCCAGAGCCTTGCAAAGAGATACTGTGGAATTTGTTCAAGAATGTGCATGGATCCAAGAGCAAATACCTATATTTGCATATTTTATTCTTCATCAGTTTATAGAAGTCTTCAAAATTATTCATTTTTAAAATATCGATGTTACAGTATAAATTGTTCTCATTCTACTTATTTCACTCTGCAGTCATAAATTCATGTAAGTCCTTACATGCCTTTGAAATCATCTCTTTCTTCATTTCTTACAACACAATAATATTCTGTCATTTTCATATTCCACAACTTGTTTAGCTATTCCTCAGTCGTTGAGCAGCCTCCTAATTTCCAGGGTTTTTTTTTTTTTTTGGCAACCACAAAAAGAGCTGCTGTAAGTATAATTATACACAAAGGAACTTTTCCTCTTTTTTTGATCTCTTTTGGGTTTGGTCCGAACAGCAGCATAGCTCAGTTATAGGGTGCACACTGTATAATAACTTTTTTCTGTATAATTCCAAATTGCTTTCTAGAATGGTTATACCTAGTCACAGGTCCTCCAACAGTGCACCAATATGTCTTCTCCACCCCCCTCTCCCATCTTCTGACATTTATTACTTTACTTGTTTGTTACCTCTGACACTCTGATTGGTGTGAGGTGGAATCTAAGAATTGTTTTAATTTGTGTTTCTCTAATTAGTAGTGATTTTAAAAGCAAAAAACAAAACAAAAAAAACCAGGGCAGCTAGGTGGCTCAGTGAATAGAGCACCAGCCCTGGAGTCAGGAGGGCCTGAGTTCAAATTTGGCCCCAGACACTTAACACTTACTAGCTAGGTGACCTTGGGCAAGTCACTTAACCCCAATTGCCCTGCCCTTCCCCCTCCAAAAAAAAAAAGCAAAAAACAAAATAAATAATTAGTAGTGATTTGGAGAATTTTTTGGTATGGTTATACATAACCTAGGTTTTTTCATTTGAAAACTTCTTCATATCATTAGACCATTTGTCACTTGGAGAATGACTCTATTATAAATTTGAATTTGTTCTTAGAAATGTATCATATGTTGGAAATGAATCTCAACAACCTTTCTTTTTTCTCTCTCCTTTTTTCTTCTTTTAGGTCAGTGGTTCTCAACCTTCCTAATGCCATGACCCTTTAATACAGTTCCTCATGTTATGGTGACCCCTAACCATAAAATTATTTTCATTGCTACTTCATCACTGTAATTTTGCTACTGTTATGAATCTATGTGATATGCAGGATGTATTTTCATTGTTACAAATTGAACGTAACCCACAGGTTGAGAACCACTGTTTTAGGCGAATAAACTTTCATACACCAACATGTCTACAGCAGAAATGGATTTACTTCTTCTTGGAATTGACCCTTGTTATCAAAGTTGGCATTGATTTGGTATCCATTTTTACCATATTACTTCTCTGATTGATGAGCTCCCAGCTTAAAGACCATGGGAGAAAAGATGATTGTGAGGAGGTAAGTCATTGAAAATTGCATGTTTAAGTAAAGCAAATGAGCCAGAGGACTGAAGAATAGGGAGAGAATGGGGAGAAGAGAATTAGAAAGAGGGACTAGAAAAGGAGAAAGAGAAAAGAGTGGATGAACCTTAACATTGTGAATAGGTCATGACCTTTGCCTTTTTTTGTGTTGTATCATGGTTGGAACTGTTAGAGAACTATCAAGAAACCTCAGCTATGTGAAGGCTGACTATGCAAGGCAGATTAGGCTACGTATGGCTAAGTTTCCTGAGCATGTGGTTCTCTGAATTGTTTCTTCATTTCACAATTCAACCCAACAAACATTTTATTAGGCACCTAATATACTTAATAGGTGCTTAATGGTGGTTGAGACAAAACTATCTCAAGGGTAAGATAAGGCTATTTTCAGTATTGGCATGTTCTTCTTCCATCTCTTCTTCATTCTCCCTATCTTGCTTATGTTTATGTTGTCTGGGACCATATATATATATATATATATATATATATATATATACCCCCACACACATACACACGCAACACATTATGGAAGAAAAATTAAATAAACATTTATTGGGAATCTACCATTCAATTAAACTTGCCAAACATTTGTTAATCACTCAGCTAGATGGCACGGTGGATAGAGTGTGGGGCCTGAAATCAGGAAGACTTATCTTTCTGAGTTCAAATGTGGTCTCAAACACTTACTAGCTGTGTGACCCTGGGCAAGTCACTTAATGCTGTTTGCCTCAGTTTGCTTATCTGTAAAATGAGAAGGAAAACCACTCCAGTATCTTTGCCAAGAAAACCCTAAATGGGTTCAGAAGAGGCAGACACAGTTGAGATGACTGAACAAGAGCAACAACAACAATAACATTCTACTAAATATTGGGGGATAAAAAAATGGCATATCCGTGCCTACAAGAGAACTTTTATTGCGCCAGGGAAAATATAACATATACAAGTAAGTATGCAGGTAGGTTCCAAATAATGTGAATAATGAATTCCAGGAAGTGATTGTATTTATTTGAATTTGCATTATTTTTATACTTCTGTGTAAAATATGGTAATTGATTCTAAATCACTGGAAGTATTCAGTGCAAATTCTACTGATGGGATCTCTTCGTAGGATTCATTATTTGCACTAATAAGTACCTAGCTATAATTCAATATAAACTATCAATCACTCAATCAATAAACATTTATTTATGAAGTGCCTACTATGTTCCATGCAGGGTAACAGAGGAATCTATCAAAAAATGCTTAAAAAAATTTGAGAAGGGACAGAAAACTCTCAGGTAAGGCATCAGGGAAACTAGAGAAGATAGCAACTGATTAAAGTGGGTTTAGGGAAGAGAAGGATTTTGACAGCTGGAACTGAAGAGGGCCATTGTATGGTCATTGGGCATAGTCTACAGGAAAGATAGCAGGTTGAGATGAAAGAACGTTGGTTCAGTAAAATGTAAGCTCTTTAAGGATAAAACTATTGCTTTTGGGTCTTTATACCCTCCATACCTTGCACATAGTAAGTGCTTATATTTATTGAATTAAATTGGAATGTAGAATGTATGAAGGGTAGTGATTTGACAGGTGTAGAGATGGAATTGACAGGATTAGATATATGAGGTGAAGGAAAGGAAAGAGTCAGTGATCACTGAGGTTTCAAGCCTGAATGACTGGTATAAGGGTGAAAGACCATTAACAAGAGTAGAGGAATTAGGAAGAAAGATGAGTTTGTGGGGGGGAAGAGGATGGGATTTGAGGGACTGGCATGTTAAATGAGTGGAAATTTCTAGTAAGTAACTGAAATTGCTGTACTAGGGCTCAATGGGAAGATTGCACTTGGACGTTTAGATTTGGGACTCATCTGTGTAGAGATTGTTCATTGAATTCATGGAAGCAAATGAGCTTACCAAGTAATGTATGGGAGTGAGTGAGTGGGGATAAATTGTAGCCCAGGTGAATGACTGTTAAGTCACCCATGAGGTCTGGTCATGTGTATATAATGTGACTGTATGAACAATATCTCACCACAGGAAATTTCAGGTGAAGATAGCAATGTTTGTATTAGTGTATACTTATGTTTGTATCAGATAGCATATACTTACATATATGACACTTTAGCTTTCTGGTTAAATGTTTAATAGCATGTATCATTTGTGTGCACATGCAAATGTGAATGTGTGTAATCATCTGTCTCTAACAGGGGTTATCAGGGAGCTCATGATTGAGTCTACCTGATGACATTACCAGGAGTGGACTTTTGTGATATTGGAACATCTCTCAAAGAGCTGAATATAGGCACGGGGCCTCTTGCTGGGGAACACATACCTTACTGGGAAGGTATGATGTGCTCCCCCAGAAGAGAGAGGTACCCCTTTGCAAGGGGTTGAATGAATATGTTCAGGTCTGTTGGGGATATTTTATTCTAACAAAGATCTGCATCCTGTAATTAATCTCATTGCAAATCAAAAAGAAAGTAATTCTCTCTCTGTCTCTCTCTCTGTCTCTGTCTCTCTGTCTCTCTGTCTCTCCTTCTCTCTGTCTCTGTCTGTCTCTGTCTCCCTGTCTCTGTCTTTCTCTCTTCCTTCTCCTCTCTCTCTGAAGCCCCACAATCCAGGCCTCCCATGGTAATACAGTTAAGATAATAACCACCTGAAATATCATGTAAGAGAGAGGACTTATATATATGTGAAATATATGATAAACCTGCCAGGTTAACCATAGGCCAGGAAATGGTTCTTCCTTCCTCATTAGCTCCTTAAATCAAGGAAAATATCCAGAGATCCTGGAAAATGATCTAGAAGCAAGTCAGGAACATAACATCTTGCTTCTTCACCAATTAAAAAACTAGAAAATTCAAAAGCTGGGGGAGTATAGAGATATTATTGAGAAGGAAGCATAAAATAACAGCAATGGACAATTAAACCTGCATCAATTTTGCTAAATTGCTGTTTGAGTCTATATCACAAGAGATGGGTAACAGTCATGCGGGGGGCGGGGGGGAATGTGAGGGAGGGAAAAATATATTCGGGAATGAATGTGATGTAAAAACAAAAGACATAGATTTCTTTTCAAAGAAAGTCACCTCCTCCCCCCAAAAAAACCCAACAACAAACCTCAACCCCAAACCTATGTCACTTACTTTTCCTCCTGGTGGCCTAAAGACATTGGTACTTGATATCAATGCACAATGTTGATGTAGAACACTATATAGACCTTTCATAGAAAGTTTTAAAAGCACACGTTAGGTCCATTAAATAATCATATTCCTGTGCCATTGTTTTATCTCAGAACTCATTTGGCTATACTATATCTTTGAACAGGGTAGTTAGGTGGTATAGTAGACAGAATGTTGGGCCTGGAGGCAGGCCTGAGTTCAAATCTGACCTTAGACAAGTCAATTAAACCTGTTTGCCTCAGTTTCTACATCTGTAAAACTGAACTGGAGAAGGAAATGGCAAAGTACTCCCGTATCTCTGCCAATAAAATCTCAAACGGGGTCATGAAGAGTCAGATATGATTGAAAAATGACTGAACAACAACATATCTTTGAATATAGCTTATCAGGATACAGGAGTTGTATTTTTCACCAGTCTTTCATTTACCTGATGTCAGTACAAGCTTGCTATATAGTCTCAATAAGAAAAAATGGGCACAAGAGGAAGACCTCTATGACCCCATACAATTAGTTCTCTGATACACCAAAGGGGGGAGAATGGGTTGTGTTTAAAATTCAATTCTAGGGACCATGAAGTTTACAAAGTATGGGAACTTCTTTTTTTTTACCTGGGTAGAGAAGACATTAACAAATAAAGTTGAGCAGATGATTTTAAAAATTTACCATAATTGCCAAATGGATAGTACACATAATTATAATAGAAATTTGGAAGAAAGGAAGATCACTTTAGTCTGGGATGGCCTGGGAAGATCTTTATAAAAGAGATGGGATTTGAATCTTGTCATTTAAAATATTTTACAATTTTGAAATAGAAAAGAATCAACAATTATGAACATTTCCATATACAAAGGAAGCTAGAAAGTAGGCACTGTACAGAAACTGTGAAACCACTACATATGGCTTATTCCTTTGAATATACATTAAATTTAATGTGATAGTACCAACATTACTCTGCTTGTATATATTCCCCCTCTGAACCTTTGCCTGCTAGTCTCCTCTATGTGTTTTTTTCATTGATGTTCTTTTATTTTCTGTCCTTTTTTTTTTTGGCATCACTATCACTACTGCCTTATTCTCTTTCACAGTTCTCTCTTACCCCTGCTCACATAAAAGCCCTTTCTTGATTTTTTAAAAAAGCATAACTAAAACAGATTTGTATTGTGATCATTGTGATGGAAATGGAATATCTGGAATTATATGTCTCATTATACAGCTATAGTCCATCACCTTCAAGAAGTGGGAAACATGTTTCATTATCTGATTGGTCATTGCATCAACCAATTAAATATCCAGCACTTTTTTTTTTGCAATACCTGTTATTTCATCATTAGAGAGAACTCCTTGTGAATAAACTTTCTCAATGTTGCAAATAGACTTCTGCGCTATAATATTGAGTCTTAGAGACTGTTTACTGGGATACAGAGAGGTTGAAGCAGTTGTCTGGCTAGTAAGTGGCTTAGAAAGAATCGAAAACCAGGTCTTCCTGACTTGGTAGTTTAGCACTTTATGCAGATTATGCTCTCCTGCCCCACTTTCCGCGAAAGAGCAAGAGAGAGTTTGCTAATTTTTTAATTGTAAATCCTAGAGAAACTATACCTACTGTATTTCCCTAACATGCTAGATTAGTAACACCATCAAAATAGGAAATGAGTTTAGCTTTGCATGACCTATTCTTCCCATCTCTTTATGATCAGTGTTTCCTTTGTTATATATTCACTAACAATCTAACAATCTCTTGAATAATACATTCTAGGATTTCACCAGGGATTGAATCCAGGCTCTTTACTAGCCAATACATTGTACCCATTTTGATAGTCAAAGAGAGTGCTGGAGCAGTAGTCAGGAGACCTTGGTTCAAACCTAATTTCTGACATTGTCAGGCTGTATTATGCTTACACACACAAATATATATATATATATGTATATATATAATATACATACAGACACATACAATATATATATATATATAGTAACATATATATAGTAATATAGAGTAACATGTACATAAATATATATAAAAAGAGACAGAGTAAGCATGCTTTAGAAATCTTAATTTGTTCAGTCATTTTTCTGTTGTGTCCAACTTTTTGTGACCCCATTTGGGATTTTCTTGGCAAAGATACTGGAGTAGTTTGCCATTTCTTTTTCCAGCTCATTTTATAGATGAAAAAACTGAGGCAAACAGGGTTAAGTGACTTGCCCAAGGACACACATCTAGGAAGTGTTTGAGGTCGGATATGAATTTAGGAAGATGAGTCTTCCTGTCTTCAGGCCTGGTACTCTGTGCATTGTGGTAGCACCTTTGTTAATGTCATCTATTGGCAGAGGTAGTATTGATGTTAGATATGGTTTTAGCTTAATTAACTGAGAATTTTAAAAAATTAATTAGGTTATATTAACATTTAGAATTGATTAACTGAGAATATTAATCAATGTACCAATGTCAACACGGAGGTTTCCAGCAACACAGCTTTTTGTGGGCTCCTCAGTTTCTGTTCTGTTCAATATTTTTGTTCCTTGGATGGAAGCATAGATTATAAATTGCATAATCATACTAATGATAGGAAGCCGAGAGGGATAGCTAATGTGCTGGATTACAGAATTAGCATCCAGAAAGATCTCAAGAGCTTAGAATAGAGGGCTTAAGTGAAAGGGATAAAATCAAATTGGGACAAATGTGAAGTATTGCACTCAGATTTTCAAAAATTCACAAGATAAGTTAGGTCTCATGCGAATGGTTCATGTAAAAAAAACAAAATGAAAACCAACCCACCCAAACGTAGACTGTATGCTCCACATGAATCATCAGGGTGATATATTGGCCAAAAGAATTAATGCAATCTGAGGGTGCTTTGATGAAAACTATATTTGTCCAGAGGAAGGGAGAGTGACAATCTGCATGTACTCTGCCCTTACTGGGCAACTGGAGCATTGTGTCCACACCTGAACTGGATAATGGATGAACCATATTATAGTTTGTTTTTTTTCCCAGAAGAGGGGGACCAAGACATTGCAATATGGGTAACTTTGCCATAAACAGAGCTTCAAGGAGCTACCTGGACAAGAGGGGGCTTAGGGAGTATGTGATACGTCTTCTAATATTTGAAGGTCTTCTGCTTGGTGCAGGAAGGCGGAATTAGAATAAGTTAGAATGGATTGGAAATTCCAAGGAGGCAGACTTTCATGTACTAAAGGGAAAACTTCCTAGGAATTAGAACTCATCAAAAATGAAACAGAGTTAATAAGTTCCTCATTATTAGAGATTTTCAGAGGTCACAGGACCATAAGATGGCTGATACTGTAGATGGGAATCATGATTTGGGTAGAGGTTGGACAACATAACCTTGGAAGTCCCTTGCTTCTAGTTAGAAGGGGGTCGAACGTGGAAAACTGACAAGCTCTGATTGTCTTTACCCTTAGTTACAAAAATTCATTTTTAGTCACCCCTTTGATGTGTTAAAAGCCCCTTGTGAATATATAAGACAAACTACTCTGTCAACACAACAGTTTGCTGCTGCTCAATTGGTTTGCTAATGGATATCACTCAACTGATAGAAGTTAGGAGAATAAACAGGTTCTGATTAAATAGATACTGGTCTAGAGGATGGTATATTTGGCTAATGTTGATGCAGTCCTAATAGTGTGTCCACCTAATTAATTCTCAGAAAGCCCCAAAGGGCAAAAATAAATTGCACCTAAACGGACACAGTCCCCTTTCTGAGTACAACAAGGGTAATATGATCTGCTTCCCTGTCTCTATTACTGTATTGGTTGCCTTCCAGATTATTAACTCACAAGAAACCTGTTAATCTTAGGTGGCTGTGTGCTTTGTAAAGTTGGCTTTCACTCAAGATCTTGAGGGACGTTTTAGTAGGGAAGTCAAAGTTTGAGTGGGCATGGAGTTTGTTGAAGTCACCTTCCCAGAATGAAATCAGTTGTTTGATGTGAATGATGTGGGAAGCACAGATGCTCTTGCCAATACCATCTTCTGCCAGGGTCATGTAGCCTGATATGGCTAGATTCGGTGCTTTCATCTAAAAGTTTGAAAGTATGTTACCTACTTTATCCATGCTCTTTTGTCTATTTTACTGATAGATAACTGTTTGACCAGGTTTGTATTACAAAGAGATCTATGGCTAGACAACAACTTGTGTGAAAAGGATCTGGGGGTCTTAGGAGACCACAAGCTCAATAGGTCTTAACAGTATGACACCTGACCAAAGAAGCAAAGGCCATCTTAAGGCATTAAGACAAACACAGCTTCTGGAAAACTCATGGTTGTACTGTACTCATTGTAGTCAGACTATTAAATAAATAGAATATTGTTTTCAGCTCTGGGTGCCATATGTGGAAAGGATGTATAGGCAGTGACGATAGCAGTTAGCATATATGTGGCACTTTAACGTTTAAAAAGTACCTCATATGTGTTATCTCATTTGATTCTTACAACAATCCTGGGGGGCACGTACTATTATCACCCCCCCATTTTACAGGTAAGGAAACTGAGGCACAGAGAGGTTAAATTTGATAAAAACAATATCTGTCCAGAGGAAGGGAGGTGACAGGTAGATGTCTGGGGGAGGATTCTGACTCAGATCTTCTTGACTCCACATTCATGCACTGAGCCATGGAACTGTCTTTTTTTTTTCTTTTTACCATTTTGTACATTTACACATAATCCTTTAAGGCTTCAAAGCCCCTTCCTCATTACAAGCCTAAAAATTGATAAGTTCAAATGTTATTATTTCCTTTTTATGGATGAAGAAGTCTCTGAGAAGTTACCTAATTAGCTCATGGTCACACAGTAAGTTCCAGAAGTGGAATTAAAATCCACAGGTTTTTCTTGACTACAAATCCTGACCTCTTTGGACTATACCATACGGTTTCTCAGGTAAACTGTAGTATTTTATTCTAGAAGAAAGATATCAAGATGGAGAAACAACTAGCTCGCATTTATATAACTCTCTAAGATTCGGGGAGGATCTTACATATGCTAATTCTGTTATTATCCCCAATTTGCAGTTGAGGAAACTGAAACAGATGTCAAATGCTTTGCCTAGGATCACGCATCTAGTGAGTGTTTGAGTCAGGATTACAAACTCAGGTTTTCCTGACTCCAAGTCTGGTGCTCTATCCATCTTGCCACCCATTTGCCAAACCTCTCTGAAAGGCCTGAAGGAAGTGAGAACGTTTAGCTTGAGAAAAGAAGACTTAGTAGGAGGGACATAACAAAAATCTTAAGTATTTAAAGGGCTGTTGTGTGGGCAGTTGGGTGGTGCTGTGGAACGAGTGCCAGGCATGGAGGAAGGAAGACTCATCTTGCTGAGTTTAAATTCTAGTTTCAGACACCTACTAGCTGTGTGACCCTAGGCAAGTCATTTAACCCTGTTTGTTTCAGTTCCTCATCTGTACAATGAACTGGAGAAGGAAATGGCAAACCATTCCAGGATCTTTGTCAAGAAATAGGGTCACAAAGAATCAGACACCACTAAACAATACCACCACCACCATCTGGAAGTAGGACCACACTAGTTTTCTTTGGATCAAGACAGCAGGACTAGAGACAGTGTGTTTTGGAGTTAAATTTATTTATTTATTTATTTATTTATTTATTTATTTATTTATTTATTTTTTGCTTAATGAGTGCCACAAAATTTATTTAAGCAAGACTCCATCATTTGCCAAGATGTGCAATCCAGTGATTCAAATACACAGCAATCTTTATTGTTCAGTCTCCACAGACTCAATAAATGAGGCTCAGTGGTCTTTCCCATTTTCCTTCTCGAATAAGTTTTTCTTTCCTGTCCCTATCAGTTTTAAACACAAAATACCAGAAGACAAGGGGGCCAATTCCAAACACAGCGCCTAAGAATGAGGTCTTGGGAGTGGGTCTGAAATTGGGGTAGACATTTGCCGTTCTTGCATAGCTCCAACGAAGCAAAGCAGGATCTTCGATGATCCCCCGGCGGTGAGGGTTGTCGTACTGCAGGAGGTACTCGCGCTTGAGGCGGGCGCGGATGGCCAGACGCTCTTTCTGCGCCCGCCGGACCTCGGGCGACGAGTCGTACTCAGCGGGATCGAGGGTCGGGGGCAAGGTGGCCAGGCGAGACGGAACGTACTTGGACATCTTGGGAGCCCGGCTCTGGAGTTAAATTTAGATTCCATATAAGGGAAAATTGCCTCACAATTAAAATGAAATGAGCAGCTATAGGAGGGAGTGGGTTTCCTCTCAGCAGACATTTTCAGGCAGAGACTGGAAGACCACTGTTATCATAGAAAGGATTTTCGTTGAGGTCAGGGTTGAGCCAGACAGCCTATAAGATCTCTTCTAGCTCCAAGATTCTGGGACCTCTGACCCAATATTGGCAAACTCCCTCCGTAACATTATCCAGAAATATTAAAATAATTTCTGAGTAAATTTCATTTTACAAGTTTTTCACATGCTGAAGAAGGTCCAGTGCCCATTTTTTCATAGGGGAAAGTGCAGATTTTGCAATTACTGCAATCCTTTTTCTCAGTGAATGGGCACTGGGCAATGCAAGATTGCTTTCAGAGGGCATGACATGACCTCGAGCAATGAGTTAAGTCAACATTGCTTAGAAAATAGTAACCATAGCTTCTAGAAACAACAGTTAGTGGTTTATCTACAGTACAAATATTCTGAAGTGTTGTTTTGATTGCAGAAGATTTTCTTTTGGAATTGACAGTTGGACTTAGAAGGAAGTTGAGAAAATTGTTGTTTGATAGTTGCTTTTGACCTAGATCCCTCAAGTCATTGTAAGGAAGCCACAAACTGCCCAAAGAGTCTACACTTAGAATCTGACAACAGGGTTAGTAAGCATCACCCTCTGAGACTGATGATAATTCAACTTAACATGAAATGGAAAGGTATCAGTGGGCCAAAAAACACTCTGAGGAAGGCCCTAAACTAGAGTGGTGTTGTGAGTCAAGAGAAGGGTATGTATATAAGACATTGTAGAGAGAGACCTAACATGATTTTACAACTGATTGGATGGGATGTAGTGAGGCTGGGGGAATAGTCTAGGATAGTGTTGAGATTATGAACCTGCATAACTGGATGGAGATATTCTCAACAGAAATAGGAAAGTTTTGGAAAAAGAGAAGGTTTTGAAGAGAAGATTATAAGTTCTTTTAGAATATATTGACTTGGAAATGCCAATAGCAAATGAAGATGCCTGTCCAGGAGATAGGTAATATAGGACAAGAGCCCTAGTGAGAGAGGGAAGCTGATGTAGATTTGGGGGATCATCTGCACAGAGCTAGTAACCGCACCCAGCACGACTAGTGAGATGACCAAGGGAGAATGCACATCAAGAGAAATGAAGGTTATTGACAGAACCTTAGGGGCTACCATCTTTTTAAGGAGTGACCAATGGATAGTGATCCAGTAAAGGAGAAGGAGTTGATAAAAGGAATGAAATAGAACCATGAAGCCAAAGGAGAAGAGGATTATTAGGAGAAGAGAACAGTCAAATCTCAGAAACTGCAAAACAGTCAAGGAGGAGACAACCAAGAAAGGGCTGTGAGCAGTGTATAAGGGGTTCAGAAATAAGTCAATGGGGGGAAAAGGAGGCGGCGTTAGGAGTTCTATGACTATTTCTTGAAGTCTGGATGTGGAGAGATACAAAATGATAGCTTGAGGGAGGATGGGGACGGATCCAGGTCGAGTGAAGGTTAGAGGGATGAGTCGGCGCAGCCCTAACTAGCTTTTGGAGTCTTTATTAAATTTTGAGTGTGAGCAGTTGTACCTCAGAAATTGACAATTGCTACAAATTGAGGCTTGACTTATTGTACTGTTGATTATCTAGACTATATAAAGTGTTAATAATACAGATTAAGTTGAAAAGTGTGTGTGCATGCATTGCTTCTTCTGCTCTTACTCCCACCCCGGCCTGGTGGTTAAGCATTTGCCAGAATACCCCTATATTGCTTTATAAACATTGAGCTCAGCTGCAGTGTGGTAGAAAGCTCAGGGGATGAAGTCATCACCAGACTAGAGAATAATAATAATAATAAAAACTGGCATTAATATAGTTTTAAGGTTTGCAAAGTGCTTTGCATCCATGATTTCATCTGAGTCTCATAAGACCCCTGCTTAAGGATGAGAACAGTGAACACAGTTGCAATCACTAGGGAAGGAGCCAGAAGATAAGGAGAGACTGAAGATGAGATTAAGGGGAGGGAATGATCAATGAGGCAAAGTTATGGAGGCATAAAAGGGATTGGGCTCAAGGGCACAGACAGAGGGATTAACTGTGGCAAGAGGTAGCTAGGTGGTGCAGTAGACCAAGCACTGGGCCTAGAATCAGGAAGACGCATCTTGCTGAATTTAAATCTGGCCTTAGACACTTACTAGCTGTGTGACGCTGCTTGCCTCAGTTTCCTCATCTATAAAGTGAACTGCAGATGGAAATGGCAAACCACTCCAGCATCTTTGCCAAGAAAACCCAAACAAAGGAGAAGTTGGTGAGTGATGGAGGCAGAGGCAAAGTCTGGACGTAGTAGTTGAGGAACAAAGGGTACGTCGACTTCTGGTCCATCGTGTGAGGGGACAGGAGAGAAGAAGCAATCGGCCTTTGAGAGAGGGTGACCAGGAATCAGTTATCATTTGAAAACTGTCCAGTTTGTATGTGCCGTAGATGGAAAACATGTTAGAGGAAGAGATAAAGGATAAAGGAGTCTGTTATAAGAAGAAATTTGAGGTTCTAGAAGCCGTAAAAGGAAGAAAGGGCAGAGGTAGCTAAAGAGTTGGAAAGGGTAAGACTGAGTTGGAGAGGAATGGAAGGGAGGAAAGGGGGAGCAGAAGAAGGGGGTTTTTGCTCTGACAAACTCTGAATATCTATAAACCTATGAGAATTTCTTTGATATATACATTTAATTTTTCATTTTTTCTGTGAATAAACATTTGTTTTCTCTTTTACCCCTTCAACTATTAAAAAAAAAAAAAGAAAAACCAAACCCTTGTAAAAATATACATAGTTAAGAAAAACGAATCCCCAAATTTGATCATGTCCAAAAATATATGTTCCCTTGTGCATCCTGTCTCCATTGCTTCTCTGGCAGGAGGTGGATAGTAGTGTGTTGTGTAAATGGTCCTATGGAATCATAGTTGATTATTGCTTACCTAGATCCGAGTTTATGAGGGTTTCAGCCATCTTTGTATGTGTGTCCTGAGGGAAGACCTAAGAATGGTTCATGAGGCTTTGTTGGTTTTGCCAAAATACCTTTTCCCCACTATATCTATCTGTCTGTCTGTCTGTCTCCCTCCCTCCCTCTCTCCCTTCCTGCTTCCTTCTTCTCCCCTCCCCTCTGTCTCTCCCTCTCTCTCTCTCTTTATTTTATATTAGAAGAGTAGGACAGCTAGGTGGTACAGTGGATAGAATGCTGGACCTAGATTCAGGAAGAGCTGAGTTCAAAATCTGGCCTCAGACAATTACTTGCTGTGTGACTCTGGGCAAGTCACTTAACCCTATTTGCCTCATTTGTAAAATGAGCTGGAGAAGGAAATGACAAAACCACTCTAATACCTTTGCTAAGAAAACCCCAAAAAGGTTCATGAAAAGTTGAACATGACTAAAATGACGGAAGAAAATAACAACAGTTACGAAAGATGGCTCCCTGGGAAAGGGGATAGGACGGGGGAGCCATACTTTATTTGGAAATGAAGATGATGTCAGAACAAAAGATATAAATAAAAATTTTAAAATGAGAAGGCTAGAGTTATCTTGCTGTTCTAAATGTAGACCATGATCCTTTTAAGATTATATTTTCCATTTATTCTGACGAGGCTCATTAATCACCTTTGTATTATTAATTAATAAAGCAGACTTTCTTACTAGGAAGAGAATGTGCCATTCCAGCCAGCCAGTATCAGTGTTCCAGAGATGTCTGCAGTTCTATTTTTCATTGCAAATTAGTTAAGTTGGCCTTTTGTTTGACGCTCAGTCTTGTGAGTGAAAGTACCATGATTCACTCCTGCGGAACCTGATCACATCTGTGTAGGCAGATAAAACTGTTCTGGAGGTTCCAAAGCTGAGGACCAGACCCTATATTTATTCTTCCAGGATACTGCCCCATCATCAAGCTCAGTATGACTAGCCAGAAAGCCCCCTCTTTAATACCATCACCTTAGAAGGGCAATAGCCCCAGCAGGGATCTTAAGTCAGGCAATCAGTGGTAATCTGTTAAATTCCAACTATTCATCTAATATTTAAGTAAGAGCTCTGGAATACCAGTAATCTGTTGACACTGATCTTATACCATGGTTGGAAAGGCAGCAAACACTCATTAAGCAATACTTATTAAGCAATAAGTATTAGACATACTGATGAAATAAAGTACTAAATTGCATGTTACCAAACAGTTGGTGCAAAGGGACTGCTAATCTGGAAACACAGGTAATAAGTACAAAGAAAAAGAAGGAAAAAAAAATCAAGGTAGGTTGGAAACATCAAGAAAGACTTTGTGGAAAAGCTGGGACTTAAATTGAAATTCATTTCAACAAAACAAGCATTGTGTTGTCTACTTGTGTATAAGGCAAGACGCATCTCAACGAGGCATTGTGGATAGAGGGCTGGATTTGAAATCAGGGAAACCTGGCTTCAAGTTCTAATACATCCTCGCTGTGTTACCATGGGCAACCCCTTTAATCTCTCAATGCTCTAGGCAACTTGCTAAACCTGTAAATTACAGATAAATTGCCCATCTGCAAGGTAAAGAGAATTTGCATACTGGGAAATTTTCACATTGGAGATAACTCCCCACCTAAATCTTTTCCTAGCCCCACCTGCTCAGATATGCTAAACATTATGGGGATACAAAAGTTAAAGATGAAAAGTTCACATCTTAACGAGCTTGGAGAATGGATGGGATATGGACACACATTTGGGAGAAGGATGACAGTAGACAGCAGCAAACTTCAGGCCTGGGTTTCCCAGCTTTTCCTCTTAATTCATGCTTCCCTATACGTAGGGATGTGACAATGTTGGTGTTTCTAAGTATGCTTTATTCTCATTCTGTTTATTCCCGCAATCCTTTATCTCCCCTTCCAGATCAGTAGAGCTGATCAAAAGGTATCTATAAGTAGGCATCATATTGTAGTGGAAAGGCTCAGGAGTCAGAATATCTCACATCTGCCATGTTTCTCACCGTTCATGATGGGTAGCTCACAACTTTAATTCTTTAGAGACTGTGGAATTCCATTATATGCAATCAGATAGCATCACCAGAAAAATTTTGTTTGATTTTTTTTTCTTTTCTTCTTCTTCTTCTTCTTCTTCTTCTTCTTCTTCTTCTTCTTCTTCTTCTTCTTCTTCTTCTTCTTCTTCTTCTTCTTCTTCTTTTTGGTACCAGAGAACATAGTAGATTACTGGTGAGGAAACTTCTTGCCAACATAGACGAGTACCTAGTCTCCAACTTAGTGTCTTGTAGAGTTGCCTGGTGGCTCTGAGATAATAAGTGATTTGTCCAGGATCACCCAGCTTGTAAATGGCAGAGGCAGAGTTTGAATTCAATCCTTTCTGATGCTAAAGCTCACTCTCTATCCACTGCCCCACACTTCTGTGAAAATTGGTGCCATAGTGGATAGAGCTCCAGACCTGGGGTCAGGAAGACTCATCTTCCTGAGCTGAAATCCAGCTTCAGACACTTACTAGCTGTGTGACCCTGGGCAAGTCTCTTAACCCTGCTTGCCTCAGTTTCCTCATTTGTAAAATGAGCTGTAGTAGGAAATGGCAAACCACTACAGTATCTTTGCCAAGAAAACTCCAAATGGGGTCACAAAGAATCAGACATGACCAAAAACAAGTGGAAAAACAAGAGCCTGAACCTATGATTTCATTGGCATTGGAAGTCTTCAGGGAGAAACTCCATCTACCAATGCTGGCTGGCACCTTCTTTGTTATTTATAGTCTTAAAAAGTTGCTAAGAGCACTGACTTGCTTGGGTTCACACGACCAGTGTGTGTTAGTGACGTGTCTCAAATCTAGAGCATCCTGACTGTGAAGCTATCACTACATGATGCTGATACCTCTTCTCTATGCAGAAGAATACTACTATTAAAAACATGAGTCTTTGTTTCAGAAGTCACTAAAATCACTATGTAATTTCCCAAGGTGATCCAAATTACTCTCTTCCTCCTGTTCAATTTTGCGTCCAATTCACTGTCCGTCTAGACTCTAGAGTATATGCAGAATTTTTTACTTGCGTTTGGAGAAATTTAGGAAGTATGTCATTTAAAGTCAAGCCAGAGTTGAGGGTAGAGGATAGTAATGATTGATGTAAAATGACCTGGGAGTAGAAAATAAAATTCAAAATATTGACAGGTTTAATGTAAAATAGCATAGTTAGATGACTTTAAAGGCAAACCTTAAATTTCTAATTTTCAAGAGAAATGCTCTCTTCTTGCAGATATTCCAGAGGGCATGATTTTCTTCTCACATTATGTTACATTAAAATTAATTTATACTCCAAAATGGATGATTTTCCACTATATAATTTCCTTTTTCAGACTGATAAAAATTTAGACTAACACCTAGGGAACAAGAAAAATATCAGGACATGACTCAGCCTTAGCTTTTCCCCTCTAACTTTTTTTTTTTTAATTTAGTAGAATAAGATATTGGTATCAAGAGCCTCACACTCAATCTTCTTGAGCTACAACATTAAAAACTTTTTTTTGTTATTCTGAATATGACAAATGTCAACAAACATTAACATTGTAATGTAGAAAGAATAGAAACAATGGACTTGTATTATTTGCACAGCTTATTTTTTTTAAGTATATAATACATTTAAAAGTATACAAATACATATAGCCCATTTTTTCCAAAAGCTGCTCTGCTTATCTGTTTCCTTCTAGACATCATTTTGTTCTTTTCTGTGCTTGGAAAAAAAAATGCTTCATTTATTCTCTTTTCTTTTTTTTTTTTTTTGCATTTATTGATAGTATAAGCTTCTTATTCCCCTCCCCCCCACTTAAAAACAAAACAAAACCAAACTTCTCCCTTGGAACCAATAACCTTAGTCAAGCAAAAGAAATCCATAGATAGGGAAAAGATGGGTGACAGGGAGAAAATTTGTAACTCATAATCTTGTGGAAATCAATGATGTAAACCAAAAAAATAAACAAAAGTTAAAAAAAAAATAAGAAATCCACATACCGACCATGTCTGAAAGTGTATCTTTCGTTCCATGCCCCTATTCCATCATTCCTGTCAAGAGCAGGATAAAATGCTTAATCATCAGCCCTCTGGAATCATGATTGCTCATTACATTAATTAGAGTTCTCTGTTCTCTCCACATTGTTTTTCTATATAATGTCATTGTATAAATTGTCTTCCTGGATTGACTTACTTCATTATGTATCTCCTTATGAAAGTCT
The DNA here is from genome assembly GCA_028627135.1 of Pseudochirops cupreus. Classification (NCBI taxonomy): domain Eukaryota; kingdom Metazoa; phylum Chordata; class Mammalia; order Diprotodontia; family Pseudocheiridae; genus Pseudochirops; species Pseudochirops cupreus. The sequence goes on from CM053581.1 coordinate 535,428,238, forward strand.
TCCAGGCTTTCTCTGAATCCATCCTTTCTTCCTTTGCTACACTGCATTAAGACCCCATTACATGCATTTGTAGTTTGACCAGGCATTCCCCAAGTGATGGGCACTCCTTTAATTTCTGGTTTTTTAGATGAGCAGATAGAAGATGCAGTAGATACAATACTGGATCTGGAATCAGGAAGACCTGAGTTCCAATGCAGCTTCAGATACTTACTGGCTATATGACCTTGAGCAAGGCACGTAACATCTGTCTGCCTCAGTTTCCTCAATTGTAAAGTAGGGATAATAATAATAATAACCTACCTCCCAGGGTGGTTATGAGAATCAAATGAGATTGCATCTCCTTGAAATAGATTCCTAAATCTCCTTGAAATAGATTCCTAAAATTGGTATTGCCAGATCAAATGGTATGCACAGGTTAGTGACTTTTCAGGTTGCTCTTACCAATTTGTAACTTTACCAAGAGTGCCTTAATCTACCTGTCCTGCTCCTATAGGAACATCTCCTTCAACAATTGCCATTGTATGTTTTTGGGTTTTCTCTTTTTTGGTCAATTTTTGCGATCTCTGCCAATCTGATGGATATGATGTGGCACTTCACAGCTGTTTTAGTATGCATTTCTATTATTATTAATTGTAACAGGGACCTGGCCAACAAGATCAGGCCTTATAAGCATGCTCAGCATATTCTACCGACAGAATCCTCAATGTGGACTTTAGTTTGTACAGGTGTTGTTTCTGGTCTAGTCATCATGTGAAGAAGAGGAGCCTTTTAATTGACTTCTGAGCTGGAAATAGAAATGAATTTAAATATCACCAAACAAAAGTATTTTTCCTGCTTGGCTGCATTTGAGTGAGGAGGCAAGGACTGCTTTAAGTCTCTGGTAAAAAGGAAGAGGCATTAGGTCTATATCTCTCCTCTTAGACCCCTGTGGTCTGTGACTATCTGGCCCTGCTGTTGCTTCTGTTTCTTCTGGATTTATTTTTTCCTACTCTTAGGTAAACTATTTGACTCTGAGCTTTGTGAGTGTTCAAAGATGGAGGCCCAACCTAGCAGTGAATTGACCTTGTTGTGAAGGTTCTGAGTCTTGTAAGAGGGGACAACTTGTCTATTAGCTCTGCTGTATTTAGAAGTTATTTTGGTACAGCATATACTTTGAAGATATTGGTTTAAATTTGAGTTTACTCTCTCCAGGGATTGAAGTGGTCTGGGGAAAGTGTGACCCCAGGAATTAGGGAAAAATATTTTGTAACTCCTGTTCTTAATGTATCTTTTCAGCGACGCTAATGTCTATGGTGATTAGTATTGATGAGATTATATGGGCTACACAATGATTAGGAGCATTTTAAAAATATGGTCTTTTTTTGCTTTTCTTTTTTTGAAATCTGCCTATTTGATTTCTTTGATTATCTATTGCGGAATGACTCTTGCTCTTTTTATCTTTAAATCAGTTAATTATATATTTTGGATATCAGATTTCTGTTGGAGAAATTTGCTGCAAAGGTTATTTTCCAGTTAGCTGATTCTTGTCTAATTTTGGCTGCCTTGATTTTGTTTGTCCAAGAGCTTTTCGATTTTATATAGTCACAATTGTCCATTTTATTTCTTTCGATCCTCTCTATCCCTTGTTTGATTAAGACCCCTTCTTCTTTCCATAGTTAATAGGGTTTTTTTTTTGCCATTCTCTTAATTTGTTTATGATGTGACTTTTTATATCTGAGATCATATGTTCATTTGGAGCTTATTGTGGTATATGGTGTGAGATATTGATCTAAACCTAATTTCTCCTAAACTGCTTTTCAGTTTTCCCTTCACTTTTTGTTGGGTAGTGATCCGTAACTTCAGTAGTTTGTGTCCTTGGGTTTATCAAACACTATGGTAATATGTCCAATTCCTTCTAGACCTTGTGCACCTAAAGCTGTATTTTAAAATTTATTTCTGTTTTTAAACAAGTACCAAATTATTTAGAAGATTCCTGCTTTGTAGCACAGTTCAGAATCTGATACTGCTAGGCCCCCTTTCTTTGAAATTCTTGACTTTTTTCTTCTTCCAGATGAATTTTTAGTTTTTTCTACCACTATAAAGAGATCTCTTGATGATGTTATTGATAAGGCACTGAATAAGTTCATTAATGTTGCCATTTTTATTGTGTTGGCTCAACCATGAGCAACTATTATCTCTTCATATCACTTCACTACTACTAGCACTGTTACTACTGCTGCTGCTGCTACTACCATCCCACTTATTATATTATTGCAGTATAGGCATACCAGGTGATTTGTGTGGTTTTTAAAGAAAATATCCTGATACTTTGCTGAAATTATTGTTTCGATAAATTTTAATTAAATCGTTAGGGTTTTCTAAATAGACCATTGTACTACTTTCAAAAAATATGTAACACTGATTTCTTGTTTTCTCATGTAATCATTGAGTTATATTCTAATTTTCAAGGGATTCTACTGCATTGGCAAGGTTTTCCATCTTCAGCTCCAAGCTACTTATTCCTCTTCCAGTTCTTTACTCCAATGATTTTCTTTAACATGTACATCTGTTTTCCAAACACCTTATTTCATTTATTCCAGCTACTCTTGTAGTCTTTGTGGCCAAACCATTTTTCCACGTCATACAGTTGCTAAGGAGTTACTTTCTGTCACTGGATTTATCCCTAGGGTACCTCTTGATTCATTATATTTCTTCATAGTATTCAGTGTCTCCTTCTGTTGACTCATATCTCCCAGACTCAGTTCTCACAGTCTTGAATGGGATGGATCAGGCTCTTATTCCCTCAGTTTCAGGAATTCCCTTTTTTACCTCTTTTCATGTCTCTGTGCTCAAAAGTGATGGCGCTTTCCTGCCCTAGTCAGAACTCCGTGATTGGGGTTGTGTTTTTTGCCTTCTCCCTTGCTTCCCTCTCCCCTTATCCTTCCTTTTCCTTGCTGCCACAGTCTTCTGTCCCCCTAGGGCTCTGCACATCAGGGTGTTGTCACGGTGGTTTCCATCCCCTCTGAGGCAGGGCTCCTGGCTTGTTCACCTGGACTTGTGGCAGCTTTCTCGGCAAGCTCCCTTTTCCAGAACCTAGTTTCTGGCTATCTCTCTCGGTCAAGTTCAGGGTTAAATGAAGGAGCTCACTATTCTTTAGATTTCTTTATCACTTCTCAATTGAGAGCCCTTCGTAGATCATTGCTGGAGCCTGTGTGCAGAGTGGACTCCTCTGAGACCTTTCACAGTGACATCTCACCTGGAAGTCAGAACTCCAGCGATTTCAAACATCCATCCACCTCCTTTGAGGAAAGGTCTTGTAAGTATGTGCTCCAAAGACCAAAATGAGCTTATTTGTTTGGTGGAGGCAATGAATATTGCTTAAAATTACTTAAAAAAATGAAAATTACTTATAATCCAATACTTCATTGCTTGCCTGTGTCACTTTCTGGATTTCCTTCGGCTCTCTTTTGTTTATTTTAAAATGATTCATTGACATTCATTTCTTCCTTTGGTTTAAAAAATATATACCAAATTATTTTTTATTGCAGAAACTTAAATATTCAACAAGAAAAGAAATATGAACATATTATAAACTTAAATACAAAATAAGAAAAGAAAAAAAAGCATGTCAAGGGTGTTGTCCATCTTTATTTCCTTATTAGTTTTCTTTTGTTCTCTGCTCTGCACTTTTTACTTCGTTCTCCTCTCCTCCCCCCACCCCCCCCCCCCCCGCCTTCCTTCCCAATCCATTTCTTCCTTTGTTTAAAATCACTATCACTACCCTCAATACCCCACTTGGCCTCACCTCAAAAAATTAAAGCTCTTCATAACAAATTAGAATAGTAATGCAAAATAAACCTACATATAACCCCGAACCTTTACTAGGATAGCTTATGAAGAATGAAGGGTGGGATTTGAAGAAATTGATAATACTGTATTTCCATAGACTTTTTATTATTGTAACAACATCTAGTCTTTAGGTTTTACCCCTGAAGGGGTTGAGTGGGGGAAGGAAGGAGAGTGTGTTCAGTGGGTCATGAACCTGTGATGGGGAATTGATTGGATACTTAGTGGAGGACAAGAGAAAGATGTCTAGCTCTATTTGACCTTGAGTATTTTTATCAACTTAAACCAGCCCAAAGTGGGAATCTAGAGGAGGGATCTCTGAGAAGGCCTGATCTGAAGTATTACAGAGAGCAAACTGGACTGTGGAAAATGGCCATGTAATGAATGAGGAGGTTTAGATGCTCAGCTCTAACCAGTTCATAGTAGTTATAGTTCATATGTAGTGATAATAAGAGAAAAAAAAAGATGATAGTTTCTTAGATTTGGATCTAGAAGAAACTTTTGAAACTATAAAATTTAACTCTCTTTTATAGAAGCTTAAAGAGATTAAATAATTTGTCTTAGGCCATATACTATAGGTAGTAAATGTCAGAGATGAGGTGAGAATTGGGTCTAGTGCTCTTTCCATCATATCATCCTACCTCTAGCTAAGTGGTTCAGTGGATAGAGCCCCAGGCCTGGAGTTAATAAGACCAGAGTTCATATACTTACTGTGTGACCATAGGCAAGTCACTAAAAATAATAATAGCACCTATTGCTCAGGCCTGTTGTAAGGTTCAAATGAGATAATAATTGAGAAGTGCTTATCACCGTGCCTTAGCACATAGTGGGTGCTACATACATGTTAGCTCTTATTATTATTGGTAGAACTTGCTTCTGTGAGTTAGCTAGAACGTCTGGAGTGAGATGAACCCAGAATCATAGATTTAAAACTAGGAGAGACCTGGGTCATCTAGTCCAATTGCCTCATTTTATACATGAGGACACTGAGGTCCAAGGAAGGTAAGTGACTTGCCCAGGGTCATACTGGTACTAAGTGACAGAGGCATTATTTGAACCCAAGGCCTGTGACTCCAAAGCCAGTGCTCTTCCCACGGCATCATGTTGTCTCTGAGAGGTGAGAGAGCAAACAGCTTCTGGAGCCCAGGAACATGGAGATTGTTGGATAAGGGTGAGGTAGGGGCTAAGACTTGAACCCAAGGGGTGGTAGCATTGTTGCCTAGATAAAGAACTTGGAAGATAGGTATGTTAGCTTAAGCTTTCCTAGATCAAAGCCAGGAGGTTAAGGATAATTTTTATTCTTTGGGGAAACAAGTTAAGCACTGCATGAGAAGAGCCCCTGTCTACTTCCTAGATTCCCACGCCATTTTGCAAACCAAAGAAACACATTTCAAAAGGCTGAGAAGGATAGGTTTGGCCAGCCAGAGTCAGGGCTGGCCAACCAGAAAAGAATGGATATAAAGGATAAATCTGAGTCTCTTCTGAAAGGCAGGAGGGTAAGGAGAACCCACTGAGTTTGCTGTAGCTGGCTCTGAGGATCGGGATTAACAATGACAAGCTTTGTAAACTGGAACCATTCACTTCTCTGTCTGTTATTGTAACATTAATGGCCCCGCTACCATCATACATTTTATTGTAGAACTTTGTCTACTACTCTATTCAAGTAACTTCGAAGGTGGTATTCTGTTTCTGAAAGAAAAGGAAGGGGTAAGGGCAGTACCCTGGGTACTTATTTTTGCAGGAGAGTTAGAGGTGTAGAGATCCTTACTAAGCTAAGACAGCAGGGGTGGTGAGATATAGGGAATGGCAGTGTTTCATGGGCAGGAAAAATGGATTGCAGAGTTCAGGCCTATTGTAGCTATGGCATCCATCATACATTCCCATCTCAGCACGTAGCTAGAGAGGAGGTTATAGAACAGTTGAAATATTCAACAATTAGTTTTATCTTTTGGAATTACAGACTTTTGAGAAAAAGTGGGAAGAGAAAGAAAGCCAAAAACTTACCAGGCTCTTTAAAAATTTTAAAAGAATATTTTATTTCCGCTCTCAATTATTTGTAAAAACAATTTTTAACATCTACTTTAAAAAATTTTGAGATTCAAATTCTCTCTCTCCCTCCCTTTTTCCCCCTCCCTCATTGAGAAGGCAAACAATTTGATATGGGTTATACATGTGTGGTCATACAAAACATATTTCCATGTTAGCCATGTTGTGGAAAAAAATCCCCACAGGCAACACCTCCCCTCCCAGAAAAATAAAGAAAAAGCATGCTTCAATCTACATTCAGACTCCATCAGTTCTTTCTCTGGTGATGGCTAGCATTTTTCATCATAAGTCCTTCAGAATTATCTTGGATCATTGTATGCTGAGAATAGCTAAGTCATTCACAGTTGACCACTGTATAATATTGCTGTTACTATATACAATATTCTCCTGGTTCTGCTCATTTCACTTTGTATCAGTTCATGTAAGTCTTTCCAGCACCATGCACCTCTTGATGCAGTGGATAGAGCACTGGACTTGGAGTCATGTTGGTTGTTGAGTTGTATGTGACTCTTTGTGACTCCATTTGGGGTTTTCTTGGCAAAGAAACTGAAGTGGTTTGCCATTTCCTTCTTCAGCTCATTTACAGATGAGGAAATTGAGGCAAACAGGGTTAAGTGACAAACCCAGTGTCTGAGGCCAAATTCGAACTCAGGTCTTCTTGACTCCAGGCTCCAGGGCTCTCTCCACTGCACCACCTAGCTTCCCAAGGTATAGTGACTTGAGTTCAAATCCAGCCTCAGAAACTTACTAGCTGGGCAAGTCACTTAACCTTTGTCTACCTCAGTTTATTCATCTGGAAAATAGCACCTACCTAACAGGATTGCTGTGAGGATCAAATGAGACAACACGTGTGAAGTGCTTTGTTGGCCTTAAAGTGCTAGGTAAATGCTATCATCATCTTCACCATCATCATCATCACTACCAGCACCATCACCATCACTGTCGTCATCATTGTTCTCATCATTGTTTTTGTCATCATCATCATTGAGATCATCAAGATCCCCTCTCAGATTATAGCCCAAGAGAGACTCTTTTCTCTCTTCTTTTTTCCTTGTAGCTTAGTATGTTGGAATGGTTAAGCTAATGCATACTAGACCCATGTCAAACCAGTCCATCAGGCCTTTCTCTTCCTTGCAAAAATGTGCAACTGACTAAATCTTTAGGAATTAGTACAGAAAATAAAGCATGCTCATCTATTGAATGTATTTTGGATAATTTCACATAGAACCATCACTATAAATTTTGGCAACCAGCTATAAATAAATGATTGGATCAATATTATAATTCATGATGTAGACATAATACAAGAAGTAATTAAAGCATATTCAGCTGGATATTAGGACACCAGGATCCTGGTCCATTGGGAGAGATCACAGAATACTAGATCCCTGTGTATGTATGTGTAGTAAGGGATACCCTGATACTCTGTGGTAGGAGAGACCTGGGATACCATCTCATAAGAGGGGAAAAAGACATTTTCAACACCACTCCTTTTGGGATACATGTATCTTGGCTCACCATAAAGCCATTGCTATCAATGTTCCATTAGGATGGGTTGGGCTAGGAGGAATTCATCTGATTTGTTTTGGTGGTGACAGAAGAAAGTCATCTGGTAGTTTCCTAGCTTAACTAATTATTCTCACTAATATTCTCACTAATAATTAATATTCTCACTAATAACTAACAGTTATTTCTGAATCCCTGAAAGACGTAAAGGATTGTCAAAAAGTAAAAATAATAGTAAACATTTATATAACGCTTTAAGGTTTGCCAAGAGCTTTATGGGTTATCTATGTGTTTATTGTATTTATATATTTAATCTCACTTGATCATCACAACAACTATGCGAAGTTCCATCATTAGCTCCATTTTACAGATGAGCAAAGTGAGACTGAATGAGGTGAAATGATTTGTTGAAAGCTACCCAAGTAATAAGCATTGGATGAAAGATTCAAACCCAGGTCATTATGACTCCAAGTCTAATGTTCTATCCGCTAATCTAGAAATAGCATCATCTTTTAAAAATCATTATTTTGGTTTTTGAGCTCTCAAAATTTACCTTTGGTAAAACTATAATTGCCCTGTTCTAGTTAAAGCTGTGGATTTTTATGTTTGCATTGTAATAAGATTTCCCCAAACTAACCCCTAGCATATTAGTCTTGTATGATTGATAAAATAGCCCATCTTTCAAAGAGGTGTGAACATGTGTGTAGGTGTCTGTGTTTTTCAGGGTTCAGTCCATGAAAAACTCTGAGTGATATAGTAGAAAGATCAGTGAATTTAGAGTCTGAGAACCTGGATTGAAATAGGGTTCTGCAACTTTATTACTTGGGTGACCTTGGGTAAACCACTTCAATCAACTCCCTAGGATTCAGTTTCTTCGTTTTGTCTTGAATGTTCCTTCTGGCCCTATGATCTTGTGAAAAGAACCCTTAATGTGGATTGTCAGACATCCTTGCCATATTTGGGATTGGCTCTAAAAAGAGCCTGAGGACCCTTATTTCCCCGTCTTCCACCAAAAACAACCATGGTGGTTATTTTCCTTCAGCTTCATCTCGTGTGTCCCAGAAAGAATGTCAGATTATAATAAAAAGTCAAGATTAAGTTTTAAATTGAACAAGGTTTTTCCATAAAATTCTATCTGTTGTTTTTGTATACCAGGCACTTATCTGCATGAATCGTCACAATTTTTTCAGATCTGTATAGTCCATGATGTTTGACCAACAGGCTGTTTGTAGGGGATAACAAAGTGTTTCCCTGTGAATTAATTTAGAAGAATGTGACTTTAAGATTTTATTGATTGCTTGATGCTTTAAAAATAACTTTTTGGATAGCATTTTAAAAAACAATCTACATCCCCATTGTCTCTTCTTTCTTCCTCTCTTTGAGAGCCATTCCTTAAATAAAGGATTAAAAAAAAAAGGGGGCAGGGGAATTAGTTCCTCAAAACCAATATTTAAAAAAAACTGACATTGAACGCAATAGTTCATACCAATAGTTTGCAAGTAAGGCAAAGAGATGCTGTCTTCTCTCTCCTTTTGGGGCCAATGTTGCCCATTTAAATTTTATAGAACTTACTTTGGATAGCTTTATTGTTCTTTCTATTTACTCTTTTATAGTTATTATGTATATCGCCTTCCTGGTTCTGTTTACTTGGCTTTGAATCAGTTTATCTAAGTTTCCCCATGCTTCTCCATATGTATTTATCATGTGCAGTCAGTTCTTAAAGCACAGTCCCTTAATATACTACAACTTGTTTAGTCATTCCTGTATTGGTGGATATCTACTTTGTTTCCAGTTCTCTGCTGCTGAGGAAATATTTATTATAAATATAAAATATCATAAATATTTTCATGTATATCATGTCTTTTTTTCATTGACCTTCTTGGAGGTATATACATAGCATTGTAACCTTTGTGTCAAAGGTCATGGACACTTTTTTTGCACAATTCCAAATTGTTTTACAGAACAGTAGGACCAGTTCACAGCATCATGCACAGTCAGGCCATCAGTGGATGGCTTCAGCATTGACTGCTCCCATCTTGGCAAGCTTGGCCAATTTGCTGGTTGTGAACTAAAATCTCAGAGTTGTTTGATTTGCATTTCTCTTCTTATTTGTGATTTGGGGTATTCTTTCCTATCCTGTTAGTAGTTTGCAACTGTTGTTTTGGTCTTATACATTTCTATTAGTTGCCTATATTTCTCGGGTATCAGATCCTTTTCAAAGTGTCTCAAGTTCTATTTATTATGGGCATTTAGGTGGTTCAGTAGATAGCATGTATCTTGGCGTCAGGAAGACCTGCATTCAAATCCTCCTCCAGACACTTATTAGATGTGTTCCTCAGCAAATTGCTTAAATTTTCGCAGCCTCAATTTCTTCTTATATAAAACAGGGTTAATAATACCACCTACTTCACAGGGTTGTTGTGAGGATCAAAAGAGATAATGTATGTCAAAGTGATTCACAAACCTTGAAGTGTTACATAAATATTAATTATTATTATAGCTATTATTACTATGATTATTATTATATTTGTAAGTACAAGTGTCAAAAGTGTTATATTATGAAAGGAGCCAATATTTAGCACATAGCCTCAAGAGAAAAACAAGATGAGTTAAAATTTTTAAATGCTGGATGTCTGTTTTACTGTGAGTTGAACTGAAGTATGAAATACATACATATATATATTTATATATAATATACCCATATGAGTATATACCATATTTATAAATAATATAAATCTATCTATTATCAATCTATCATCTACCTATCTATCATCTATCTACCTACCTATCTATCTATCTATCATCTATCTATCTATCTATCTATCTATCTATCTATCTATCTATCTATCTATCATCTATCTATCTATATGAATGGGTCTTCCTATCTTGCCCAGGCTGGAAGTGCTGTGGCTACTCATGGCCCAATTCTATGGGATGTAGAAGCTTGACTTGCTCTATTTCTAGCTTTGGCTGGTTGCTCCTCCTTGTGGTGACCCCTTGCTCCAAAGGACTCACCATATTGCTACTGGAATTAGTGAGGATATCCAATGGGCTTGAGCCCTGCTGGTCAGAACTCCTGTACTCAAGTGATCCACCAGCCTCAGTCTTCCTAGTAGCTGAGGTAACAGGCCTGCTTGCCATGTGGTATACAACTGATTTAATCACTAAGAGAGGAAAAGCATGCTCTAAGGACAGGGTCCTCATTGACCAGTCCCCCACTAAAAAAGAATGATTATTAAGTCATACATCAAAACACATGGAAGAAAAACAGCTCTTGCTTTTTAGCTCTGAGACACATTTTTTTATGTAACATAACCACCCTCTGGTTCTGACACCCTTTCGCCTGCTGCCTCAGAAAAGCCTTCCCCCATATACCTTCTAATCACATTTCATTGCAGTTGTGAAACAGAACATGAAATTCCACAGTCCTGGTGAAAACAAAAACACATTCTTTCAGTTAGGATTTTTGGAGTAAACAAAGAGATCGGTGTTAGTGTTAACATACCCTTGGAAAAGATATCTTGCTGAAACTTATTTCCCATTTCCGTCTGGCCAATAGCAAACAAACAAACAAAAGACACTTCTCTTGCTTTTATTTGTAAAAACAGGTACTCCTACTCTGAGTATGGCCATGGTAAATACCGTCTGGTCATCTCACGACAGGCTCTGTTTTCTGTGGAGACTAGGACACTATTAGAATATTAATTCTGAATTTTCATAATACAGCTGAGATATCAGTGCTGTATGCTTCCACAAATAGAAAGAAATTGCATTTCTGTAAAAATAAATATTTTCTATTTTTGTACCTATATTTCAGCAAGCTGAACAAGAGAAGGGGAATAATTCCACTGGCTTATTGTTTATTCTTAAATGATCCAGATTCATAAAATCATATTTATATTCATCAATTGAACAGTCTATTTCCAAACAAATCTCGTACAATAAGCTTTACATCTTGAAACGTCTTCATTTAACCTTACATTTTGTACTCTATTAAGTTGTTTATAGTAACTGGAAGTTTTTCAAATAGACATGAAAAGGCCAACTCACCTTGAAGCAGCCAAAGAAAGTTCCTTTACCAGCTGAAGCTGTCACCCTGCATGATTCTCCCTGTGATCCTCAGATATAAGTCTCAGCAGGCTGGCCTCGTGATGACATTATGGGGAATGGAATAAATAATTGGAAATTTGTCTTGCTAATTAAGAAGCAGAAGGCAAGTGAATCTTTGCTACTGAAATTTTTTTTTTAGCTTTTTGTTAGTTTCTTTACAAAATCCCAATGATTAAGATGTAATTAATTAATTATAAGAGATGAGGGACGGGAGACATGACATTTTGCAAAATGTTTCAGTAACTAGTTTGCTAGGAATTACAGTAAAGGGATGTTGACACAAGAAAAACGGGGACACAGGAAATGTCAGAGAGGGGAGTTATTAATAATGCATGAAGTGGAGGGGAAAAGGGAGACTGACCTGCCCCCTTCTTAAATACAGCTAACTCAAAGAATAGAGTCCTCACTAAGCTTTTTCCAAAATGTCATGAAACGGCTCAGAGAACATCTCCTATTTGCTGAACACAATTAGTCCGGAGCCCTAGAGACCCTCCTGTGGAACTTGCTCATTGTGACCAGCTTGTCTCGGTTCTTTTCAAATTCCCTCTTCACTCTTGGCATCACAAAGCAAGGGACCTGCTTTGGGTGTGTGGTAGGAGCAATACACTAACCCTTCCCTCCATGCAAATTAGACTGGTTTTTCCTTAAAAGGCTTAGAGAGGAGACTTTCCTCTTGGTTGGCTTAGGGGACTAAAATTTCAGACCATTGACATTACTTCCTCATTTCCCTAGAAAGCAGCCACAAGGAACTCCGGGAATGCTTGGAGCCTTGGCTGGTGGATGATAATGTGTAACATTTTGTGAAAGAGCTTCATTCACTCAACTGAGAATGTTGCTGCGTATTTTATAGAAAAAAATTGAGGCCGTTCCCCATGAATTCCCTCTTCTCCTATCTTCCTCGTTTCTTATCACTCAGGCACCTTCTCCCACTTGGTTCTCTTTCATCCCTGTGTCACATTATGAGGTGGCCTTGCTCCTCATCAAGTCTTACTCCTTGACTTGCTCAAGTGATCCTGTTCATCTCATCTCCTCCAACAGATTACCTCCTCTGTCATCCTTACCCTTCCACTTCTTTTTAATCTTTCCCCCTCAATGGCTCATTTCCTACTGCCTACAAACATGCCCAAGTCTCCCCCATCCTGAAAAAAGCCCTCACTTGATCCTTCAATCCCTGCTGTCATCCTTCTGTCCTTTGTAGCGAAACTCCTTGAGAAGACCATCTACAATAGGTGTCTCTGCTTCCTCTTCTCTCACCATCTTAATTCCTTACAGTCTGGCTTCTGCCCTTATCATTCCACCAAAACTGCTCTCTACAAACCTGCTATACTGACAAATTCAGTGGCCTTTTCTCAATCCTCATTCTCCTGGACCTCTCTGTAGCCTTTGACTCTGTTGATCACTCTCTCCTCCTTCTCCCTAGGTTTTTGGGACATCTTCCTGGTTCTCCTCCTCCCTCTGACTTTTCCTTCTCTGTCTCCTTTGCTGGATCCTCCTCCAGATCATACCCTTTAATTACCATTAAACGTTCTGTCCTGGGGCCTCTTCTCATCTCTCTCTATACTACTTTACTCATCAGCTTCAGTAAAAATTCAGTATATCCAAAACAGGACTCACTATCTTTTCCCCTCAACCCTACCTTCCCACCCATTCCCTTTGAGGGCAATGCCATCCCCCTATCCCTCAGACTTGCCCCCTAAGAGTCTTCCTGGATTCTCACTGTCTCTCCCCCCCCATATCCAGTCTGCTCTCAAGGCCTATTTCATTTTTGCAACAACTCTCATAAATGTTCCTTGTCTCCTCTGACACTGTCACCTCTCTGGCACAGGCCCTTATTACCTCACACCTGGATTATTGCGATAAGCTTCTGGTGGGTCTGTCTACCTCAAGTCTTCCCCCACTCCATTTCTCTATGCAGTTACCAAAGTAATTTTCTTAAAATGCAGGCCTGATTATGTCAGACTCAGTAAACTACTCGATAAATTCTAGTGGCTTCCTTTGACCTCCAGGATCAAATACAAGATTCTCTCTTTTGGCATTCAAAGCCCCTTATAGCCTAGCCCCCTCTTCCCTTTCTAGTCTTCTTTACTCCCTGTTCCCTGACAGGTACTCTTCCATCCAGTGACACTGGGTTCCTAACTGTTCCACTAACACGACATTCCACCTCTTGGCTCCCAACGTTTTCTCTGTCTGTCTCCATGTCTGCAACACTATCTTTCTTTTGCTCTAACTACTGACCTCCCTAGATTCTTTTAAGTGCCAACTAAAATTCTACCTTCTGAAGGAATCCTTTCTTAAGCCCTCTTAATTCTCCTGCCTCCCCTCTGTGAATTATTTCCTATTTGTTTTGCGTATGTCTTGCTTTGTTTACATTTGCTTGCATTATTGCCTTCCCACCACCCCTCCCACCCCAATTAGATTATGAAGGATTTAAAAGATTGACACCCTGAGTTATTGAGTTAGTGCTATGACCCAAGAAATGTAAGAAGGTGGAGAGAAAGTTGGGAAACTCCTTCATCAAGGGTCTTTGGACAAGAATTCTAAATGTTAGGAAGGTTTGGATGCATTGTAACATGAACTACTGAGGGGAGTACCCACATCAGGGCTATCAGGGATCCATCAGGAAGAAGAAACATTAAGTAAATAGGAGAGAGATTTTTGGAAAGGGATACTGCTGACCTTTGGATGGAGGGAGGAGGATAAAAGGCACCTTTTGTATACTCCAGACATTCCCAAGCCGGTTTAGGGAGGGAGAACTCAGTAGAACTGAAAACTGCTCTGCACCTGCTGTAAAGAAATGAGGAGTTCCATTTGTCTCTGTTTCAGACTTGAGGGTTTCCAATGAGTCTAAAAGCAGCTTTGTACTACACCCAAATTGCTCTTCCCAAGCCCTTTGAAAACTTACCTCTGAAATTCTTGCTTCATTTACTAATTACAGTCATTTGTGGCAATTGCTTGCCTTGTATGCCTAATTAGTATGCCGTACAATAACAATTATTCTTGCTATTAAATGTGTCAGATTGACTGTGGTTACATTTTATTTGGTGACAATGTTAATTCTTGATGTATATAATCAGTGATTGCTCAGACAACCTCCTCATCTGCTCGATATAAACCTATTGGAAATATTATTGCCTGTCATCATCATGGCTTCTTTCTGCCTCCTCTTCCTCTCATCTCTGCCTCTGGAGCCAATCCTGGGCACCCAGTCCAGACCCCACTAGGAGAAGGGTGAACAAAGGAAGTGGGAATGGATTCAAATACCACCTTAGAATGCTCAGGGGCCACAAAAAAAATAGATGGAATGAATTTTAGGGTCTTCAAAAAGAGATATCTCACTTTACTCCCTATTCTTCAACAAAATCCTCAGTCTTTATAATTCAAGTTATGTGTTAGGGCTTGGCACTGGAAATATCACCAGAACCCATGAAATCAAGAGAAAGAGGAAAAAGTAATGGAACACACAGGTGAGCCAAAGGTTTATTGTTTCATCCTTAAGGAGCATTTATGGTCTGTTCTGTGAGTTTTTAGAATGGGATCCAGCCATGTGTGCATACACATGTGGATGGAGTGGTTGTGGTGATAATGTAGGATGGGCAATCCCTGCTCTCACCACCTTGTAATAGTATGATGGTGACCAAAAATAGATGAAAATAAAGCATACGCAATAATTTATAGCTACAATTATGTGGTATTTTGTAATTCAAATTTGATTTCCTAAAAACAACCCATGGCCTCCTCAGTATGGCCTGCTGAAAACTATCCAGTTTATAGAACTTAGGGATTTGCCCAAGGTCACATAACTCATAAGAGGCAGAGCTGAGAATTGAATAATAATGAGAGTTAGCATTTGCACAATGCTTTAAGGCTGGCAAAATGCTGTGTGTGTATAAAATATAATAATCTTTATAATTAATAACATATAATAAAATACATGTATATTTATATGTTACATGTTATATATGTGATATATACCATAACCACAGTATCCCATGTAACATTCCCTTTCCCTCTCCAAAAGGGCTATCCCATATGACGATTTGTATTAGTGTACTGTTATATAAATGGGGAAAAACAATAACCACAAAACAATGAAAAGTGAATATTTGTTTTATTTCTTAAGTTCAGGATAAAATAAATAAATTTTATTTAAAAGGTGAATATTGCCTACTCCTTCATGGAGGTGGGAGATACACAGGAGTCAAACATTGCACATGTTTTTGAACTCAATGTATTGATCAGTTGTACTGATTTTTTTTCTTCTCTTCATTTCTAAAAAATACTTATTGTCATATGGGATGGCTCTGTTTGAGGCGAAAAGGGAGGGATACATTGGATACTATGGTGATATATGTATTACACATGTAATATATAACATATATATTATATTATTATTATTTATAAAATTATTGTTATATTACTGGAGGCAGTTAGGTGGCTTAGTAGATAGAGTACTGGGGCTGGAGTCAGGAAGACCTGAATTCAAATCCAGCCTCAGACACACACTAGCAGCATGACCCTGTTCAAGTCACTTAAACTCTGTTTGCCTTAATCCACTAGAGAAGGAAAAGGCAAACCACTCCACTATCGTTGCCAAGAAAACCCCAGATGGATTCACCAAGAGTTGGATACAACTGAACAACAACAAGTTCGTTGTGTATTTTTTCTTATTTCATTCTTCTAAGCCTTTCTATACTTCTCTGAATTCAGCATTGTTTTTAAAGGAAACTTCCTTTAAGAGGGAGATGGAGAGGGGCAGCTACATGGCACAGGGGATGGGGCACCAGCCCTGGGGTGAGGAAGACCTGAATTCATATTTGACACTTACTAGCTCTGTGACCAGGGGCAAGTTACTTAATCCCAATTGCCTCCCAAAACAAAACAAACAGAAAAAAGGAGATGGGGAATTTAGGGAATCGGATTCTTATTATCTATGTTCCCTTTATTCACTTCAATGTACATTTATTATTCAGTACATTTCCTCTGGATAAGGCAGTGTGGTAGGTGCTGGAGATGCAAAGATGGAAATGAAAAATAGTTCCTTTCCTCAAGCTGTTTAGAAGAGGTCAGTATGTAAATGGTTAGATAAATACAAGATTAGGAGAGAGAGAGAGACAGAAACAGAGAGACAAAGACAGAGAGACAAAGACAGAGAGACAAAGACAGAGAGAGAGAGAGAGAGAGAGAGAGAGAAAACAAGAACATTTGTTACTAAGGGACCCAGTCTTCGTGGGAGAAGTAGCAACTGAACAGAACCATGGGGACAAGCCATGCAAATGCAGGGAAGCGGGAAATGTCAGAGATGGTATGCAGCTGTTGCTGGGATAGTCAAGATCTAGGATGACTGGGATACAGAAATTACAGACCAGGGCAGGAGGGCTTATCACGGGGGGTGGGTCTGGCCACAGACATTGGTGAGGAAATCTTATGCAGACAGGTAGGCAGGAGAGAAGCAGGATGAGGAAGGGTAAGGGTCAGACAGAAGATTCTGCTTTAAGAGTTTGGACTGTCTGTAGGCAGAGTCCATGCATATGGAAGCCCAGCTGGAAGGATCAAAGGGCTCTGGTAACACTGGGGGAGATGAGAGGAGATAAGGCAAAAGGGTAGTTGTAGACACATAGATTCTTCTTTCACACCACAACCTGGCTAAATATTTTGTTGTTGTTCAGTCATGTCTTACTTTTTCGTGACTCCCATTTGGAGTTTTCTTGGCAGAGATTTGCCATTTCCTTCTCTAGCTCATTTTACAGATGAGGAAACTAAGGCAAATGTGGTTAAGTGACTTGCCCAGGGTCACATAGCTAAAAAGTGTCTGAAGTCAGCTTTAAACACAGGAAGATGAGTCTTCCTGAGTTCAGTCCCCACACACTATCCGCTGTGCCCACCTAGTCGCCCCCTACTAAATATAGGAAGAAATTTATGAAAAGCTGCCACTTTCTCTCCTTTTATAACTAATTTTTAACTTATTACCACTTATCAAGAAACTTACAGAATTTAGCATTGCTCAAAGAATTTTCTAGATACTATGTCTTGGTATATATGGTACAACAGTGAATAAATCTGACTAACGCTACATTTTATAGGTATCTGTAACCTAAAGTAGTTGATTGACAACCATAGGTAAAACTAAAATGAACGTGCAGAGATGTGCCCCTGTATCTACATCAAACACACAAATTAAATCATATAAATATTTTATGATATGAGTCAACATAAATGTGGCTGTATTTGGCAGACTGAATAGTAAAATATGAGGGTTGTCTCTTCTGAGTATCACAGGAGAGTGGTGACCAGGGGAGCTCCATTGATCTTCTGAACTTGGGGCACCTCTCATGGAGCTGGATATGGGGGCTTATGTTCAGTGAGAGAGACACACACTCTGAGACAGGGCTGAAGGACTTATTTTAGGATAACGGAGCCATCCCTTATTGGTTCTCCATGGTGGGGGCACCAGTTTAGTTCCAGCTTCAGGGGGAGGTGCTTGAATGTAGACAGTGGAGGTTTTCTAAACACCCCTCTTATACTTCATGCCCAATTCCAGGGCAGGTATTCCAGAGTAGCAGATCATGGTTCTAACCATTAACCTCACAGACCCCAAATGTCATTCTCAGAAGTTCTTCTCTAGGTATCCTCTATCTTGGTAGCACAGTAGATAGAGCACTGGCCCTGGAGTCATGAAGACCTGAGTTCAGATCTGACCTCAAACACTTACTAGCTATGTGACGCTGGGCAAATTGCTTAACCTTCTTTTCCTCTATTTCCACATATGTAAAATGAGCTAGAGAAGGAAACGACAAACCATACCAGGATTTCTGCCCAAATGGGGTCACGATGAGTTGGATGTGACTGAAACAACCAAACAACACCAATGACAACATATATACATGTAGATGTATCACATTTACACACACGTAGCATTTTGCAAACCTTAAAGCCTTGTACAAATGCTATCATTATTATTCAATTCTCAGCTCTGCCAATTATTAGTTAATACACACGTATATATGTATGCATATATGCACATACACACATGCATAAACACATATCTGTATGTGTCTGTCCCTGTGTGTATGTGTATGTGTGTGTAGTATACATATATATGTGTGTATATATATATATATATATATATACACATATATATATATATAATGTATATTCCTTGCAACAACCCTGTGAGGTAGGTACCAATATTATTATTTCCATTTTACAGGTGAGGAAACTGAGGTTAAATGACTGGTCAGAATCATACAGGTAGTAAATGCCTGAGGCAGGATTCAAACTCAGGTCTTCCTGACTCTAAGCACCTCACTCTACCTACCGAGCTACCAAACTGTTTAAAGGCTGAGTCCCAGTCCTCTGTTCCAGACATTACAGTAAACTCAGAACTATGCTTTTGTGGCTCCATATAGCCTCTTCTTGTTCCTTTTCCCTAATCCATGAGTTTGAACTTTGGGAACATTTTTTTCTCATAAAATGTGTGCTTTAAATTACCATTGGGTCGTAGACCAAGCCCAGCAGATAAATAGAAATTGGGATTATTTGCAATTTACCTGATGCTTCATGAGATATAATTAATTCTGTTACATGGGGGTTGAATATGTTACTTCTCATCTCATCTCTGTGTACTACAGAGTCATTGATTTGATGATTCATTCCCTGAATGTCTTGTGTGAGCAAGACAATTGTGTGTGTGTACCCATGGGTTTGTGTGTGTGTGTGTTTATAAACAAATACTCTCTGGAAAAGGTATTAAAAAACAACATTGGAAAGAGTGTTGACAACTCTAATCCAAATACATCTGCAGCATCTGTGGATGTGTTTACCATCTGAATTAGTGAGAGACAGAAAATCTCCTCTATGTACATTTCTTATGTACTTCATTTCATTTATATTAATTTTTTTAAGTGTATATCCTTAAATGACAAAATGTGTGGAAAAAAAAACCCATAGCCTCATCGTTTCCTTTTTTGCAGTAGCTAATACACAGAGATGTATAATTTGGATGCTAGCAGGCTTTTTTAGTGATGCATAGACAAGTATATGGAGATGACAGGATTTTAGTTAGCATCACAGATGATGTAGCAAAGTGGGATTGAGTGGGATTAAGGGTTAAGTGAGGTACAGATAGCTGCTGTAGCAGGACTGGAAAGGCAATTCTATTATATGGACTGTAGAGCTCATGGAGGCAGCTAGGTGGTGCCAGTGCACAGAGTGCCAGGCCTGGAGTCAGGAAGACCTGAGTTCAAATTTGACCTCTGACATTTACTAACTATGTGACCTTGAGCAAGTCACTTAACTGTATTTGCCTTAATTTCCTCATCTGGAAAATGACCTGGAGAAGGAAATGGCAAACCCCTCCAGTATCTCTGCCAAGAAAGCCCCAAATGGGGTCAGAAAGAGCTGGAAATAACTGAATAGCAGAGGTCAAGGAAACTTTTGCGGAGGATGTGAGACAGATTATACCTTGAAAACCATGGGGAATACTGATAGACTAGGGAGGCTAAGAATTTTGGGCACCCATCCTCAAGCAGGAAATGCTGAAGATCAGCAATGTGATCTGGGTGCTCTGGGATTGGGGAGTAGACTACAGCCTACATCGGGAAGAGTTCCTATTAAGAAATAAGAGAAGTGTAACTTGAGGCTAGGTTGAGGTGGTCCTCAAATGGCAGATTAAGGAATTTGGACTTTAGCATGCACACAATAAAGATGCATTAAGGGATTTTGAAAAGAGAAGTACCAAGATCAAACTGAGTATGAGTTGATGGGGAGGGGAAAGAGAGCTAAAATCAGCCCTAGTAGTGTACACTCTTTTTATATATTGAGGAATTCAGAGAAACATGGGAAGATTTTTCTGAGCTTATGTAGAGTTGAGACTGCAAAGTTCTAACACTGATTTTGGCTATTCCTTCCCCATCCCCACACCTCACACTTACAGATTGGGTGTCAGTCTGTGATACCCAACACAGACAGAAATGGGGAGTTCATTAGGATCCCTGTGGTCCACAGATTAACTTAGAAAACCACGTGTGTTAGCATATTTTTAAATTAATAGATCAACACATTAAAATCAGGTAGGAATTACATTTTAATCTAGTTTGTTCCATACATGGGACTGTTATGGGCCCAAGGGTCATGTATTTCATACTTTGTCCTAGAAGATGAAGACCTCAGCTTCAAGGACCTCTGTGGGTCCACACTCCTTTAAAAATTTTTTTTTTACAAGAGTTTAAGCAAGTTTGTTTATTGAAGGACCTACTAAGCACCAAATGATGAACACATGCCTGTTATAATAATGATAACACAGATGGGTTCCTGCTTGTTTCCTACATAGTTCAATAATCAGAGTAGGCCTGGGGCCTATGTGACCTTCAGTTGATTGCTAATGGGGATTTTTGCCTTGACTTGACGTCTAAGGGGACCTAAACAGGTAAGGCAAATTTTATTTTATTTGAAATTTTTTTCATTGATATCGTTTGTTTTCATATCATTTTCATTTCTGAGCATATCCCTTGACTCTCTCTTATCCAGTAATCCCTAAGAGCTGGAAGTCATTTAGCCCAGTGCCTTCAAGTACACACTCCAAAACTATGGTGCCTGCATCCCCACTGGTAGATGTGCTTATCTTCGATAGCCAGCCAGAGGATGAAGTGAGCTCAAAGCAAAGATATTTACTAGAATAGGGTAATTATAAAACATCTTCCCTATAAACTTGGGGTGTACTCCCTCACAAGTATTTATAGTAGTGGAAGAAGAATAGACACAAGCAAAGGTCACAGGAGGAGAGGCTTAAAGATAGCGAATAGTGAGTAAGGTCAATTCATGCCCTCTGTGCTGTAGGGCTGAAGATGTCTGGGAACCACTACCATTGCCTTTGGATGATGTCCTGCTGGACACCATTGGGTGCTGCTCCATTGTTCTACTGGCCATTGCTGGACGCTGCTTGGCTGTTACATGCTACTTCTTCTCACCTAGAATATTGCCAGTAAAACAACAACAAGAAGGTGTGTGTGTGGTGTGTGTGTGGTGTGTGTGTGGTGTGTGTGTGGTGTGTGTGTGTGTGTGTGTGTGTGTATTTGTATGTGTGTCAGCATCACCAAAACTCTGTCAGGACCACCAGAAAGATAAATCGGAAACACAGGCCCTCAATTGGTACGTTAGTATTATCTTTCTAAGAGAGAATTGGGAATGCGGCCACATGACTAAGTCTCAGTTAGGAAAGTCTTTGAGAGCTCATATCAATGAATGTCTGAACATCCTCAGGCAAACCACTTTGCCCATCTGTACAATGGATGATAGACTACTCCCATACTGCAGCTGTGAAAATGAATGAAAAATATGATTAGAAATTGTTTTACAAGTAGAAAAGTGGTATGCTTACTCTGATGGTATTGCCCAACCCATTCATGCATGTGGGATTCTGGATCATGCTGGAATACAAATTCTCTTTCTAGGTCTTTTACTATTTCATAGATACCAATATAACACAAGGACTGAGCTGGGAGTCAGGAAAACATGAATTCAATTTTAATTTTAGTCATTTACTAGCTGTATGACATTGGACAAGTCACTTAACCTTTTTTGCCTCAGTCGTCTCAACTGTAAAATGGGGATGATAATAGCACCTACTTCACAGAGTTAATGGTGGTAGAATCAAATAGATAATATTTGTAAAGTGCCCGGCATAGGGTAGGTGCTTAATAAATGCTCATTTCCTTTCCTCCCCCTGTTACAATATGATCTTTCAACCTTAGTTTCTGGTTAGTTATACAGGGCCTTGGATGATGCCAATTTTACCACCCCTTAAAAGCCAATCATAATTGGTAGTATGCAGTAGCCTACTTAAACCCATATGCAACTTTCTGTTACTCTTGGGGTCACCTGCAGTTTTGATTCCCCTGAGGTCATGGTGTTCCATGACCTGCAGCATAACTGTGAGGCAATTGATGTTAAAAGAGATTGCCTTGGCCAGCAAATACTTGACCTCCTTTTTAAATGGGAAACATACGGCAGTCAAGGGCATTAATCTGGTTTAGAGTAAAAAAGTTAACTTGTAAAACATTGGGAAGAAGATGATAGAAGATTATGAACAGTGTAATCTCACCCAACAATAAAGTATAACAAGAGTAGAAAATGAGCCTACAGAGGGTTTGGCATGAAATCCAACTAAGCCATGCCATCCTGAGTGCATCCATAGATAAAAATGGAAGGAGAATGACAAACAGTTATGTAATGGAGCGATTTGACTATCAGAAGTGATCTCCTCTCCTCATTGATAATAGTGAAACTACTTCATCTGAATTATAACATCTCAGAAAACAGTGGGCTGTATGAGGAATTAGAAATGACATTCAAGGGGTGGCTAAGTGGCGAATAGAGCACTGGCACTGGAGTCAGGAGGATCTGAGTTCAAATCCACCCTCAGACACTTAATACTTACTAGCTGTGTGACTTTGGGCAAGTCACTTAACCTCAATTGCTCTGCCTTGCCCCCTCCAAAAAAAAAAAAAGTAAAGGAATCTAGGGTTTTGAGAAGCAGAGATGAGTGTGTCCTTATAATCACACGACTTAATGAAAGGTTCAGGGGATATAGAATCCCATTGTGTTTATTATCAGTTGGTGAATCAATAAGCATTTATTAATGTGCCAGGCTCTGTGCTAGGCACTGGGGGATACAAAAAAAAAAAGATTTTATAGAGCAAAATGTAGCCTTTAAAGGCTGTCCTTCAGCAAAGCCTCCCATGAATATGTCAAATTCATATCAAGTGTCATATTGATGGAAAATCATGACAGAATTACAGAATCTATGTGTTGGAAGGGACCTCACTGCCATACCCATCTACACAAAAGGAATCCTCAAGAAATGTCCGTTCACCTTTTGCTTTCTTCCAAGGAGGGAGAACCCACCACCCCTAGAGACAGTTCATTCTACCTTTAGTCAGCGCTAATTGTTAGGAAATTTTTCCTGAGCCAACTCTACCCTTGCCCCTTTGCAACTTCTTCCTGATTCTCTTGTTTCTGCCTTCTGGACCTTAGCAGAAGAAGTCTACTGAGGGAATACTAGAAACGGGTGGAGCGGAAACAGATTCAGAACTTTGCCTAAGCTCAGTTCTTACAACTGTAACTCAGTGCTTTGTTAACCATACAAATTCCCAGGGGCCCACTCTATTTCTGTGGGTTTGGGTTTAGTTGTTTCTGGGAAAAGGAACAGATTCCACATCTTGCCAAGCACTCATCTATCTTTATCCTCTTGTAAATGAATACCTGTGAGGGGCACTTGAAATGGAGCAGTTTCAGGCAAAGCGTGCCCAGACAGTTTGGTATCTGCACAGCAGATCTGGAAATACAGTTAATGAAGACGATAACTGGATTTGTGAGTACCGTTAAATTTGTGACCAAAAGCCATCATGAATAAATGCAATGAGGAAGGCAGAAGTCAGGATGGCTGTTAATTGCATGTAGAAGTGCATTCTGCTTTTACTGAGAGCACATTAACTTGTCAGTGGTAATGGGAGCTGGATAATTTGGCAGACCACTGGAAGGCTTAAGAAGTTTTTGATGCTAAAAGTGATCTTGTTTGTGTTGCATATTCTGTAATTGCACACACGGCAATAACTTAAATGGATGAACTTTAAGAGTTGAAACGACGTATGTGGCATTTGGTTTTCCTGTGGGTAATTATGGTTTGAAAGAAAAATAATCAGCTGTAAGCAGTAGGTGGCAATGCGTTCCTGTTTTAAGCCTCTGAAACCCTCCATTGTTGATAAATGTCATGCAGTAGATTTCTGTAGTGTACTTTTCACTGGTTAATAACACCACACAAAATAGTTCCTAGTCGCCTTCATTGATGGCCTCACTTTGGCTACTGCTGTATGATCTATTATCTTGCAAAAGGGCCCTTGAGCTCCTGGCCAATTTAAATCCATCCAGTTGAATGCTTCCTTGTTCTACCAGTTAAAGGTGGATGGATCTGAGATTTCCTCAGGCTTAGAGATTTTTTTTCTCTTTTCATCCAGAGAAAAGAAAAGATTTTTAAAAGTATTTTTAAAAGTATCTTCAAAGACAAAAGTTAACACCATAAATTTAGGATCATTGATTTAGAATCAAAGCTCTAGAAAGAGCTTTAGATGTTATCCAATGCAATACTCTGATTTTAAAAATAAGAATCCTGAGGCCCAGAGAGAGAAAGATCAAATGACTTCCTCGATATCAAATAGGTAATAAGTAGCTGAGCTGGCATTTGAATTCAAGTCCTAGAATATAAATCTAATATTGTTTCAACAATGTGCCATGTGGGTATGAGGAATTATCTAGTTTATAGGGGCTGTCTTGTGAATGAGAAAGTTCAACAATGGCCCAGTCTGGTAGCCTTCCATCAGCAGCTTAAAGGCTTCTGGTGCCATAGGCAGGAAGGGGCAGGACTGGGATCTGAACACAGGCCCTCCAATGCCAAGTCTGAAAATGTTTAGATTACATCATATTGTTTCTAATCCTTCTACCTGGCAATCTCTCAAATATTTCAAGATAATTAACACATCCCTTTCCCCTCCCTAACCAGTTAAGTCAAGAAGCTTTTGTCAAGTGCTTAAGTGTTGGGAATACGGATGTAAAGTATGTCTGTTTCCCATGTATGTCTACATGGTTATGTCTGTCCAGATGTGCCTCAAAGGGAGGCATGAATACATGTATCTCTAGAGTTTCTTCCATTTACCCTTCTCCAGGGGAAACTGATTCCTGCCTGGAGGGAAGCAGGAGATTGGTGCCGTGAGGTTGGCCAATCTACTCTCCTCAGAGGGAGGGTACTGGATGAGAATTATATCTGTCTGGCCTATCCTCAATTTCATTAGTCTCAGGAAAATAATTTTTAAGTTCAAGCTGAGCTCTTGGATGCTAGCCTTTAATGGGAAAGGATAGTACCCAGGCCTAAGACTTGGTTTCTTTCCCACCAAATGCTAGTTACATGAAGACCACACATAGTGAATAGCAAATAAACCCATTTATGCAAGATGATAGTAAACAGAAATGAGAAAAGTTATGCAGAGAAGCATATATCAGGTAATACACAGAGTGAATGAGCTCTCCCACTTGAAGTAAACTCAAGAGTGCGTGTGTGTGAGGTAGGGAGAGAGAGACAGAGTGAGAGACAGAAAGACAGAGAGACAATTTCTTAGCTATGACCCAAGAGGATATTTGTTCTGGTAACCTGGACCTAGGGACATGATCAAGGTACTAGCTGCTACCTCCTCTACATGTTGGCTTCTTTTTAGAGCCCCTCTCTCCCTTCAGGGACCTGTCCCTGAAGAGAAATTGGAAGTGTGTTTCTTCTCATTTGAAAGTAGAAGCCCAAAGGAGCCAGGATCCCTCTTATCCCAAGCTCTTGCCAATCACGTAGACATTAAACATTGAGAATAATCATTCTCCATCAATGAAGAAAGTCTTATGAAAGGCTTGAATCCTTGGTTACATAAACACAAATAAAAAGATAGCAATGCTCTCAAGGAGCTCACATTCCATCACAGGAAGACAACACTTAAAAGGAAGCTGAAGCAGGGCCGTACGATCCCATTCCCAGTTCTTCACCATCCTGGTCACCTTTCCTTGGACAAGCTTCAGATTGTCAACATTCTACCTAAAATGTGACACTGAGAATGAAGTATCCTATAATCTTCTGTACACTATCTAATATTATAACATTTATATATGAGATAATAATATATGATAACATATCCTATATATTCTATTATATAAATATTTTATAATATTCATATCTATTCTATGTGTGATCTGACAAGAGCAGGGTAATTTACTTCAATTCTATGACCTGAAATTAAATTAGTGTTTATGGTTATACCACACTGTTTACTTCTTTCAGTTTATATTTTATTTAACTCACTAGTTTTCTTTTTTCTTAGTAAACTCTTGCTTAGCCACATCTTTCCCACAAATAAAGGCAAAAAACCTTTTTCTCCTAGTCTAATGGATAGATAATCGATCTGAAATCTTTTGAGAGATTATAGATCTCATTTATGAAATTTTTCAGTGTTTTTGGGCTTGATGTAATTAGCATGCCATCAGAGAAGAGGAGCACCCAGAGGTCCTTGCCAGCATCCTCCCAGAGGGATGCTAAACTGTATAGGATTGCTTGAAAGGCACATGAGAGAGATGCCTTTGTTTATTGACCTTCTGGTTATTAAGATCAAGCTGGGCATAAAACATACTTGTTAGAGATGTTTGCCACTATCATGGAGACTGTCCAACCCTCAATGAGGGGAGTGGGAGGGAGGGAGAGAATTTAGAACTCAAAAATTTTAAAAACAAATGGTGAAAATTATTTTTACATATAATTGGAGGAAAGTAAAATACTAAATGAATAAAAGGAATGTAATTCCATAACTTAAAGTCAAAACAGACTCTTGTAAATGGACAAGGGAACTTCCTATAGAGGGCAGGGTCCTT
The DNA here is from genome assembly GCA_028627135.1 of Pseudochirops cupreus. NCBI lineage: Eukaryota > Metazoa > Chordata > Mammalia > Diprotodontia > Pseudocheiridae > Pseudochirops > Pseudochirops cupreus. The sequence continues at coordinate 535,455,175 of CM053581.1, forward strand.
CTGAGGCATATTTCTTTAGTGAAATATAATTTGCTAAAATAATTTCAGTTGTATCAATTAAACTGGTTAAAGTCAGTTATAGACAAATATAGCATAGGAATTTTCTTTAATTACTGTTGGTTCCTTAAGAAATATAATTGGTGCTACTACTAGGTCTGTATCCCAAAAGAGATTAAAAAAAAAAAGGAAAAGGACCTATATGTACAAAAATATTTATAGCAGCTCTTTTCTGGTGGCAAAGAATTGGAAATTGAGGGGATGCTCTTCAATTGGGAAATGGCTGAAAAAGTTGCAGTGTGTGATTGTGAATACTATTGTGCTATAAGAATTGTTGAGTAAGATGCTCTCAGAAAAACCTGAAAGTACTTATATGAACTGATGCAAAGTGAAATGAGTAGAACCAGGACAACATTATGTATAGTAACAGCAATATTTAAGATTATAAATGACTTAGCTATTCTCAGCAATGCAGTGATCCAAGACAGCTCTGAAGGATTTATGATGAAAAAATGCTGTCCATCCCTGTCAGGGTTCTTTCTTAGAGTGCCCTAACTTACCAGCAGAGGCAACCGGTTTCACACACAACTCACAGACGCTAGTGTACCTTTCAGGAACAGAACAGTCATGGCTCTGAGGTCCAAACAGAAAAGTTTATTAAGGTCTCTCCACGGGGAAGCCTTAAAGCTATATACTAAGGCAGGCTTCCTAAGACACCTCTCAGCCCTAGGTCTTAAATAGACCTCAGATCCATCTACCATACGTGATAGAACCCAGCTGAACAGAATTGTGAGAGGGGAGAGTGCAATTACAAGGGTATGAAGGCCCCAAGGTGTAGAGACGCCAATCAGGAACAGAAGGTAACCCCACGCAAGAGAGTCCTGAGCAATGCAGTATCCCCTGGCGGGGGACAGTGAAATATGCCCTGAACTCCACGTGACCCAACTAATTCCTGGGCCTCAAACACTTCCCTGTGGCATGACACAACCGCTTGCAATGTGAACCTTACACATCCCCAGAGAAAGAACTGCTGGAGTCTAAATGGTGATTGAGACATCATTTTTTACTTTCTTTATTTTGGCTTTTTTTGGTCTATGTTTTCTTTTACGATATTACTAATATGAGAATATGTTTTGCATGACTATACATATATAACCTGTGTCAAATAGTTTGCCTTCTCAATGAGGGGAGTGGAAGGGAGGGAGAGAATTTAGAACTCAAAAATTTTAAAAACAAATGGTGAAAATTATTTTTACATATAATTGGAGGAAAGTAAAATACTAAATGAATAAAAGGAATGTAATTCCATAACTTAGAGTCAAAACAGACCCTTGTAAATCTTAGAGGAATTGCCCTTCTTGCTTTTATGTGAATAGAAGGTTGTCACCTCAATCTGGCTTCACATCCAGAAAGGAAGGATCAAGTTGAATGAATATTTATATTTCAAGAAAATATTCTATTGCGTGGGTTACTGCTTTTTAAAAAGATTGAATAGTAGCTATGATCTTGTCTAGACAGGGTTTCTTAAACATTTTCCACTTGTGACCCCTTCAGCACCCCATATGAGGTGGTGACCCATAGTTTAAGAAGCACTGACCCTAGGGCACTGAGAGGCTGTTGTGTGACCTGACCAGGATCCTACAACCAGTATATATTATAGGTCAAACTTGAATCCAGATCTTTAAAACAATAAATCTAGCTTTCTATCTGTTATGCCACTGTGTCTCTTTGTTTATTGCTTCTAAAAATAAATTCTCATGGATAGCAGATACCTATACAGATTTTAAAAAAATCAATGAGTTGCGTTGCCAGCAATGGAAGTTGGCTGGTTGCTATTGAGAATGAGAGAAAGCAAATGGATAGTCCAAGTGTTACACTGGTACCCCTCAGATTGGAACATCACTAGAGGAAGGTCTCCATCATGTTGAATGGGCTTTGGTGAAGGATTTACAGGGAAAACATGCAAAGGAATAACACAGGACAACAAAGTGTGTTAGATTTGTGATCTAGTAGAGGAAGTGTCCATGCATGATGGGAGTATAGAACGATCTAAACAGATGATTGTTTTCATGTAAATTTTTATTCCAAGTTAAAAAAAAAAAGTCTGTTGACTTTTTCTTTCCAACCACTTTGGTTCAAACACTCAGAAATATGTGATGTATGACAGTCTTATCTGAGAGTTCCTTGCCAAATACTTGTAATCATGTAATCGGGTGAGTGGCGTAGCTCCTCTTGTGTAAGAACTGGTTCGGCGGTTGTTTGCCTGGTTACATGGCTTACCTCAGCTTTGCTAGGGAAGCACGGCCAGTTGAGGTGGTTTTCGTATCAACAAGTCTTGAATGAGCTTCCGAGTTAATTTTACCTGTAGAACTATCAAACTGAGTTCTTCATACATTACATTAAAGCCATACAATGAGTGTTTCGAGAGCTCCCTGACATCGATCGTGTTCCATGCTATTGATGCAGTTTGGTCATCCCAGCTTTTATTTTTTTATTTATAGTTTATTTTTAATATTCATTAAAATTTTTTTGAGTTTGGAATTCTCTCCTCTCTCAGCCCTCATTGAGAAAAGCAAGAAAAGCAATATGAATTATATACATGAAATCATGGGAAACATTTCCATATTAGCCATGTTACAAAAAAAGCAAGAAAATAAAAACAAAGTGAAAAAATTATGTTTCAATCTGTACTCAGATTCAATTGGTTCTTTCTCTGCAAATAGAAAGCATTTTTCATCATAAGGCCTTCAGAATTGTCTTGGATTGTTGTATTGATCAGAGTAGCTAAATCATTCACAGTTGGTCATCATGCAATATTGCTGTTACTATTTACAAGGGTCTCCTAGTTCTGCTCACTTCACTTTGCATCAGTTCGTGTAAGTACTTTCAGGTTTTTCTGAAACTATCACCCTCATCATTTCTTATAGCCCATGATACACCATCATAATCATATACCACAACTTGTTCAGCTGTTCCCCAACTGATGGGCATCCCCTCAATTTCCCATTCTTTGCCACCACAAGAAGAGTTGCTATAAATATAGATCCTTTCCCTTTTTCCTTAATTTCTTTGGGATACTGTAACGATACTGGGATTTAAAGATCTTCCATGCCCCTTGAACTTGCTGATGTGGCAGGAAGGGGTGGAGCAAGAGAACGCCGGAACCAAGCTAGTCTCCTTGCGGTGCTGACTGGAAGCCGCCGCAGAGGCAGCAGCTGCGGTTGCAGTACCAATTCCTTTTTCTTTGAGCTGGCCAGCATCTCTGCTAAGGACTCCTGCTGAGAACTGCCTGGGGCGGGAACTGCAGGGGGGCCGGAGCTGCTGGGAGCAGGCTGCCTGGACGCTGAGCAGTTGCGTGCGTGAGGAGAAGAGGATCTTTGCCTGAGGTAGCCTGTCCTGTTTGAAGGCTTGAGAATGTGGGTGTTTACTACTTTAACTACATGCGCCAACTTCATAACTACTGTGTTGGCTTTGACTTTCTGGTTTTGGGACTCAGTTTTCTGGTATTTAAATGAATGCTATAGCTATATTTCTTATATAGAGAGCCTGTTACATTTTGTGATTAATAACCATATCAACATATTTATAGTTACTGTAGGCATTGTGAATACCGCATTGCTGATACAG
>CM053581.1:535459298-535482158 GCA_028627135.1 Pseudochirops cupreus
GGAGAGTTATGCTAGCAAAAAGAGTACCACCTCCTCCCCTTGTCCCTCCACTACCACATCTAACCTACATCTATAGTAACTGTATATACTACATTTATATAACTAGACTCTGTTCCCAGGCACATGCAGAGAGGTGCTGTATCACATTCATGTTAGTACATTGGGTACCTCTGTAAATTTCTCCTTTAATAAAGAGAACCCTTAAATTTTGAGCCCATAACCATTTCTATAATTGTTGTTATTGTAGTTCAGTCATTTTCATTTGGGTCTGACTCTTTGTGACTCCATTTGGGATTTTCTTGGCAGAGATATTGGAGTGGTTTGCCATTTCTTTCTCCAAATCATTTTACAGATGAGGAAACTGAGGCAAACAGACTTATCCAGGGTCACACAACTAGTGTCTGAAGCCATATTTGACTCCAGGTCATCTACATTTCTATAAGCAACAATTTTTTTGCAACATAAATGGGGGAGGGATGAAAAGACAATGAAGGTGAGAACTAGGGATTCTATTTCCCCTATTGAGAAATAAGACAATCACAATGTACTGAACCTGGAGGAAACCACAATGACAGGTAAAGTAGGGAGATTAGGACAAGTTGCCAGATCCTGTGACCTCCTCCAATCAGTGCCTAGCTAGCCACTATGCAAAAGATAAACTGAGGCTGGCTCATTCGCATCCAATTCCCCAAATTCATAGTTTCAAGATCATCTTGAGAGATATTCAACAACATTGCCTCAAACTCTATAAATGTTTTTGTGGTACATTGCACATCTCAGATCTTTTTTCCCAAAAAAATGTGTCTTTTCTTCACAAGGCTTGCTTCATGAATTTGAGGATTCAGTTGCATTTGTAGATGTTACTACCTGTGTTTATCAAGCAGGTGAATCTCACAAATGCTCAAATGGATCTCTGAGCTTACTGTCTTGGAAATTCCCTGCAACACCAAACAACAAAAATTTATTAAATGTTTATGATGTGTCAAGAACTATGCTAGTCTCTGGGGATGCAAAGATGAAAGTCAATCAGTCCCTGCCCTTGAGATGCTTATACTTTATTGAGGGATACAACATATACATAAATATATGCAGAATATATACAAATTAAATATAAGGAAATTTTGGGAAGGGTACTAGGAGCTGGGGCAGGGATGGATCAGAAAAGGCTCCCAGTGAAGGTGATAATTCAGCCGAGGCTTAAAGGAAACAAGGGATTCCCTGAGGCAGAAGGATGGAGGACATTCCAGGTATATGGGACAGCCAGTACACCAAGATGGGAGACAGAATGTTCTTTGTGAAGAAGAGTAAAAAGACAAGTTTAACTAGAACATGGAATACAGGAAGTAATAATGTATATTATAGCTGGAAAGGTTGGAGGTTGTGGGAGGTTTTAGATGCCAAACAAAAGAGTTAATATTGGATATTAAAGTCAATAGGGAGTCACTGGAGTTTATTGAGTAAGGGCCTAAGACATGCTTTGGCAACTGTGCTGAGGACAGACTACTTAGGTGAAAGACTTAAGACAGGAAGATCAACTACAAGGCTATTCCAACGGTCCAAGTAGAAGGTGATGATGGCCTGAACTAGAGTAGTAGTCACATAAGTAGAGATAAAAAGACAGATGTGAGAGATGCTGGGGAGGTAAAAACAAGATCTGGCAACTAATTAGATATGTTGGGTGAGAATAGAGTCAAATGACACCAAAGTTGTGAGCCTGAGTAACTAGAAGGATGGTGGTAACTTCAATAGAAATAGGAAAGTTTGGAAGAGAAGTAGGTTTTTGGGGGGGTGAGGTGAAAGGATACAAGATCTACATTGGAGATCCCAATCCATCCATACCTGCTAGTCCTTTGCCATTCACTCTATCAGATCATAAATGAAGGGGATGGGGTGGGGGTGAGGTTCACTGACTCTGCCCCAGAGTCAGGAGTCCAGTACCAGGCACCAGGTGATTGCCCCAACCACAAGGCATTCTTGGTGGCACAGTGCAGGTATAGTGACGAGGCAGGTGTGGTGGAAGTCACAAGTGTCTAGTGTGCAGTTAGGCTATAACTGACCCCAAGGAGCTAATGTCTGGCCTAGAAAGGGCAAGCTTAGGTATTTGCATAGCAGTGGAAGCAAGCTAAAGAAGGAAGAGTATGAATTATTAGGCAACACTGGGGTAAGGAAGGATGATAATGCATTGGAGATAAGCCCCACATTTGGCTATTATGGAGGATAGGATATGACCCACTGTCCCTACTTCCAGTTGGTTGGTTGTGTACATCCTGGGATCATCCAAGAGCCTTCTGGGGCTACAAGTGCCCCCACTTTTGAGACTGCTGCATTATATCATGAAATTGAAGAGTTAAAGTTGTTCTGTACCCACAGGTCGATTTAGGGTTGGTCCACTACAATAAACAAGCTAAATTTCCACAATAACTGGGCAAAACATTTAAGGCCAGTAACCTACATTGAAAGATTAATAAATCTACATAGAACTTTTACTGGGGGCTAGTGGGATATATACCTATGAATGTATTAAAGTAGGACCCACTTCTCTTCTCAGGAACAAATATCTTTGATGCCTTTGAGGCCACTTCTCATGTCCAGGTTATCATTGGTAATGAGCTGCAACCTACTTATAATCACCATGTGTCCTGTTCATTGTTCTTTTGGTCACCCACAATTTTGATTCTTTAGAGATCACAGTGTACCATTATTTATCATCACATGCCCTCACTAGGAGACTCCTGGTGTTAGAAAGATGGGTTTCTACAGAAACAACTGGGTTATCATCAAAAGTACTATGAAATTTCCCAATTATGATTCAGTTCACTTCCCTGTTTCAATTTTGGGACCAGCCTGTAGTAGCTATAACACACACACGTAGATATAGACTAACTCAATGGGCTACTCAATCAGCTACATTTTGTTATATAGGCAATATGCAGTTTTTGTGTACTCTACTTTTCCAGCATGGATAGTTACACTGGTTTCTTTCAGTAACTATGCATTTCATCCATTGAGAAGGTTCTGCAGTGTCCTGGGGCTCTGTGAATTCATACATCATTTTTGAAGACAAACATTTGGAGAAGGAATTTCTCTATGTTAGCACTTTGTGCAGAGCATCCTTTATGACCTTGGCAAACACCTTAGGTCTTTGCCATACATGTAGCTGATATATATACATATATATATATATATATATATATATATATATATATATATATATATATATATATATGTATATACATATGCCTTGCTTGGTATTGATACGCATTGAATAATTAGACAAATTTGTTTTCAAGATTACATCTGTCGTAGAATTTTACATAGTTTTAAAATGTCAATGGGAGACATCTTGCTTGAGGAGAGTCTTTAAATTGCATTTTGCTCTATCAATTCAATGTTAAAAATTTTTAAAAAACAACAAACAATAAACACAGCAGAATCTTGCCTCCACCATTTGGCATAACAAATCCTTTACAATATGGCTCCAATCTATTCTAACATTATTTCCCTTTACATGTTCCACATTCTGGTTTACTTGCCAATGGTTCCATATGCCTAGAATGCTCTCCTTGAGATTCCCCAGCTCCATTCAAAGCTCAGTCCAGCTTCCACTTTCCTGACTCCTCTAGTTACTAATGTTCTCCCCTCATCCCTCCTAAATTTCTTGTATGGATTTTTCATTTACTTACCCCTGTACATGTTTTATCACGCCAGTGGAATATAAACTCCTTGAGGAAAGGTGCTACTTCATTTTGTCCTTGTATTCTCATCCCCTAATGGAGGGCATCTTACATAGCATATATTTAATAAATGCCTATTAAATGAATGTTCTCTCTTTCAATGCATTGTATGTCTTGACTCATCTGATAAAAATGCATACATATATATGTATTTTTACTATATATATAATTTTATATTTAAAATATCTATATATAATACATAAATGTATGTATTTTTTATATCCGGTGAGTCATCATACAATGCACCAAGAGCATCTTCATCCATTTAACATATATGTAAAACATAGAAAAGAAAGTTTAACTCATTTGTAATTAACTTTATAAACAGAAATGGATCTAGCTGTATGGTTAATTAAAATAATACACTGAGGAAACATTCTCTATCAATGCAAATCACTGACTCAACTTATAGTTTTATTACATTAGCTAGGACACTGAAAGGTCAGTTGACTTGTCAAGGATAACACACCCAAAATGTATGAGAGGTAGATTTTTGAGCCCAGGTCTTTTTAACACCAAGCAACCACCTATCCAGCACCTAGATAGCTAATGATTTATTAGTTAAAACAGGAAGTTACAAGATAACTCCCTCAAGCCACCCACCCTCAGCCTCATTTCAAATGAGCCTCTCCCAAGTTAGATGCTACTCTGTGGTCTCCTGGGGTTCTCTCACCCTCCAACTGAATTTGCATTAAAAAGTTGATTTGAGGGTACATTTCATGTTACTTGCCAAGACACATTTTTTGAAGCTCATCCTGGGTGCCAAAATTGCTATTTAAGTTTCTGCTAAATTTCTCTTGGTGAAGAACCGTATCAGTAGGCCTTCTCTACAGGAATCTGTGTCAGAAATGGTCAATGCCAAATAAGGACCAATAGACTCACAATTCCAGACCATTCATTCAGTCAACTAGCATATGTTTATTAAGTGCTTATTATGTGCCAGAAAATGTTCTAAGAGTCAGAGTTATGAAGAAAGGAAAAACCAAAAACAAACAGAAAAAAATATCGCTGCTTTCAAGGAGCTGATAGGCCAATATAAGATACCATGAAAAATATACGTACAAAAAAGATACATGCTGGATAAATGGTGGAGAGGGGAGTAAAGCCAGAGAGAAGGCATGAAGGACAGGGAGGCTGGGAAAAGGGTTTTGCTGAAGATGGGACTTTAGCTGAGTCTTGAAGAAAACCAATGATGCTAGGAACTGGAGATGAAGTGGGAAAGAGTTCCAGGCATGGGGGACAGTGAGTGAAAATGCTTAGAATCAGGTTATAGAGCATCATGTTGATGAACTTCAAGGAGACCACAACTCTCCTTCCCATTTCCTTACACCAAAAAAAAAAAAAAAAGACCCAACCAGATGTTAAATCTGTTGTTTCCAGTTGTTGAAGGACAGTAGGTGCTGCAGGAACCAATAAATTCTGGTGGCTTTGGACAAAGCTTCAGTTGCCCCACCCCGATTATGGCTCTGGTCTTTTAACATCTTCAAACCTTTAGACTTCGTTGTACATTCACTCCTCTGGATAAAATACAAAGTACTAGTGCTCTCTCATCAACACGACAAAAATAATTAAACAAAGGTGGGCTTTCATACTAGATATTCATATATAAATCTCTCCTCAGATTTATAAATGATTTGTATGTAACACGGTACCATTAATGAGACGTAACAGAAAGAACAGCAGGTCAGGAATCAGGAGATCTGGGCACTAATTTCAACTTTGCTACTATGTACTTGAGAATCAAGGAACCTTAAAAATGTTACAGACCCTAGAGATCATCCTATACAAGACCTTCATTTTATAGATGACAAAACTGAAGCCTAGGGAGCTTAAGTAATTTGCAAATGGCCCAAAGGAAGGAATCAAACATTTATTATGCACCTACTCTGTATCAGCATTTTACAAAAATTATTTCATTTGATCCTCATAATCACTCTGGGAGGTAGATGCGATTTTTATTCAATTTTACAGTTGAAGACTCTGAAACAGACAGAGGTTAAGTGACTTGCCCAGGGTCACAGAGCTAAGAGTCTGAGACAGGATTTGAACTCAGGTCTTTTTGCCTCAAGGCCCAGCACTCTGTCCACTGTGTCACCTGGCTGTCTCCTAGTAAGTGGCAGGCTTGCTACTCTTCTGCCTAGAAGCTCAGTGCTTTTTTGACTACATTGCAACTTCAAGTAACTGATTCTTGGTGCATTAATGTCCTTATCTATAAAATGGGGATATGATACCTGCTCAGAGTAATCATTAAGTCAAATGGAATTTCAAGGAATAAATGCAACATGGAATTTCACAATAACCACTTAACAAATGCTGCTGTATTAAAGACAGTATCCAAATGTTTCTAATCCAGTTTTCATGCTACTAACCCAGAAAAGTACATGTGATTAAAAAAAAAAAAAGGTTCCAACACAGATCCCAAATAAATATATCAAAGATGAGCAACCCACTCCAAAGACAGGTTTGATCATTAATCAAACTTCAGCAATCAAAAGCTACTCATTAATAGCATGAATGTGAGTCCCATAAAACCGAGAATGATCAATGAGAGTTAGAATTCCCATAGTGGTTGGTATTTTTCAAACTGTGTCTTTTTCTTGTTTTGATGCACTGAAGTATTCATGTCATTATCTTGATGTATGATATGCCCAAGTCAAGGAACATTTATATAAAAACCTAGTAAAAAAAATGTCAATAATCATAATGAACTAAAAGTCATCTAAATCCAAGGATTAGTAATTAATACTGACACAGAACTATAACTAGGGTGGGTTGACTGGGGCTTTGACTCAGGCTGCCTAATTCAGGGACTTCTGGTAGACCTGCTGCTCTACCAATGAACAGATCTTCTGGCTTTTGCTTTAAGTATAGGTGTTTGTAAGCTTTTTCATGGCACGGACCCCTTCTCAGAATAATATTTTTAAATGTGTAAAATAAAATACAGAAGATTGCAAAGGAAACCAATTATATTCAATTATAGTTATAAAAAAATTTAAATTCATGAACCCCATCCAGGATTTTTTTTTTAAGTTCATGTGCACCGCACAGATTACAAACCTCTGCTTTTACCCCCAAAGTGATGGCAGAACAGTAACTAGGAATTTTTGTGATGGAGACAAGCTACGTGAATTGTTGTCTCAGTTGATGTTTGGGGTAGAACACCCATGTAGAAGGGAAATAGTGACTCTATCACAGGAGGTCAACACTGGTGATGCTGCAATATAGCGCAAGGGGGGAAGAACTCGTTATCCAGTAGTTTCTGTTTTAATAAATTCTTTGTTGCTCACTAAATGCTAAGTCTGTTGTTTCTGATTTTGCATTGTGCTTGTGGTTGGTATGATGACGATATCTGATCACGGAAGAAAGAGCCTTCTAGTGATAAATATAATTGTTGACAAAATTAAATGGACTTATTTCTCAATTACCAGTATCTTAGTTCTTGAAAATGCATTAGTTTACCCTCAATATTTTCAGGATTGTTATTTGCTCCTTCTTCTGAGAAAACTAGGTTATCCACACCAAATCTCTGCTGAATAATGAATGCTTATGGAGATCTAGCCATACTACAATTATAGTTCTGTTCCTTCATTTTCAGAGATGGAGCATTGATACTCATTTTAAATGACCTTTAGTAAATGAGTTAAAACACAGCCCTCGACACCAACCTTAAAGATCAGCAATTTATTCATATTTGATGGTATTTTTTAAACTTCAAGCTATAATTCACCCTCACTTTTCTCAACTCTTGTAGCACTTACCTTGTAACATACTTAGTATAACTTCAGTACAAAGTATTAGGCCCCAACATTAGGCTATTCTAATTGTTTCATGTGCTAACCCTAGACTTATCTAACAATATAGAATGTAAATTCCTTCTGGGCAAGAGTCCATTGCTTACATTTCTCTTGTATTTTTGTATCCCTCACAATTAATTTGTTTTTAAAACAAATTTACTAATTAAATCAAATTTACTAATTAAATCTACTAATTAAAACAAATTTACAAACTTAAAACTAGTTACTAAGTCTTGGTTCCAATGTTTTATAATCTTAGAAAAGTTATAACTGCTCAAACTACAAAACAGAAAAGTGACATGAAGTATCAGTTACACTTTTGCATAAACATTTTTAGGCTACGTGTTTTGCAGGGAGTTTTCTCTGGGTGTTGGTTGGGAAGTATCTATTATGTAAAAACAAAATTTATAACTGCTAAAAAAATGATTATGCATCCAATAAAACAAAGACCATGCTAACTTTTCTGTTGCAAAATTTACTGGAACAATTTCAGGGTAGGGAGATCAAGCTATATACTTTTTTTTTAATGTAATTTGTTAAGGAAGGAAAAACAGAGAAGTAGATCAATTCATATCCATTTACAAAAAACTGTAGAGTCACAAAGTGAAAATGAAGGAACAAATGTTTAAGTTGAAAGTATTTCTTCTTGCTTTGTTCACTCCAGTAAGGGGATATATATCCTGAACTATTTTTTTTTAACCAGCCAAACACCAAACACATCTGTGTTATGCAAAACCATAGGACTTAAAAGGCAAATTTGAGCCAAAGACAGCACGATGAAAGAACATATATATTTTTTAAATGAGGTAGAAGCTGGTTCTATAGTACAATATGTACTGTTTTATGTCCTTTTCCTATTTTTCCTGTCCTTCTCAGTCTTTCCTTGCATACACTCTCTAACTAGACAAACAATAAAGGTCAGACTGTTTCAAGCACAGCAATAATACATGGAACAAAATCTACAGAGAGAAAAGGAAAAACAGAGCACGCACACAAGAAGCCGGGGCAATACAAAAGGATGAACAGGAAAAGATGTGAGGAACACAACAGGCAGTGTCTAAAACAGGAAAGATCTCTATAAACCTGAGAACTGTTCATGTTTAGTTTATTTTTTATTAAATCGGAACAAAACGGCATTTTCATCGGAGGCTAGTATGAAGAGCTGCATCCTTTCATAAAGGTAGTGGATTGTACTGACCTTTTCAAAGAATGCGTGAGGATTAAAAGGAGACAAAAGCTGCACACGGGATCAGCAAGACTTCCAAATGTCTTTCTATACAAGTGCAGCACAGTATGTTTATTATGTGTGATTCCACAATTTGTCAGCCACCTTTTTATCATTGGAGATCTTACAAAATACTTCATATATTAAGGCAACAAAATCCATATGCATTCTCATTTTTTTTCCACAATATTTCAGTGCTAAAGCACTTTCTACACAGACATTACAAATCATTTATGATCTACACAGTCTTTTTATTTTTTAATTGCCAGTGTATTCAGTGCTACTGATCACCCCTGAAGCTAGTCACAATCATACCAATTCTACAATAACAAAGAATTTGCAGAGATGTTCTCTGCATAGAAATGTCCCACATCCAACAGAATTCTTTGCCTTCTTCCTCCTACAGTAAACCCATTTACTGGAGCACTTTCTATAAGGAATCTGCAGTGATCAGCTCATGAGTCATGGGCCTTGTTTCTCTTCCTTTAAAGAGCTAACTGCTGTTTCCTCTTTGAGGCCCTTTTTTCTCTATGGTGGCAAAAGCTGTGAATGACAGCTAACTCCAAACTGCCTGCCTGTATTCTTCCATTTAACTAGTGGCATTTCCTTCTTGTTTTATTCCTGTTACATCATCAGCAGAGCTCATATTTCTCTGTAAGAGCTAGCTGAAACAAATAGCAGAATGTTTCCTGTTTGTCATTAGAACTGAAAGCCTCATTTGAGTTTTACAAATTGGCAGTCCTGGTGTTATGTGACACATTGGTATAAATTCCCTTCACAATTGTTTGTTTTGGGCACCGCCTTTTCTGTCTCCCTGATAAGAGAGGAAACACAACTACCCTGTCAATCTCCAAAATTACTCAAACTGAGGACTAACTGAAACAGAAGGTGGTTTTTAAATTGGTTGTTACTCCCCAACAATGTCATCATGGTTACATACCTTTATAAACACACTTGGCATCAATGGCTGCCTTAAATCTTGTATGGTAAAAGGCAAGTTTTAGTTCAGTTTCAACTGATTTAAGATGTTTCAGTATTAGCCATTGGGCTTAATGTATTCTTTCTCAAATGTTTAATTTAAGCTCTATAGAAAAGTAAATCAATACATCAGTGCCTATTTTTGGTTCCATGCCACCATTGTAAGGCATTATCAGAACAAAGAGAACCAAGAAAGCCTGTATGTTTTTAAGGTGTAAGAGGGGAAGAGATGGTAAGAAGTAGGGCAGTACCTATTTCCAGATAAAAAAAATACAACAATAAAAGGAGAGGAAACTGGTCACATCAGCATTGATATTATATAACTGATCAAAGCATTTTCACTTGAACTTGAAAAGGCTCCTTGGAAGAAAAGAGAATGGACTAATAACAGGCACTCTGATTAATCTAATGGTGGAAAGCAAACATGTAGGATATTGTGGTACAAAAACTGATAGGCAAAAGGACCACTGATGGTAAAGAAAAAGCAAAATGGCATAATTCTGAAAGAGTATACTCATAGATGACAGTAGCAGAAGGGTCACAACTGAGCAGGGGCAGATGAGCCAGAACTTTGAAAGGGAAGGATCAGAGGATCACAGATGAAAAACTGGAAGGACCCTTGGTCTTCATCTAATCCAATTCCCTCATTTTACAGCTGACGAAACAGAGTCCCAGGGAGGTTGTAACTTGCCCAAGATCACACAGGTAGTAAGCAACAAGCAGGATAAGAATACAGATTCTTTAACTTCAATGTCAGCCTCTTTCCATCATACCATGAACTTGAAGGACTACAGGAAGTAGCTATCCATTTGTACTTAGTGGATACACTATCTATACACATCTTTAAAAGTTTTCACACCTTACTTAACTTCAACTACCTGAAACAGTAAATAACGTGGAAATTATAAAGCCCTCTGAGGAACAAAACCAAAACGGTAGATGACACAGAATACATGTAAACTCTAACTGCTTTGCTCACTGAACAATCTCTCAGACACTCACTTTCTGATTCTTTCTTATAGACACCATCATAACCTCAGTATCTGTGACCCTTGTAAGCCGGCCAGAATCACATGACACAGAGTGAGTCTGTGCTAGATCATTCTCCAGTGCTCTCACACCTCATGGAGGCAAGATGGGGTCTTACATATAGAAAGGTTGTGGGAGGAATTTGGGGAGAGTCTTCAGGAGGAGTCAAATGAGGTCAGACTCCAGTGAGGAGAGATTAAGGTGAGAAGCATCTGGAGGCTACCCAGACATGAGACATGGAAGGTTTGGGAGGATCAAGGGCGGGAGCTAGCTGGACAAAGGAGGGCTAGGCTAGTAACCTATTTGGGCTGAGCTATAATGAAAGGCTTATGGCTTCAGGCAAATGCCTCATCAAATGGGAAGAGTCTATCAGAGTTCGAGGGGGTTCCCAGAGCCTCTACCTCATCAGGGGTAGCATAGCACTAATTTGTTTTTCCATACTTTCCCAGTTTCATCACAATCCATGGCATATATTTACAGTATGATTTACCAGGTTTAAAGATGTTGGTATTGAGCACAGTAAGCCCATGTGATACTTTAAGACATTCATGATTTCATTGGCATGAGTATCACTTTCTATGCCTTCTAATTCTGTGGTTTTTATCCAGGTTTCCTCACAGATAGATGTTACAGGTCCTCCTATTTTGCTATTTCAGGAATTACTGTGCCACTTGAGTTGACCATAAGTGAGATCTTTTTCCCCCCAGTCTTTTTTGGGGGGATGAGGGGGGTAATTGGGGTGAGGAGACTGGATCTCCCTTTCCCAACTAGGTTGACAATGCAGCAATCATTCATTGTGTGGGGTACAGGGATCCCAAAAATCCCCTAAGAAAAATCAAAAGTCAGTGGTGCCCAAAACAAAGTCATGGAGAGAGGAACAAGAAGTTTTATTCCCTTTCCCCACAAGAAGAGGGTGGTTCTCTCCACGGTGAGGATCAAGGAGAGGAAGCGTGTTGTGTTACAAAAGACAGAACAAGAATTTATACCCTAATGCAGTCAAGCCCCCTCCCCCTAGCTGTCCCTTCTCCCATTGGCTGGGAGGTGGGCTCTCAGTCTTGGTGCAAAATCTAACCCAATGGCGGATAACAAAGAAGCCCGCCACTATTGGCAGGGAGGTAGGACAGGAAGCCAAGGTATCATCCACATCCTTCTTTGGTAAAGGCCAAGCAAGGGAGAGGAAAAAGTCACAAGCAAGGATGGAGGTCTAAAACTCCTGAGAAAGGGCCTAATGGTTTTAAGGGTATGGCATACAAGGGTGAAGGTCTAAAACTCCTGAAAGGGCACTAATGCTGATGACAGCAAGGGAAGGTGGGGAAAGGGTCCTAGATCTTACAAAAGTCTATCTCTGGTTTCCAGATAGTTTCTCTCCCTTCTCATTCTGAGGAGTCTTCACAGAAGGTGCAGAGAGGGTACCCCACTCAGTTTAATCTCACAGTAAAACAAAATCAGAGGAAGTGGCCAAATGATTCAGTGAACAGAGAACCAGCCCTGGAGTCAGGAGGACCTGAGTTCAAATCCGGCCTCAGACACTTAACACAAAAACTAGCCATGTGACCTTGGGTAAGTCACCTGACCCCAATTACCCTACCTTCCCCCTGCCAAAAAGAAAAAAAAAACCTGATATAAACCTTCATGGAAGTTTTGACCTGCTCCATTTCTGATCTGGACCATTTTGCCCCTTCTTGGCTCACCTGATGCACCCTGACCCTCAACCATAGTATGACCCTCCATACTGCTGTCAGATCCCTGTTGGGCTTCAGGTCCACGGCAGCTCTGAAGTCCCAAGGTCAATTAATGCACCAGGTTTGGCCTCTTTCCCACCCCCAGCAGGGATTACAAGCTTTTACCAGCATACCCAGGCAAATCTCATTCTTTTTATATGCCTGGTTCACCTGTTTGTCTACTTCTGCAACCTTTTCAATAATCTATAAAGTGGTCCATAAATGAAATTCAACTTACATACAACCTCAAGCCCTAAGCAACTAAGTAAAGAAAATGTGTAAAAGTATGCTTCAAAATATTAACAATTCCTTCTCAAATGGGTCATGGGGAAGAGAATAAATGAATTTAGGATGGGTGTAGTTTTCCTAACAAGTCACAGCAAGTCCCTGTGACCTAGACAAAGTACTTTCAAAATCACTTTCAGTTACTGGAAGAGCTACTTTAAAATAATTTGGCTTAATTCTGAAAATGATTCGCCTCAACTAATTGGGATCACCCTTCAGATGATAGCATAATGATAAAATATTTGGTAAAGATGAGATTTCTATCCATCTCTGACTTGAAAAAGGCCCAGTGACGTTTGCAAAAGAACACTCTTCCATTTATAATCTCTAGGATTACTCTGCCAACAGTTTCCAACATTCTTGAGGTTGCAACACCCTCTCATGTGTTTAATTTCACAACATTCTCCACCTGAAAGTTCTATATATCTTATGCTTTGAAAAATAGAGTTAATTTTCTTTGGAGAATTCCAACTATTTTATTTTTAGAAAACTTGAAGCACCCAAAGTATCCAAAAGCCAGTGCTAGGAATCGTGGCTTGATATAATGGAAAAAAAGTTCCTTTAAAAGGTGAACCATATTTCTTCTTGACTAGTACCATTTATCTAGATTATCTATCAAACACCTTAAAAAAATAATTCAATAATCTCTGAACAGATCAGCACGCTCTAGAAGAGCTTTCAGGGTTTGACAATATTTTAATCTCTTCAGCAATGAATTAACACTTAAATTTTAGTAGCAGGATTATTTGAAGGGCAATTTTTCAAAGCAACAATCATCAAGAAAACACTTCAACATGGCAATATTCCCAAAACGAAGAGATTAACTAGTTCTAGGCATTTAACAAGAGCATAGAGTCTCCTTTATATAATGCCTTACATTTGACAGAGCACTTGCCTCACAATGATCCTACAGAACAGGGTCAGAGGGGCATGCCTGCTAGCTTCAAAATCAGTGAGGAATCAAAACCCAAGCCTTTTCATTTTCTAGTCGTGTCCTTTGCACTACACAATACAGGCACACCTTGTTCTACTGCACTTTACTGCACTTTTGCAGAGACTGTGTTTCTACAGTAGGGTTTGTGGCAATCCTGTGTCATGCAAGTCTATTAGAGTCACTTTTAAAACAGCATGTGCTCACATGGTGTCTCTGTGTCACATTTTGGTAATTCTCACACTGTTTCAAACTTTTTCATTATTGTAAATGTCTGTTATGGTGATCTGTTATCAGTGATCTCTGATGTTACTAATGAAACTGTTTTGGGGTGCCACAAAACAGGTCCATATAAGACAAAGGGTTGTGCATGTTCTAACGGGTCCACCACCCAGTCGTTCCCTCTTCTCTCCCACTCCGTGGGACTTACTATTCCCTGTGACACAATATTGAAATTAGGCCAATTAATAATCCTATAATGGCCTCTGAAACATTCAGTTGAAAGAAGAGTCAATGTTCAAATTTAAGAAAGTAACATAGCCACCTTCACTAACCACCACCCTGTTCAGTCAACAGCCATCAACATCAAGGGAAGGACCCCTCCACCAGCAAAAATGTTAAGATTCACAGAAGGCTCAGATGATGGTTAACATTTTTTTTTAGCAATAAAGTATTTTTTAATTAAGGTATGTTTACTGGGGTTTTTTAGACTTAATACTATTGTTGCAGACTTAATAGACTTTTATATTCACTGGAAAACCAAAAAATTCATGTGACTCTCACTTTATTGCAATGGTCTGGAACCAAACTGAGGTATGCTTGTATTATGTTTTTCCCCTTGTTGCTTGTTGTTTTGCACATACTTACTGCAATTAAAAAAATAATTCATATTTTTTTTGGAGGGGGGAAGGTAAGGCAATTGGGGTTAAGTGACTTACCCAGGTCACAGATCTACTTAAGTGTCAACTATCTGAGGCTGAATTTGGACTCAGGGCCCCCTGACTCCAGAGCCTGTGTTCGATTCACTGCACTACCTAGCTGCCCCTATAATTCATATTTTGAAATTTCTAAATTAAAAGCATGGATGTCCCCATAAGATAGTCAAAGGAAAGAAATGAGAATTCATTAAGTGCCTACTATGTGCCAGGCATTGTGCTGAGCACCTTACAAATTTATCTCACTGGATCCTCACAACAACTGTGGGCTGAAGTGCTATTATTAATCTCATTCTAGTCATGGAAACTGAGGCAGAGGTTAAATGATTTGCCCAGAATCACACAGCTAAAATGTGTACTAGACTGGATTTGAACTCAAGTCTTTTGAGTCTAATCAGTGCTCTAGTCACTGTGCCACCTAGCTGTCTTTTAATTTTTTTTTTTAAAGTCAATAGGCAGAACCAAGAGAAATATTGTTCAAAGAATAACTGATCACCTAACCTATTCTAAAGTATTATAAATATCCAAATCAACTACAAAGGACCTATAAAGGAATTGATAAATGAAAGTATACATAGTATGGTTTTACATATGTATATATTTGTGTGTGTATATAACACATCATATATAAACATATATGTATATATGTGCGTATGCATACACAAAAGTCAAATGGTCCCCTTCTCTAATGGAGGGAGAGAGATGGAAACAATTTGGAACTTAAAAAATAGCCAAAAATAAATTTTAAAAATCAAACGAAACTAAAAAAAAAAAGAAAAAGGGAAATAGGATGGATACATAATTCATGTACATTTGTCCCATGCCAACAGTTTCTTATCCATGAGACTATATTAAAAACCAAATGTTAGTTGCCTGCTGGAATAGAAAACATAACCAGGTAATCAGTTCTTAAGCTACTGACATAATTTTTGGTTGCTACACAGTATCAAAAACTGAAAAATAAAAAATATTGGGGGTAAAGTATAATATTACTCTTTGATATCTGTCATACTTTTTGAAAAGCACTGTGGCATAATAGATTAAAACTATCCTCCAAGCCAGGAAGACTGGATTCAAGACCAGCCCGACGCAAGGCAACTGTGGTTATCAGCAAGTAAGACTACGAGTTGCAGAAGGTCCTGATCTTCCTTGTTTCCTCATCTCTATACCAATGACGTCAAACTCAAATAGACAAAGTTCACTGCAGGCAATGTGACTTAGAAAACCACAAATCTACATTATGCTGCATTGTATTTTTGTTTTATTAAACATTTCCCAATTATGTCTTAATATAGTTGTAGCAGACTTGGGAGCTGTCTGCCTGTCCTCAGTTTGACACCTCTGCGGGATGTACCAGTAAAATCACAGGTCCTATCCCTATCAGACTTTTCAAGAGTTCAGATTTCCAATCAATCCTATCCAAATTTAGAGCTGAAAAGGACGTTAAAAGACATATAGTCCAACACCCTCACTTTATAGACTGGAAGCAGATTAGAGAGGTTATTGATTTGTCCAAGGTCACACTAGTAAATAGTTGGGCTCTGGCCTTTGAACTGACCTGGCTCAATTCTTCATTGAGCCCTCAGAGGTTCAGGGTTTCCACCACAGCTACAAAAGGCAAAATGATGCAGGAAGCAGGGGGAAAAAATAAAAAGCTTAGTGTCTTACATAGGATTGTCTTCCCTTCCTACCCCCTCTCACATCCTATGGCTGCGGTAGTTACTTATCTTGGTAGTTACTTATCTTCGAACTTGTATCCAGAACTTTAATCTCTTGAAGGGCATGGACTGCCTTTCGAATTTGTACCCCTAGTGCCTCTTAGCAGACACTGAAGGTTTCTTGATTGATAGGAGGTGGGACTGGCCTTTTATTTTAAGGAGGGTGAGGCAAAGATATAGGAAAATGACTAAGATTCAAATCAGAAACTACTTGTAATCAATCTGGTGTGCTAGTATACTATAGTGGAAAATATGTTGGCCTTGGGAATCCCATTACATGGCTTTAAATTCCGTTTTAACACAGAGCATAGGCAAGACACTTAATCGCTCTAAGGTTTAATTCCCTCATCTGTAAAATGGTCATGTGATTAATTTTACAGAACTGTGACTCTCAAATGAGATCATCTCCGCTTTAAGGTACAAATTTCCATATATGTCCACTACTATTCCAGTAAAAGAAATTCATTAATTAGAAAAAAATAAAAAAAACTTTGCTAAGATTCAAGTTAGCCAAGAGGTAGAAACAGGGATATTAGTACTAGATTAAGGCTTCTCACACCCTTTGTAGAATTTAACAGTAAATGATTTCAGGGAATAATACGCAAACCTAGCTTTCAACATCCAAGTGATCCATGCAAAAACCAATCCACCCATCCCTTTTTTTCTCCCAAATTACCCGAGTAAATTATGCTTGATCTACTTCTGGAGATAAAAGGCCAAAGATCTAACACTAAAACCAAAATGACAAATTAATCTTTACTTGACAATAGCATAATTCCCAATTCATGAAGGAATTTACTCAAAAGCCAGTCTGTAGCTGTGTACACTGCAAAAACAAGTGAAAAAATACTAACTGCTGTTTGTGAAAACTAGTTTGATTTCTTTAAAAGAGATGAGAGGCTGAGGGTTGGAAGATGTGAGGAAAAACTAATACCCAACTGTTTCTGCAAAGCTTCTTTGTTCTTATGTGTAGGTCAACCATGAATCAAACACTTCTAAATTCCTAAGACTTAAGGGATTGATGCAAGATCCTGGAATGAATTTAAACCAGATAGTCCTATAACTAAAATTTTAAAAAGTTAAAAATCTACACTGAAAACCAAACCATTACACCAATTAACCCAGTACTTATCATCCTTCCTCCACTGCTCTGGAGTGCCAAAGAAGAAATAATGTTCATATCTAGAATTTGCTAGGTAAAAATACTTATAATAATGGCAGCAATTTGTTAACTCTACTTGTAAATCATTCCTCAGAAAGACTTTTTAAATGATTTAATAGTTGCCTAATCTAAGTTACTATTAAAGAATTCAGTGTTATTACCGCATCTAAGAAAAATGCGATTTGTAAAGCAGAAATGAATCCACTTACAGAAGTCATTATAGAGAGGGGCAGGCCTAGAGTGGTAGATGACAAGTCAGTCTCAGAATCTGGCATACTTGAATTAAAATCCCTTCTCTAACAACATACAAAGCCTGTGTGCTATGATGTGGGCAAGTAACTTAACCTTGAGCCCTTGAGCAACTAACTCTAAGCCCATAAATTGCAGAGTGGATATGAATTGCATTGGTGGAAGGCATTTCTTCACAGAAAATTCTCATACCAATGAAATCATACATCAGTCCAAAAGAAAAAATAACTTTAAAATTTGCTACTAGGAGACAATAAAATTAAAAGTATGCATTTATTCATTCCATTAGCTGAGAATAGACCTATTATACAAATACAGTAAAAAGTCAAAAAAATCACAAAATATTACAAAATAAAAAAGTACAAACTGCATTACTTAATAAATATGACTAAAAGTAGTTAAAATCGGAAACAAGATAGCTTTTAAGTTGGAAACGTTTGACCCAGCAAACCATACTAGTTCTTTTCAGATAGCTTTACATAATACGGGACAATTCCATTTTACCCTTGAAAGTACTTCAAAGGAACAAAGTACAAAGATAATATTCTCCTGCCACAATTTAATAACTGTCAGGGGCATTCACACTGTTAATTTTAAAATCCCCAAAGTGAATCAGAGACACTTATTATAAAAGCAGAAGACTATTATCTTGTTACCACATTTTATCCTATGTTAAAATCCTATTGTAACAAATGAATAAATAAAACTGAGAGCACCAGACAATCAGAGGCCACTTTACACAGTAACCAAAGTACAGAATCACAAAACCAATGAATATGGGAACTCAATCAGTCTCAGCAAACTTGTTCTGCACTTTAGATAAAATGTTTTTCCTCTACCTCATTTCCTCCCCCTCCCCCAATTTTTTTTTAAAGTTTTTCCTTTTCCTAAAGAATGCAACGGTTTCCAATCAAGAAATTCTTCTCATCAAGATGGAATGGATCAATTATCTGGTAACACCAATGACATTAATTTCATCTGAAAGAATAAATGTAAAGTTCAAATTCCATATAGCATAAAAGAACACAAACTCTGTACAAAATAAGCTTTATACAAAGTACTTCTCTGGGTCTCTGCCCAAAAGCCATTTGCCAAAATGAGACATCATAAATGGAAGTACACCAATCTTAAAAAATATTGTGCAAAAATACATTTTTATAGAAAATAGATTACCAGGAATAAACAAATATACACTATGAGAAAATCAGCTTGCAAATAAAGTGGTGCTAATTTTATACAACAAATTATAAATAGCATTAAGACTACTCAAGGCTATCATAAAACATCATTCAGGTGCGCTGCAACCTTCACCTCTGGAAGAAAAAAAATTTTTCCAACAAAATGATTAAGGCATCACACCTACAGTAAATCTAGTAAGTTTAAAAAGTGCTGTAACCCTGATTGGAGCTAGTGTAGATTTTCGACCGCAGACCGTGGTCGGGGCAGCCCGGAGGCCCGTCCCGGCGGCCCCCCGCCGCGCTCAGGAGCAGGCGTTCTGCTCGATGTACATTTTGGACAGCGAGATGGCCATAGACCGCGCCAGCTCCTCGTCCCGCTTCCGCTGCACCTGGGTCTGCTTGCACCAGCTGTCGTACTCCGGGTTGGGGTACGAGTGGTCGAACACGGCGTCGTAGTGCCCGTTGCTGAGCCAGCTCAGCCAGATGCTAGGCCGGAGCGAGTCCTCGGGGCCCAAGTAGTGGATCATGGTGGAGACCGTGGGGCTCTCGAGCCGCCCGCCCGTAGTTAAGTGGATGTTCACGTTGAGCATCTGCCCCATGGCCAGCAGCTCGGGGTAGCCGGCCCACGCGCCGTCCTGCGCCGCGGCGATGATGAATTCGCCCACGTCGCCCTCGATGAGCGGCCCGAAGTGGTCCAGGTGGTCGGCGATGTAGTGCACGGTCTGCTCGCGCAGCTCCCGGTGCTGGCTCTGGTCGCCCGACACCGCCTTGCTCACAGCCCGGTACAGGCAGTTGCCGTCGGGAATGATGTGAAAGCGGTACTTGCTCCTCTGCCGCAGGTACTTGTCCTGCCGCTCCACCTCGGCCAGGTACAGCGCCAGCTTCTCGTCCTTGGGGCCAGCGGGGGCCGCAGCGCCGGGCGAGGGCGCGCCGCGCCCGGGGGGCTCGGGGGCCCGGGGCGCGGGGGCCGCCTCGGCGCGGGCCCGGGGCGCGGGCGCGGCCGCCTCCCAGCGCCGGGGGCTGCTGTCGCGGGGCTCGGCGGCGCGGGGCCTGGCAGCGGCGGCCAGGGCCTGCTGGTGCTCGCTCAGACGGAAGTTTCGCTCGGGCCCGTCCGGGCGGGGGCCGGCCTCGGGGCCCGGCTTGAGCAGCTCCTCCAGGAGCCAGGCGGACGAGGAGCAACGGCGCGGCGGCTCGGGCGGCCGGCGCTCGGGGCCCAGGCAGCGCACGCTCATCTGCGCCGTGCTCGTGTAGTGCGGTGGCGGCGGCGGGGGCGGCGGCGGGGGCAGCGGCGGCTTGCAGGAGCCGCCGGCCGCGGCGGCGGCAGGGGCGGCGGCGCCCGGGGACACCATCTCGAAGCACGAGGAGAAGGCGGGCATCCCAGCGGCGGCGGCCTCTCGGGACTCGGCTGCAGGAGGGGCGGCGGGTAGGCAGTCACCGCTGGCGGCTTCGGCGGCTGTGTCCGGAGCCTGCAAGGAGACCTTGAAGGGGGCGGTAGCCGCGGAGGGCGGGGAGGGGGCGGCGGCGGCGGCGGGGCCCCCCGAGGGGTAGTGGCTGAAGCCCGGGCTGTAGAGCTGCATGTCCGCGCCCCGGCCGCTCCGGCCCCTTATAGGCGCGGCGAGCCCCCGGCGGGGGGACACGCCCTCCGGGCTCCAGGGGGCCTCGGCCCAGGCGGGTGAGCCGCCGCCACTAGAATAGAAATGACCCAACCACCATCCCGGGCCGGCCGCCCGCCGCTCGTCAGCGGCCGCAAATAGCGCCCGGGCCGGGCCCGCCAATTCCTGCTGCGCCACAGGGCGGGGGGGGGCGGGAGTGGGGGAGCGCGGGTCACGGGGGCTGCAGCAGCGGCTGCTGCGGCCCCGGCGACTCTCTCTTCCTCTATGCGCCCGGCCGCTGCACCAGGACTCAGAGGAGTCCCTGAGGAAGTCGCCCACCCCGCTGGAGTGAGTCCCGGAGGCCGGGGAGAGTGTGTAGCAGGGACCGGGGAGGCGGGCTCCCCGCCCCCTCCCTCCGCCCAGAGCTTGTTTACCTCAGGCCGCGAGGCCCGGTCACGTGGGCACGCTGGAATGTGCGGATCGTTGCCGCGTCTCATTCACTCGCCCCAGAGGTCGCCCCGCCCACCGCCTCCTCCCGGATCCCGGCGCTCAGCGCGCGTCAGCTGAGTCCCTTCCCACTCCTCCCTTCTCCCGCCCCTCCCCTTCTCCCGCCGGGGGTGTGAGCGTGTGAGTCGGCTTCATTCTTAATGGACTCTGGGGTCCCGGGATTCCAGGCGGCCACCCACGTGACTTCTGCTGGGCCTCCCCTCCCCCACCGCTGTGCGCTGTTTTCCACCCTGGCTTTCGGCGGAGGCGCAGGTATCTGTGGCTCCCGAGCGCCGAAAGATTCTTTGTAAAAGGCTTCGCACACCGGAAAGCACCGTGTAAATTATGTAATTATTATGAAAGCCGTTCCAAATTGTCATTAAAGCTTCCACTATTTTTAAACCATTAAATGTGAAATTATTATGAAAGCCGTTATTTTTAAATTTTAAGTTATCAGATTTTGTTATTAAGCTAATTTCGTTTAAGTTAAAATAATCTATTTCATATTATTATTAAAGGCTTACTTTATTATTTTAAATCATTAAGACCTGTTATTTTTACATTTATAGTAATATAAAAGCTTCCTCCATTTTTTTCAGTGGCCTTCGAAGCTCCTTACAATGTGTGTCCCGCGCTGATTGCTTTTGCATCCCCCTTTGACCTTCGTTTCAATGGATTTCAGTCGCCCAGTTGTAATTCCTCATCCAGGATCTCATTGTCCCGAGGGGGCTAAAAATTGGAGATTGCGGTGAGCTCTGGGAAGAGCAGGGTTCTAGTCCTGGTTCTGTGGTTTGAACTTGGGCAAGTCCATGGTCCGTTTGGGTCTCCGTGCTCTGCCTTCCTCACTTCGGAAGGGGTTCATGTTCGAGGGTGGCCCTGCCCTGACGCTCTGTGAGCCTAGAAGGACTACGGTGCCTTAGACCTTGGGCTCACCTTGCACTTCGTCCTCTGACTCCGAAGCATTTTTATCTCAGGTTCAGTCCTACAGCTTAAAAAGCCAACCTCCCTTGATTGTTCCTGCTGCTCGGTAGAAGGCCTCCAAAGGTGCATGAAAAGATCTCCTAATTTATTAGCAGCAGAAAGTGCCTCTTGCAGCTTTTGTTACCTGTAAGGCCATCTCTAGCCCTCATCGATGGCTGGGTGCTGGACCCAGAAGGCTCCAGAGAAGAAAGTGAGGCTGGTGACTTTGCACGGCCCTTCTTCACTTAAATCAAAGTCAACTGCATGTCACATCATCATCTCCCTGAGGCCATGGTCCTCTTTGAGAACAAAGGACAAAACACACTCATGCAGAATCTTTGGCACTTAGCACTGTTGCCTGGCACAAAGAAGACCCTTAATAAATGTTTACTGACTGATTAACAAAGATGCACCAAAAATCTTATTCCCTAGTGAGCATAGGATAGTTTCCCCTTTCCTCTCAAGGTTCTCACAGCTGGTAACGATTGAGGGTCTTTCTTTAGGAAGGAGCAGGTGGTCATCGTCATGGCATTGGGTTTAAAGGTGCTCTACCACAAGTCACTGTATCAGCAAGCACCCTAGCATACCCAGAGTGGCTGCTAGCACAGGTTCTTAGATCTGCTTTTCTAAAGGAAAGCAACTCAAAATGGGTTAACAATCTTACTTTAATCAATCAAACATATATCATTTACGAAGTTCAGGGGGAAAAGTCAGCACCCTGAACTATAGAGAATGCAAACAGAATACAAACACAAGTTAACAAGCAGAAGTTACAAGCAGACAAAGAAACAGATCAGCAGATGGGATTCCAATCATCTCACCATTACATCTGTAGCTATTGTTACCAGAGAGGGAAGCACCAACATCTGGGTTTTCAAAGGGG